>JARQZJ010000001.1:705000-1007500 GCA_030704895.1 Henosepilachna vigintioctopunctata | reverse complement strand
CTAGAAGTTGGCAGGGACTAGTTGTCTCTGAAGTTTCTGTGTAACCTCTCACATGGTTATATAGACTGTTCTATCCTTATTGGCTATATTGATTTGAATGTTCCTAGACAATTTTCACGTTCAAATCAATTATATTCATTGGGTACTACGAAAACTAATTCCCTCGTACAATCTCCCATTAGATCTATGTGTTCGCTCTTCGAGGATGTGTCTGAAAAATGCGATATCAACAGTCACTCATTTGCGTTCATTAGTCGGGTTTACTTGGACCCCTTTCATGTATTCATGGAATAGGCATGATGACACTAATAAAAAATCACAAAAATACTATATTTATTTGATAAAACTTGAAGCTTAGGATAAAAAACACGCATTGTTTTTTTTATTAAGAGTGTGATTGATATATATTATTATAAAATAAAACTACAAAATAAGGCAATCCGCCATGATATCTTGAACACCAATCAGAACTCATGACGTCATTGTCAAGTAAACACCCACGGCGCCAAAATCACATTTCGTATTGTTAACCTCCACTACGACTGTGTTTTTATTTATCAATTCAATTTCACTATTTGAGTGTGAATGTTATTAAAATCAAATTAAAATAACACGAGTTATGGATCAAGGATTTATCAAGGCAAACATCGCTACTTTGCCTAGAATCGACATAATAATGTTGGGAGAATTTTTGGTATCAAATAAAGACTTTTGTTCAGCAAAATTTAGAAACGTTAAAACTTCCATGCAAGTATATTAATAGTAAAAAAATAATTAAGAAAAAAATTAATGAGTGTGCATTAATGCTTTCTGAAAAACTATCCTATGATAGCAGGATTACCCGATGGGATATGTGGAGACAATGTTATTGAAATTAAGTGTCCCATGAGTGCCAAAACTTTTAAAAATTATATAGTCGATGGTAAACCAACACTTAAATTTTATGCGCAGATGCAGCTCCAGATGTACCTAACAGGTCTTCAAAAAGGCTACTTTTGTGTAGCTGATTCCAACTATAATGAAAATAAAAAAGAAGTAATTTGTGTATCAATGTATCATCAAAATATCATCATATGATGAAAATTATGTATCAAATTTTTTTAATGTTATAGTCACTTCATAAAAAGAAAATATATATCCATTACTATACCAAAGTATTTTATAATTCTTATGTGAATAAAACGCAGCATTAAAACAAAAACACTTTTATTTAATTAATTAATCTTGTAAGTTTATTAAAGCACAGGCAATGGTGATGACATCATCAAGTACTTCCATTAAATTATGATTTACACAAGCATGTGGTTTTAACATATTAAATTCCCATAGGCAACGAATTACTCTCCACATGTATTCTCAAACTAGCAAGTTTTTTCGTTTCTCTTGCCTCATTTTTTGATAATTTAACTGCACTCCCTCTTGTCTTAAATATTGTTCTATATGTTTGAATCTTCTGTCAGCCATCACACACATACCAGGTTGCAAACACTTTATAAAATCACAAGATTCGACAATATATGTATCTGTTATTCTTCCCCCATAACCTGGTGAAATATAATTTACTAAACCATTAGGTGTGCAGGACACAAGATATTTAATGGTATTAGTTTTTTTGTACTCTGACCATGAGAGCGATTGATTTAAAGCTTTTGAACCTCTTTTTCTAGAAGCCTATGATGCAACTTACATTATAGTATTTGTGCCTAAAAGCCATGGGTAAATTCATTTTTATACAATGCTTATCTAATTTTGCAATAAAAGGACGCATTGCACTAGCTATTAATGGTATACTTTTTAGAAATATTTTGCTAGCATATGTTGGATTCATTGAAAAATCATCAGCAAGCTATCTGAATGGGTTATTTGATCTAATTTTTCTTAAACACATAAGTATATGGTTTGCAGGAATTCTTAATACTTCTTCAATTAAGTCCATTTCGTACATGGTGATGATTCTATGTGCGTTACAGATGGTGTATAAGAAATATCAATATCAGATTCTTCCTCTATCTTGAGTAATTTCTGTATGTTGGACAGCGATGGTTTAGCAGTAATGTTACTATTCATTTTGAATGGTGATGTAGAAACAGATGATGTAGAATGTTTCTAAGGTGATGTCATTTGATTTACTAAATTAGTCTTTGTTTGGGTGGCTTTACTTCGAAACTTATTTGCATTTTCTTGTGAAATATTGCTTATGGATGCTTGTGAAGCTGAAAAAGACAAAAAAATAATATTTATAAAATATTACCTTCAAATACTTATTTAAAAAGAATTTAAAAAGATTAATGAGTGGAATAAATTTGTATTAGAAATAACTACCTACCTGAACTTCCACATGACACCTCTTCAAGTTCCACATGCTTTGTACCTATTTCCTCTAAATCTTTCAGACATTCTTCTATCAATGTCTTTCTTTGTTTTTTGAGAATATATGGTCTTTCTGTAGCATCTGATGTTCGTTTTCTTCTATCTGGTTGACCATTGAAATTTAGAGGGCATACACCCCGGTTTCATGCGGATCTCTGACACTGATCCCATCAGATGATATTCCATATAATTATCCATGTCATTTGGTACTGAAATTTGAATAAAATACATAATATAACATCAATGAGATGAAATTTCGAGGTTAGACCTCGAAATAGATTGTTTATAATTTTACTTTTATACCTCGTACAAAATATTATTACTAAATATTATATAGTATACTAGAATCTACAAAACAATGTGAAAACTTACATCAAAGTGATTCTCACAAAATAAAGGGCAGTACTGGACAATATTGCATTTGAATCTCGCCTTGCAAGTTGAAGCCACTTGTTTCGTGTTGTTTTATTTTTAGGAACGAATACAAATAACTTATTAGGACTTTTTATGGATATGTTTGCACACTGGGGGACCCCACACCACTTATACACTTTCGAATTCATTTTTAATAACACAAAATAATTAAATTATTGCACGAACTCAGCGCCTAGTGTTTAAGTTACCGATTATTGACGTCACAAGCCCCGCCATGACACTGACAAGCGTTTTAGGTAAACAAGTAAATTTATCTTTTAAAATTGAATTTTTTTTCTATAAAACTCTTGATTTCTGAAGAAATATCGCATTTTTTGTAAATAGTATACATTTGTGGACATTATAGGCTCGTTTTTCAAAAACTGTCATCATGCCTATTCTTAAGTAAGCCATAATCTTTTTGCCTATTATTTATTATAAAAATTTTTTTTATTGATAATCATTTTTTTCACATTTGTGTTATATCATAAGGTGTTAATACTGTATATATTTTTTAATATTTCCTGTAATAGGGTGTTTTTTTTAACTTTAGGAAAATGAAGGCTTATAATTATTATTAAATAACATACATAAACTTTGTCATTCCGCTGCAGTATAATTTGAATTCATCTCGAATTGTACATTATATTGGGCAATAAATATTCCATTCAATTTGAAATTGTTTGAGTACCAATGCATATCTAGGTGATTGTCGTATTCCTTAGTCATAAATGCTCCTTAAAAAGCATCAGTAACGGTGAGCCGCACTAAAACGTCGAAAAGAAATTTTGAATTCAGGAATAATTACCTAGAATATAAATTTGAAAATGAAATATTTAACATAATAAAACAATTGTTAAACAAAAATTTACACATATATTAAAAAGAATACTGCATGATGTACGTTTCGATGAGATTCACCTTTTTCAAATGCTACGTGCAGACCTTGAAAAAGGTGAATCTCATCGAAACGTACGTCATGCAGTATTCTTTTTAATATATGTGTAAATCTTTGTCTAACAATTGTTTTATTATGTTTACCGATTTACATCAAGTATCGGCCTCATCAATTATTGAATATTTAACATATATTGAAAATGAAATTGAATAGTTTGAATTACTTTTAAAGCATAAAAACTATGAAATGTAATGAAAAAACATTCCTCGTTCGTTTCCTCAAAAGAAATTATGGATACTTTGGAAATCAGAATTGCCGTGCCGAGGGACTGAGATTTATGCATATCTAATTCAGTCTCTATCATTATCAGTAACTGGGGAACAGAAATTTCGTTGTCTTAAATCTGTAACTTGTTTTTGACTAAATTTTGGTTTTTGAATC
Organism: Henosepilachna vigintioctopunctata; assembly: GCA_030704895.1. Lineage (NCBI taxonomy): Eukaryota > Metazoa > Arthropoda > Insecta > Coleoptera > Coccinellidae > Henosepilachna > Henosepilachna vigintioctopunctata. The sequence goes on along the minus strand of JARQZJ010000001.1, from coordinate 1,003,377 downwards.
AAAAAATGTTCTCAATTTTCCTCTATCGCGTCAAGTTTTGATACTAGAATAACCTCGCTTTATCCTAAAAGTCACACAAAATGGGCATACAGAGGAAAATAAAGTGGGTACTAACCAAACATATTTTGAAATATTTTATCCATTCAGAGGTTATTATAATAAACTCTTCTTATCATAATAGTATAATATTATGTTATTATAATAACTTTTCCTAGAATGTTCAATCGCTTCCATCTTACACTATTCGTCCGAAGCCGGCTTCACTATTTCAGAGCGACAAGTACACCTGTTTACTACAGTGTCTCATGCTTAACTGACCAAATTAGTCTAGACAATAGAAATCTGAACCTACTGCGCCGCGTCATTACCCCCTCCAGTCGTCACTGGAGAAAGTTCCGGCGACTGGAGTGCAGTATGGCTTTCTGTAATTCGCGTTTAGTTCCGCTAAGCATAATAGTATGCGCAACTACTGTAGAAAATGAACTTGACGTAATAGAAAAAACTGATCAAAGTTTTGGAATCAGCATTTCAATTTACCTCTAAAACAGCCTAAATTATATTACAAATTAATTGTAATCTGATGTGTAGTCTAGTTTCATTCAACTGTTTCATGACGCGATAACGGTGATCATAAAAATTTGATTGGTTTATGACAAATTTGAGGAGACTAAGGTGTGAAATTATCTCTCTATATACATTCTTGTCATGGTTTACTAGTAACATTACTTCTAATTGTTGAATTTTCAAATGTTGAAGAAACTGTACAACGAATTTCGAATAAATCGGATTTGTGAAAATAAATGAGTCCTTTCATTCATAAAGATGAGGAGTTCGGATTATCAAATCCTTGAATGGATCTTTATGAATTATGAATGATATTCAACACGTTAGCTCTGATGAAGAAAACGCATCATAGTCTGTTCATTTGTTAAGCTATGATACAACATTGATACATATTGAGTGGAACAGACACACAAACAGAGCAGGTGAATGTTTGAGTAATTTGATAAATACTTAAACTTCATTTGAATCAAATCCGAAATTTGTGGTCAACCTGAAATAAAATTATTTATAATCATACTTCTTAAGAAACACTTTGAGAATGAAAACGTCGTACCTTCTTCTTGTTCTGGTGCCATCTTTCATTGAAGAACCCTACCATTGACGTGAATTATTGAGCTAGGATATTCTTCTTCGAGTGACATTTGGTTGTTCTTCGATTTTGGCCTGAAAGATCAACAATAAATGAATGCAGCAGATCGCACTTCTCATTATAGATTTGAGATTCTTCAACTTCCTTGACTTGATTGCTTGCGAAACTTTCAGTAATTTTTTAGTAACAAATTTAGCAACCCCACGAAAATTTCGACGGATTCTTCAACGAACGCATAACATTCATATTTCAGTGTCTACTTCTCTTCTATTTTTTGTATTCTACTGTGTCTTTCAGGAAGACTCATTTCTATTACAATAATAAGTTCTTTATTTTCAACAGGCATAACACCCAATTACAGAAAATAATAACACTATTTATATTGAATACATAACTAAGTAATAACTAAATAATTAGAAAAAAGATTCAACTAAATAATTAAACAAAAGATTTAACAAACATATCAATCTAATCTAAGAAAATAGTAACTTATAACTACATTATAGCATTCAATGAAATATTACAAATAACTCAATCTGAATCAATTCATTTTAATCAATTTTCGTTCTTCACATAACTCCCGATAATAAATTCTATGGAGTCAAAGTGAATGTCACAATCACTGGCAGTTCTATTGAGTGTAGACTCCATGAACCAAATAGGGTTTGCATAAGGGAGTTGGTCCTCGGAGTCTCTAGGTGAAATAATTCTGTATTACGAGAATTTTGCCTAGGAACACGAAATTTCAAAGCGGACAAGAGAGGAGGACAATCAATACTATTGTGCAGTAATTTGTACAAGAATTTGAGTGATAAAGTTTCTCTCCTGCTCTGCAATGAGATAAAACTAAATCGACTCAATAATTCGTTATGATTGACCCCTCTCTGTGGGTAAACTTTATCCTCCCTCCAAACTAAGAATTTCAAGAACCTTCTCTGAATAGCCTCAAGATGTCGTTGATGGCAAGTGTAAATGGGATGCCAGATCGTGCTGCCATACTCCAACTTGCTACGGATTAGGGTATTGAATAGTCCTATCAATGTTGAAGAATTATTGAAATATTTGCCATTACGTATAACGAATCCATACATTTTCGCTGCAGATGAAATAGGTTGGGTGATGTGTGGGACAAAGGAAAGCTTCTGGTCGAAGACTACACCAAGATCTCTAGCCTTATCTGAACGAGAGAGGACCTGACCACCGACGCTATAATCACAATCAACGCGATCCCTTTTTCTTGTGAAAGAATCAACATTACACTTTGACACATTCAAACTAAAATAATTGTCCTCACACCAACTAGCAACATGGTCCAGCGCGACCTGAAGTTGAACACAGTTGTCCTGTGATCTAACTTCATGATATAGTTTCAAATCATCAGCGAACATCAAATGTTGAGAATGAATATTATCCATCAGATCATTTACGAACAGAATAAATAACAGTGGTCCAAGATTAGACCCTTGAGGTCTAATCGTAACAAATTGTGCATTGAAATTCAGCAATCATAATTTATGATAGGGACACAAAACTCGGTGGCGCCTTGTTTGAAAATTTTCATTTAACGAATATCTAATAGTCATCTAGTGATATATTGCAAATATGAAATAGCGCATTTGAGTGAAGTTGCTCTTTGCAAATAGAGGAAATGGGGCGTGACGTGAAGAAACTGTGGAAGCGTGAACTGAGTGACTGCCTTTCAATTACTTCGGATTCAGCAAAGGCGACAAGCTACTTATAAAATTCTGTTCGAGAATATTACGTCCTTTGTGAGGCCATGTCAGTTACTTTTTGATAAATTTCGCTCCTTTGCAGCGTTTTTCTCTGGGATTACGGACACACAAGGATATTGATAAAAATTTCAGGAAGGAAAGTCGACGCACACAGTTTCCGGAAAACGTCAGGAAAACGGCTCTTTGACTGTATCCACTCGCTCTAAACGCCAGTAGATTTTTTTCCAATTTATAGCGAAAAAAGTGGAAATCAATGGTATCATTCCGAAATATTTTTATCTATTACATTTGATTCTTATTACCTGATTATTTTATAGAAGAAGATTCATTGTTGGGTTTGTTCAAGTTTGTATGAATGACATATTTAGTTATTGATACGAAGCAATATAAATAATACAAATAGAGATTATTATTATTATTAATAATATATATATATATATATATATATATATATATATATATATATTGTGAAAGTTTTTAGCATTAACAGGCTTTTTAATATGAAAAAGTTTATTTCTGTTGACGTTTCGTTGTTATATTACAACTTTGTCAAAACTAATGAATAATTGAATTTATGAGTTACTATGGATATCAAATGTCAAAATTAATTTTTTGAAAAATCAAATTAGTTTTTTGTATATTCACTTATTGATTTTCATTATCAGAGGAATATTTCTGGCTCAGCATTCGCTTCGGAAGTTTTAGTCTTCTTCACCATGAGGAAACCTCTGAAAAACTCATGGTAAGCCAGGTGATTCTTAAGTGTGATTATATTTACATATATACAATTACATATAATTTTTTATATACTTATCCAGAATAATATAATATAATATAATCACACTTAAGAATCACCTGGCTTACCATGAGTTTTTCAGAGGTTTCCTCATGGTGAAGAAGACTAAAACTTCCGAAGCGAATGCTGAGCCAGAAATATTCCTCTGATAATGAAAATCAATAAGTGAATATACAAAAAAACTAATTTGATTTTTCAAAAAATTAATTTTGACATTTGATATCCATAGTAACTCATAAATTCAATTATTCATTAGTTTTGACAAAGTTGTAATATAACAACGAAACGTCAACAGAAATAAACTTTTTCATATTAAAAAGCCTGTTAATGCTAAAAACTTTCACAATAAATACCTCAAACAGGCAATAAATCAATTTCAAGATATATATATATATATATATATATATATATATATATATAAATATATATATATATATATATATATATATATATATATATATATATATATATATATATATATATATATATATATATTCATATTCATTGGTATCTTGAACCATTTCATTTATATTTTCAGAAAGAAATCATTGGGTTTTTGGTTCTCAAAATTATTCATCAAATATCTTCAGCACATTACATTTCGGCACATTATTTTGGGCCGTTTTCAATTTGAGTTTTATCAATATATTGTCATCAACTAAAAAAAGAAAGAAATGACAGGCACGTATAAAACATTACACGATCAAAACTTACCACGCAAACAAAAACAATACTTATTACTATAATATGAAACAATATTCGAATGAAGAGATGTTTCCAATAATTATTACACTTTCAATAAAAATTATGTTACTTTTCAATCAATATGATGTCGTTCACATTCGGACAAAGAATGTGAACGAAAAAAGATTCAAAACGAAAGATTAAAAAACATATGTTTCTCGGGTGTCACAATGCGCATAGGATGTTGTAGATTTCATAGATGTCATAGATTTTACTAAAACGTTTTGTATCTATCTTGTCATTATTGTCGAATTACCGGAGAAGTAGTTTTCCAAATCTACCAAACCAAAGAGTTTAAACGCTCTTTTTATAAAAATTATAAAAAAATAATATTATTTGTACTATTTATAAAAAATAGATAGTATCAAATAATATATATATATATATATATATATATATATATATATATATATATATATATATATATATATATATATATATATATATATATATATATATATATATATATATATATATATATATATATATATATATATATATATTATTAGTAGATATATTATTAATAAAAACCTACGGTTATAGAAGATATGTGAAATTTCAATGCATGGTGTGTCTGTAATCTGAGAGGTGTTTTCTACTGATTCCTATAGATGGAATTGTGGAGTATTCATTACTCTACGGTCTTTCACTTGGAGTCACAAGAAGATGCTTGGAGATTGAAATCGTTGCCTCACTCCGATGGACGTGGTGCGACTGACGAGTTCCTTGCAGAACGAAACATATATGTCCCGCACTTCCATCAGGTGTTGCATCGATTTAAATATTTTTCTAACATTTATCCTCTGAAGGATTATGGAGACATCACATCGCACACGTTCACATATCTAGCTCTACTACAACATTCTCTTGATTAATTTCAGTTTTTCGAATGAATGTTCTAGTGTTCATTTTCTTAAATATTTCATTCAGTGCAATTAAATTTCATTTCCTTATATATATATATATATATATTGTTAGGGGTGGATAACCCTCATATATATATATATATATATATATATATATATATATATATATATATATATATATATATATATATATATATCATCTTTAGTACAAAGCTGAACCACTAATACCAATCCGATAATACAATCCTGAACCAGGCGAACAAACCTGAACCAGTATACTGGTTCAGGATTGTTTATCATCATAAAACGCTTTCTCGGTGTGTTAGAAATATGTAATATTGATTTTTGAATTGGTTCAGGTTTGACTGAAACTCCAAAATTTAGTTCCGATGTCTACCACTTGTAGCGCTGATTACCGTTTGTAGACGAGCGTATGTACACGCTTGATGCCAATTTCTATAGAACAAATCTGAACCAATATATCCGGCAACGTTGTACATTATTTTCAGTCATTATTATTCGAGCAATTTTCCTAACCCGCAGCTTGTTTCCAAACGCATACTGTAATCTTTTATTTTTTTATCAAAGAAGATAAGTGTCTTATAATGTGATATCATAGTTTGATTTTTCAAAAGTTTTGATTCTGAATAATAAAGAGATATTTGATAAATGATAGGCAAAATTGATTGTATAATACAGACTTCAGTGATTTTAAGACTTGTTTTATTTAAAATTCAGGATTCAGAATGATATCACACAAATTTACAGATTCATTCATTAATTTTTTGAGAACTACATGAATTGATTCACTTTTTTGGTATGTCAGATAGTATGAAATTATTTTGTGCTTCGTCATGAAGAAGATGTGTGATTCATATTCATAAATTTCTTATTTAGTAGTGTGTATGGATTCTGAAATATATTTCACTCATACTTTTCGAATTGACTGAAGTTGAAATAATGCGCCGATATCAAATTCACTGATTCGTTTTCAATGTTTTTTTGATCTTTTCAATGTTCTCATTTTCAAATACACAGAATCAGAAGTTGATAGTAATAAAGTTCTAGAAAACCAAAAGCAAAAATATTTGGACGAGTAATAGAACATTATCGCCACCTTGTATTCTTTTTGACAAGCCGAAGCAGTAAAAAGTCTAAGGTCGCCACTGAGTTTTCTTGAGGTCTGGATTTATATACTTTGCCTCTTCATCTTCTTTTTTGCCTCTTTTCTACGATGGCATTTGTGATTTTTCTTCACATATTATGTTTTAGTGCTTTTTTTAGCACTTCCTCTTCTTGCTCTCTTGAAAACTTTTCTCTTCTGTCATTCTCTTCCATTGGGATAGAGATGTTTTACCACCTTTTGTTTTGGGAGTATTATCTGTTGTTCTTCTTATAAGATTATTCTTATGAGCTTCCATATTTTCAAACATATTCTTTCTTCTCTCTTTTATCATGTCCGTGAGTTTTCTGATTTTCAGTTCCTCATGCAGGTTCCGGTTGGGTAAATATCTTGATGTTCCTACGGCTGTGCGTACTATTCTATTCAGCGTACCTTGGAGTCTCTCAATTCGTGAGTTGTCAATTTCCCAAACTTCGCCTCTATAAAAGTGCTCTGGTATAATGATCGTTTTTATTATCTTGATTTTGTTATCGTCTGACATCCTGCCGTCTTTGTTCGAAAGGGAGCACAGGTAGGCATGCATTTGTCTTTCTTGACATTCTCAGAAATGTGTGTTCTGTATGTCAAATTTTTGTCCAGTAGTTCGCATTTTTATCCCACTGGATGGAACGACCGTTGGAGATTATTTTCGGTGGTTCCTTTTTGCTCTTTTTGTGATCAAAGTAAACCCCAACTGTCTTGTTTGGGTTCACTTTGATTTTCCATTTTTCGAAGTATTTTTGCATCATCTGCAGATCTTCCTGTATTCCCTCTTTAACGCCATCTCTTCTTCTACATGATATGTAGAGTGCAGTGTAGTCAGCGAACTGGGCTATTTTGCATCTGTTTGGAGTAGGTATGTCTGCCGTGTATATATTGTAGAGAAGTGGACCAACTACTGATCCTTGAGGCACTCCTGCTCTGACATTCTTTTCGCTCGATACTTTTTCTCCTATCTTCACTCTGAAGGTTCTTCCACGTAGGTATGTCCGGATTATGTTCACTAACTTTCTCGGAAATTGTTCTCCTTTCAGTTTGTAATCAATGCATGATGCCATAATTTGTCGAAAGTTTTTCTACATCCAAAAATATGGTACCAGTTGGTATTGATATACTGAGTTTGTCCTTGATGTCTTCTGTCATTCTAGCCAGTTGATATAGTGTCGAGTGTTCCGTTCTGAATCCGAATTGGTTTTCCGGAAGGATACACTTGTTGTCAGCGAATCTTTTTAGTCTTCTATTTAGAATTCTTTCTATGACTTTGCTTAATGCAGGCAACAAGTTTTTCGCCATGTAACTACTGACCTGGTTGATAGGTTGTCCATTCTTGTGTAATATTATTGTTACTGAACGCTTCCATGTTTTCGGAAATTGTTTATTACGGAAGACTCCACGTGCAATTTCAGAAAATTCTTGAATTGCTTCTTCTGGTAAGTATTTCAATGCTGGTTTTTCATTCTATCCGGCCCTGGCGCTTCCCTGGCTTTCAGGTTCTTCAGTATGGTGTTAACTTCTTGTTCGGTTACTTCTTCTATTTCTTCTTCTACGCTTTCATTTGGTGTTTCTATTCTAGTACATATTCTGTTTATATTCATATTGAAGTTAACATCGACATCTCGGCTTTTCGGGTTGATAGTGAACTGAGATTTCAGGTGAGTTGCGAAGACTTCCGCTTTGTCATCGTCTGTATATGCAACTTCGTCTACGTGGACAACCCTCGGTAATTCTCTTTTTGTCTTCCTTTTCATTAGTTGTTTAGCCATTTGCCAGAGTGACATTTTTTCGCTTTCCAGTGACTCCATCTTTTTGTCCCATAGATTTGTCCTATTCTCCTTTAATTGTTCTTTTACTTCTTGAGTCAGCTTGTTCAGTAATTTCTTATCTTCTGGATGTAATGTTCCTCGCTATATTTTGAGTGCGCTGCTCTTCTTGATCGGTAGTATTTTCAGTTAGGGTGGTATTGGTTCCCTTCTTGTGACTTCTATTGTTGTTGTTGACTCCTCCGGTCGGCTGTTTCTAGTTGTTCTGCGTTGTTTATGTCTTGTTTCTTGGCTCTGAATAGTTCTTTGTACCTTATCCAGTTTGTACGAGTTTTTATTTAGGGCTTGGCTTCCGCTTCGGTTTCAAGTTCCAAGATCAAGTTCCGCGGAATGGTCCGACGATAAGTCCATAATTGTTTCTAATTGGTACGTCCAGTGAACATTTTTGATGACCGCTATGTCTAGTAGATCGTTTGTATTTGATCTAGCACATAGATGGGTATGTTCGCTGGATGCAGCAACTATGATATCATAATCGTTGGCCATTTTTTTGTTCTATGCAGTGTGCTTCGCACTTATCTCCCCTGCTGAAATTGGCGCTGAATTGTACCGAAACAGTTAATTGATATCTACTTTGCATATTGCGTTGGACGGTGAATTTTATACGGCGTAGCATATGAAGTCTCTTTTTCTTGTATGCATTTTAATCCCTGTATGTTCTATTGTTTGGAGTGTGGTTGTTTCTATTTCTTCATTTGTAATTCCATGTTTGACGAGAATGGCGGTTCCTCCTCCTCTGCCTATTAATCTATCTGTTCTATATATTTCGAAATTTTGAACCTTGAATGACTGTTGCTGAATCTTGTTCAACAACAGTCTTGAAATTGTTGACTGTCAGACAGTTCTTGAAATTGTTGACTGTCTTGAATCTATTGTTCCAGAAATAGAATCAGTTCTCCCCTTTTGGGAAGAACTGAGTTCGCATTCCAGAATCCGATTCTTATGCTGTGCGATAAAATTGTTTAAGCTTCGTTTAGGCATCGTGGAATTGATGTTGCTGAATGCAATGAGCATTCTTCCCAGGATTGTAGCAAGTACGTCGTCTGCTTTGATTGTCTTCGGTTTTTCGGGGTTTTTTTCCTGGTTTGGTTGTGTCAGAAGTTGATCGTGGGTTGTGGAGCCGGCTTGAGCTTCTCAATGGTTGTTGGTTTAACGTTAGGGTTGTTTGGATTTTTAGCGCAGTTCACATTTGTTTATAAATGTTCGCCGCCGCAATTTGCGCACCTAAGCTTGGTGGTCCTTGCTTTCGTGCATTCGTAAGTGTTGTGGGTTTCACCGCATTTCATACATTTTGGGTCAACGTGACAGTTCCTCAGTAAGAAGTAGGGCGGTCAAACTATTTATCTATAAACATGAATGATGAACTTTCCTCCAAACCACCACCAAACACAAAGTTATCGATTTATTCTAATCAAATCGACTAGATATTTCTTGAATGTCTGAAGAAGCATATTTAGTGTTGATATTGCGTCCAGGCGTGAAAGAAAAATGTGTGATGGGTGGAAAGTGCTTGAATTTAGCGCAGAAATATTTCATATGTTGAATATATGTTTGCTTTATACGAAATATATAATATTAATAATTATATATATTAGTAATATTATATATATATAATAATTATATTTATATTATATATATAATTATTATATATATATTAAGTATATTATATATATATATAACTAAACATACTTCCAATATTAATTCGAGAGAGAAAGAGTTGAAACTCTTCATGTCAAAAGTCTAAAGTTCCGATGGTCATTAATTTTACTTCTACAGATATTTCTGTCTTTTCATATCGCTTCGCTGAGCTGGTAGAATTTTTCTAATAACTAACAGTCGCAATTCATTTTTACAATTTTCGGGTCTAGCTATTCATCATTCTTCGTTGAACGGATTCACGAAAGGTGGAACACCATGATTGGTGCATGCAACAAATGCATAAAAAAATTCAAAAATACTTACAATAATATTTTCATATGTATTAAAAAATTAACGCATGATGATCACTGACCGGAAATATTGATGTGAATCCTATACTCTGGATAAATTCGAATTCAAATTTTTAGGCAGTCGAACAAATCTTACATACTCAGTAGCCGGATGGTATAGTTGCCCATAACGCTTCCTGCTTTGTGATCCTTTTGAGTTCAATTCCCACCGCGTTCTTGGGACCTTTCAAAGTACGCGTTAAACTGTAGATCCGATTTTCGTACAATCACAGTGTTCTTGTGAAAGTAAACTAGCATTCAATAGAATACTTCGAAATAAAAAAAAACCGGATGATTGCTAGTTCGAATCCGTGTTGAGCTATAACCTTGTAATGAAACAATAATTTGAAGTTTTTTATATATTAAATAATACGCACGATGCGCGTTTCGAAGTTCAACATCTTCAGTTGTTATTATATGCATTTGATATATAAGAAAATTCAAATTATTGTTTCATTATAGATATCAATTTTCTCCATGTATCTACCTCATCAATCATTAATTACAACTTCTTGTTTGCATATTATCGAATTAAAACAAAATCATATTGCGAACTTAAGGTCTTCAAATGTTTGAAGCTCTTCAAAAAATAACCTACTCTAAGTGAATTTAGTTTAGGAAATCGGTATATCGAAAAACTATCGTGCTTTTCACGAATGAAAAATAATAATGAATCAATTTGAGTCTTGGACTTCTATAGAATGTAGAGCTGTTGATTATTCGACACTTCAAGAAGAACACTTCAACACTTTTAGTAGAACACTTAGAACAATATAGAGGAAAAACAGCAACAAAAAACATATTGATTGGATTTATTTTTTCGAGGGAAAATAAATGAATCAACATCAGCTTTGATGTCTGACATCTTTAATGGCAGAGTTAAATACAAAAATTATATCAAAATTCTAAAAGAAGTGTAGTATTTGCATTGCCTCGATATTTAATGTAATGCAATATCATATTGAAAATAAATGATAATTACTTATCTGTGCATTTATTTTCATTGAAGTTCAGTTCAAATGTGTCCTATTTTTTGGCTCTACTTCGCAATCTTTGAGACTCATGACGAAATCTCATTCAATTTGTAATTGGATCTGAAAAGTTTCTGCAAACATTGCAATTTTTTTGCAATTATCCCAGAATTCATACCGCAAAGCGCAAATATGACTAATCGGTGACATGTATTCAAAAAGCAGGCTATGTCTGAAGCTTTGTTCAAAAAAAAATACAACTATCGATGGTGACGGATTGAGACTCCCCGACACGTGTTTGTCGATTCACTGCGTGATCCAAATTTTTTAAAACTGATCATGAGATTCTTGAGGAATTCCGAAATTCATAAACTTAGGAAATACATAAATTTCCGAATATTGCATTTTCAAACTCTTTGGTTGTCGAAATTTTTGTTGAAAAAATTGAAAATTCTCCATATTATTCACATATTTTTTCCGTTGATTGGTTTTCGATTCAAAGAATATGAAGGCAAATTTTGTTCCATAAATAATGTTCATTTTTTTCTTGATTTAATTATTCATGTAGATAATTCTAGAGAAAAAAAATCAGTGAATGAAACGCCAAACTCGTAAAGCATGGTTCTGATCATGAAACTGTGACAGAGAATATGCAACTGCACTTGCCAATTGTAAAGTTCTTACTACTCTTGAATTTTCTAATATCGGAAGGCATGTATGTATAAAATGTGGCAACACTGGCTGGCTCAGGGTTGTATGTACGGATATTGATATTTATATACGCTGGTTCAGATTTGTAAGAAATGTAACATGGTTCAGGACAGTCGAAATAATGTTTTGTATACACTTTTTTCCTAATATGATTTTAAAAGTATATAAGTGAATTATGAGTTTTCAACATGTTCTTGATACAATATACGTCGTAACAAAAGAGCTCAATACCTGGGTTATGGGTGGTTCAGAATTGTCATAAACTCTGAACTTCATTTGAAACATATTGGTATGTTTTATTAGAACTCACTTCCTGAAACACAAACGGGGCACAATTACTGTATCATCTAGTTTACCATTCATAATATTATATAGTTACTAAAATCTTTTCAATAAAGCCATTAATTCCATGTTACCAAATACATATCAATATCGATATACGAGTATTTCATAAAACATGTCACAGCGTTCATTGGACGACTTACTTCAGAGCAAAATTAATGTGATATCTTATTACGTCACGTTTGAAATGAAACGATCAACTGCGGATTAGCTATTCTGGAATAATATATGTAGCAAGATGTTAACCCGGGAAATGCCGAAACGTTCCACTTAGGCATTTTCGCCATGGGGTTCGTGGAAGCGTCCAAACGTGAGTCAGGTGAATTCATTTAAAATGAGGGATTATCATTTCCGAGAAGGTTCACTAGGAATATTTTCGTTGTCATAAAGATATTCAATAAAGAGAATCCTGCGACATGAAAACTGTGAATGCTTACTTGAAGGTTTCATTTCCGAATCATTTATCCACTCGAGATGGCCATTTTTGGTGTTATTAGAAAGTGAAATTGAAAACTTTATTCGTAGTCGGTTTTCTGTATATTCCCCGACCAATTAAAATTTTTTGTGCTATGAGATACTACTATCTCGATGATTCGAGAGGACCGATGTTGAGAAGAGTTGTAGGTCTCTGATTAATAGAGATCTCCGTAAAGGATACAACACAATATACTCAAAGCTGTTTTTCAGACCTTGAATAGGTTCGTGCTTGTTGAGTCAGGTGTTCATTCATGCTAACTCAAAACTATTGACCAGGTGAAGAAAAAACGTGTAACCGACTCGTGCTTGCTTGCAGCTTTGTGTTCAACAAAATTTTAAATCAATATTGCTAACTTCAGAGTAATTTTACAAATAATTTTCAAGAGTGCCTTGCTACATAAACTGTCAATATTTTACTATTGGAGCTAAGAAAAAAAAACATGAGCATTTTCGAAAGTTTGCGAAGTACTAAAGGGGTAACTCATTTTCCTGTCCTGGAATGCAATTCCAATCAAACACCGAAAAAATATGTATATATATATATATATATATATATATATATATATATATATATATATATATATATATAGTGGTAAATACTGAGACTCTTAATCGGAATATCGAAATATTTGACATAAAACTCTCAGGAAGCTGTCTACACAAATGTTGTCAACAGGAATGAACTTATCACTTTCGAGAGTGAATATTAAGTGCGCTTCGAAAAAATCATTGTTTTCGTTGAATTATAATGGTATATAATTATTTCATCATTAGTATGAATCATCAGTCGGTATTTAATCACTCTTTCAATAATCGATGACTTCAAAAACGTCGGCTTTCACGGCCGGTGTCCATTGTGAAACATGGTGAAATGATCTTTCGGGCTGATTGGCAGTGGTCAACTGGAACTCCTCCTCCGACGACTCTGGAGCAACTTTACTTTAGTTGCTCCAGATTCGACGCCCAGTACACCACTACGTCGAAGCACTCGCCGCCACTGAAGATGTCTCTCGCAGTTAGGGACGAAACGTCTGGAAGAGGAGGAGTTCCAGTTGACCACGGCCAATCAGCCCGGAAGATCATTTCACCTTGTTTCAAAAACGTCCACATTTGATGGTCTGATGAATTGAAAATCGGACATCTGACCAAATGGCATGTAATGAATAAGTCGGCCACAGACGCAAAACAATTGTATCCAATACAAATATCGTTTTTTTTTTTTTACATATCAGGTTAAATATCTAGGGTTGAAGAAGGTGGCGAGACCTTATAACTTCTCACTGTAATCATTTGTAAAAATTTCATGAAATGTAAATTACTTCACTTTTTATAAACGTATTTGATTTGATTTGATTTGAGAATTCGCCAGTCTACTTCCAGAATCAGAAATGGAACGACCTCTGAAGAAGCTTGCCACTCGTGCTAGCGACATGTTAGGAAGAAATTCCAACCGACGACGGCCTTTAGACCTGAACCAGGACAACACTAGTTCAACGACTGGCCGCGGAAGCCTCAAACAATTTGTTTTGAATTCAGTAGTATTTTACAGATAGATTTTTCTGTGGGTGTAGTGGTAGCGATTTCGGGCTGTGCGATGGCTGTGGAGCTCAGGGTTTTAGAGGCTCAGTACCAGGTTTCCTGCTTTTCCTGGCTTTCATAAGATTCATACTGATTACTTGCCCGGTGCCTTGGTTCAACTCTCTGCTGATGGTGATGCCACAACTTCTTCTCTGACGAATACTGACCTGTCTAGATAATTTGCGTTTGTCCTCTGACCTGTCTGTGCGCCTGAATGGTTTTCTTGGAATAAACGTTGAATGCGGACGAAATAGTTACACATTTAGTTCCTTCGAGGTGTAATAAGAATGATTATATAAAATTTCTTGTTGTTTATATTTGGCAATTTACATAAAATTATCGGCCAAATTGTGACGAGTATATTTGTAATCCGTAATTTCACTGTCTCCGTGTCGCTCTATGCTTTTAGAACAACGTACTTGGCGTTAATTGGGTAACACATAATATATGGTACACTTATATGGACTGCTTTTCTGGGGCAATGAGTATTTTTCGACTTCAAGAAAGGTGTATTAGATAATAAAAAAAATCTAGACTTTCGATCGTAGTGAAGAAATGAATATTAACAGAATGAACATATTAAAACATGATGAATGAACATAAAAATCTAATTACGGTCCGAATTTGTATTGTTTTGAATTTTATAACAAGTTAACCATTGACTTGAGGAACGCTCGTCATGACAAATTCAAGAGAGATATTGAAGGAAGTAACAATTCATTACAATGAGTAGTAGCTTTTCACTGCGAAAAAGCTACCACTCATGTGATTAAGTTTGAACAGATTCTGTACTGAAGATTTAATTACCTTTTTCTTGACTTCCATTCTTTTGGCTTTTCTGATTTCAACTATCACTTGTATATATGGTAAATGTGTGACAATTTGAAATGCATCAATAAATATCTGTCTATCCACGATGAACTTGGTTCCAAATTGTGTTGAAGTTGTATTTGGTACAATAGGGGAGAAACATTGATGTCTTCCACATCATTGAAGGAACAATACTATTGAGAGTCATCGCTGTGAAAGATGTGCCTCATCTTTGATTATATCTGATAACTTCTTATAGTATTGAAGTGTGATTGTTATTGTCATGTCGATAACATGCCGTATAACAGTGTGAAAAAACAGTGTGACAAAACATCCGAAAAGTTTTATTTGGATATTTCAAAATGTTTACCCAGCAATTTTCGATATACCTACTAATTTTGCAATGAACGTATATCCCACTTATTAGCGAACTAGACAATTTCATTTCTCTCGATACGGATTATTCGGTTGTACAGCTATTGCTAAGCTCGTTACCTCGCTAATTACAGCATTGATTACTCGTTAAACTGTCACTCGTTAACAATGTCTCGCCGCATTGGATCATTAAATCAGATCGAAGAACTCTTTGTCGACTAGCCGGTGTGTCAAATGTCATTGCTCTGCCAGTCAGGGTTTAATTAATGCTTTCGTCATATGGAATGTTTTCGGGTGCAGTATTGGAGCTTATTACTTCGAAATGTCGTAGACACTTACAAGGGTTGTCCTAAAAGTACACCAGCCATTTTGTGAAAGATATATGATAATATTTTTTGAGTGAAATGGAGATATTGTGGGGTATAATGAAACCAGTAGATTTTTTCGAATTTAATATCAGCCAGTAACAATGAGTTATTGAGGTGAAGTAATTCGTATTGAAAAATTCGATCACAACATATATGTTCATATTGATATGTCTTTCTTCGTATAAGTTCAGAGTCGAAGTGGACCATAATCCTCCGTGGGAGTTCACAAGGTTTTTCGAGGCACTAAGCCGGTTCGTAAGCCGGTTTCCTTAGCTTAATCACTCGACTGTGGTGCGGTAGATCTCGAGTTCGAGCTCCGGTGAAGGAATGGGTGTTTGTGGTGACCTGCACTGAATTTTGATGAAGACTGGATTTGTATCCTTTGCTTCTTCGTTTTCGTTTGGTCTTTTTTCTACGATGATGTTTTGTGATTTCGCACATTTCGCTACTTAGTGCTTCATTAGCATTTTTTGCTTTCTGTTGATTTGATAGTATTGCTCGTTTGACGATCTTTTCCTTTTGTCTTTCTTTTTTGAAGGAATTTTTCAAGCTCTGTTCCTGAACAATTTTATTAGCACTTCTTGTTCGTCGATGAAGTCTAGTTTTTGCTTTTTTGTGGCATTCGTGTTACAGAATGCGATTAACATTCTTCCAAGTATTGTAAGGAGATCATCTTCCGCCGTTGGTTTAGCTTTGGCTTTTTCTTGATTCTCCATATTCTGTTTATGCTGTCTTTCAGCTTCTTCAGCCCTTTTCTGCCAGTAATTCAGCGGAGGTTGTGGCGAATATTCCAATTTCCTAGTCCTCATTTTCTTTTTGTTGAGATTATTAGGGTTTTTGGCACCGTGAACATTTGTGTATAAATGTTCACCGCTGCAGTTGGAGCACCAAGGCGTGGTCGTTCTTGCTTTTTTACATTCGTATGAATTGTGGGATTCTCCACATTTCATACATTTGGGGTCCGCATAGCCGTTACGCTGTACGTGTCCAAAGAGTTGACACTTGTTACATTGAACGATTTTTGATTTCAAACTCAGACTCTCTACCTGTACAGATAGTCCGCAGCAGAATTTCAAGTCGTTGTAGATGGTCTTAAATCCTTTCGATAATTCGAATAGAACCAGTGGGGCTGGGAACCCTTTTTTGCCCTTTATCCGGACAACTTTTGTGATCGGATAACCCTGATCTTTTAGATATTCTGTAATTTATTCCTCTGTATTCTCAGTAATAATAATTCTTATTACCACCATCAACTGTTTTCGACTTTTCAGTTGATGAGTATAAAATTGAACATTTCGTTCCTTCATTAAATGGAACATTTTTCTATAATTTTCTTGAGTGGATGGCTCAACTTAACGAGTGTCGCCTTCTTGTAGTTGATCTTCATATTTTTCGTAAATTTTGATATCTCGTTCCACTTATCCTTTTCTCGAATAATAAGTGGACCATTCTTTCATTTCGTGGTTTCTTGATTGTAATATTTTTTGGTTCTTCTTTTTTCAAATCAGCATTTTCTTCTAGTATGGTTTCTATGTTCACCTCTTCTTCAGTAGCCAGTATCTGGAACTTGTTACTAGTTGTTTCAATTGTATTTGCGACTTGTGTAGTCTGATTGATTTTACGTGCTGTCTTTTTGGGAACTTTGAATTCGTCGCCTTCTACCGTTCGTTTTGAAGTCGTTTTTCATTGCTTTCGAGTTGCGTCGTTAAGGCTGAATGAAGTGGAGATAGGAAGATTTGAACGTCGTCGAATGGGTGTTTGTGTTTGTGCTGGTTTAAGTAAATTAAATGATGATATATGCTGGGTAATGTATATTGATTACAAGCCCAAAGGACGTTTGGAACTGACGTTAAGCTGGTCCACTGAATTAAGAACAAAAAGCACTAAAGTAAATGTAGGTAAAATAAAATATCATCTGCACGCACAAATCGGATGAATATTTTAATAGAATGTCCGGTTATGTGATATAGATATGTGAATGTGTACGATGTGATGTCTCCATTATCCTTCAAGGGATAAAAGTCAGAGAAATATTGAAATCGATGACACACCTGATGAAAGTGCGAAACAAATATGTTTCGTTCTGCAAGGAACTCGTCAGTCGCACCATGTCCATTTGAGTGAGGCAACGATTCCCCAAGCATCTTCTTGTGACTCGTAAGTGAAAGACCGTAGAGTAATGAATTCTCCACAATTCCATCTATAGAAATCAGTAGAAAATACCTCTCAGATTACAGACACACCAAGCATCGAAATTTCACATATTTCTATACCCGTAGGTATATATGGTGATAATCTTTATCTGGCAAGGTACAAAAATCTGAGAAAAACCATTAAGAATGATATTGACTTGGCGTATAAAAATTTTATTCAAACAGCAGAAAATAATATTGTGCAAGATCCCTCTTTTTTCTGGTCTTACATTAACGAGAAAAAAGGTATGTCTAGAATTCCTGGTGAGATGAGACATGGTGAGCGTACTTATCATAAACCATCATCCATAGCTAACGCCTTTGCTGAATATTTCAGTTCTGTATATGATACATCTTTGAACAACAATTTATGTGAGGTGGACTATTCAGATTGTAATGACGCGATAAATATCATTTCAATAACTCGGAAACAAATCATTATTGCCGCAAAGAAACTCTCCAATAAACTTACGTCTGGTCCTGATAAAATACCAAGTTTTATTGTGAAAGATTGTATTTATGCACTTTCGGATCCATTAACACATATTTTTAATCTTATAATAAGCAAAGCCACTTATCCTAAAATATGGAAATCGGCCAAGATAGTACCTGTCTTGAAAAAAGGTGATCGTTCTGTTATAAACAACTACAGGCCAATATCCATCTTATCAAACTTCTCCAAACTTTTTGAAATTGTGGTCTATAATGTTATATATCCAGCCGTCAGAAATAGCATCAAGATTGAGCAACATGGATTCATGTCAATGAGATCTTGTTCAAGCAATCTAATGCTGTTTTCACAGTACGTTTCTGAAGTACTAGACTACACCGGTCAAGTTGATGTGATCTACACAGATTTTCAGAAAGCATTTGATAAAGTTGCTCATGCGCTGTTGGTACAGAAATTACGCAAAAAATTTGGATTCTCTGATAGTCTCACCAACCTGTTTCATTCTTACCTGGTTGAACGACGTCAATTCGTACAGCTGGAGGGTATACAGTCGTCTGAGTTCATTCCTACCTCTGGAATACCTCAAGGGTCTTATCTTGGACCACTGTTATTTATTCTGTTCGTAAATGATCTGATGGATAATATTCATTCTCCACATTTGATGTTCGCAGATGATTTGAAACTATATCATGAAATAAGGTCACAGGACAACTGTGCTCAACTTCAGCTCGCGCTGGACCATGTTGCTAGTTGGTGCGAGAACAATTATTTGAGTTTAAATGTGTCAAAGTGTAATGTTGTTTCATTCACAAGGAAAAGGGATCGCATTGATTGTGATTATAGCGTCGGTGGTCAGGTTCTCTCTCGTTCAGATAAGGCGAGAGATCTTGGTGTAGTCTTCGACCAGAAGCTTTCCTTTGTCCCACACATCACCCAACTTATTTCATCTGCTGCGAAAATGTATGGATTCGTTATACGTAATGGCAAATATTTCAATAATTCTTCAACATTGATAGGACTATTCAATACCCTAATCCGTAGCAAGTTGGAGTATGGCAGCACGATCTGGCATCCCATTTACACTTGCCATCAACGCCATCTTGAGGCTATTCAGAGAAGGTTCTTGAAATTCTTAGTGTGGAGGGAGGATAAAGTTTATCCACAGAGAGGAGTCAATCATAACGAATTATTGAGTCGATTTAGTTTTATCTCATTGCAGAGCAGGAGAGAAACTTTATCACTCAAATTCTTGTACAAATTACTGCACAATAGTATTGATTGTCCTCCTCTCTTGTCCGCTTTGAATTTTCGTGTTCCTAGGCAAAATTCTCGTAATACAGAATTATTTCACCTAGAGACTCCGAGGACCAACTCCCTTATGCAATCCCCGATTTGGTTCATGGAGTCTACACTGAATAGAATTGCCAGTAATTGTGACATTCACTTTGACTCCATAGAATCTATTATCAGGAGTTATGTGAACAACGAAAATTGATTGAATTAATTGATTTAGATTGAGTTATCTGTAATATTTCATTGAATGATATAATGTAGTTTTAAGTTACTATTTTTTTTTAGATTAGATTGATCTCTTTGTTAAATCTTTGTTTAATATATAGTTAAATCTTTTTTTCTAATTATTTAGTTATTACTTAGTTATGTATTCAATATATATAATGTTATTATTTTCTATAATTGGATGTTATACCCATTGATATTTCATTGAATGCTATAATGTAGTTATAAGTTACTATTTTTTTTATTTAGATTAGATTAATCTCTTTGTTAAATCTTTTGTTTAATTATTTAGTTAAATCTTTTTTATAAATTTTGTAGTTATTACTTAGTTATGTATTCATTATATATAATGTTATTATTTTCTGTAATTGGGTGTTATACCTGTTGAAAATAAAGAACTTATTATTATTATTATTATTATATATGTCTCGCACTTCCATCAGGTGAGGCATCGATTTCAATATTTCTCTAACATTTATTCCTTAAAGAATAATGGAAACATCACATCGTACATGTTCACATATCTAGCTCTACTATAACATTTTCTAGGTTAATTTAAATTTTTCAAATGAATGTTCATTTTCCCATATATATATATATATATATATATATATATATATATATATATATATATATATATATATATATATATATAAATATTAATTTGAATTCGCAATTCTTAGGACTTTTGCTTCATCTTTTTCAATTAATGAGATTGAATTCTCGCTTAACTCTTGGTGAAACATAATTGAATATTAGAATAAATTAAACTCTTGGCTTAATGTTTCACGATTTATTTAACAATAATTATAGTCAACATGTTTCGAGCGTTAGCTCATTTTCAAGACTGTCTTGAAAATGAGCTAACGCTCGAAACATGTTGACTATACATATTGTTAAATAAATCGTGAAACATTAAGCCAAGAGTTTAATTTATTTTAATATTCATCTTTTTTGCCTCCAAAAACGCTTCATCTTCTCTGAATGTTTTTTTTTCCGTTCATCTGTCCATTTCATTCCAGGCTGGCGATTTAAGCTTTGCTCAACCTTCACATGTTAGATTTTATAGCGACACTCAGTTCGATCTTCCAGATTTTTGTATCGTTCTGTTGTTTATCTTTTTGGAACTCTTTAAGCCATTCTGTTCCGCATATACTCTTCATAATTATTTTCAGACATTTTTGTTGACAATTTTCAAACATTGTACATATTATTTGAATTTTTCGCATTATTGCTAACAATTCATGTAGATTTTAATCGCTATTTCTTCATTATGTGTGAATACAAAGTATACGAAACAAAATGAAGAATACAGGTGATTTAAGAGTTCGATATCATCGTATTCGATCACCTGTCAGTATGAAAGGGTCATAATTACTTTCTGATCTACCTCAATTTCATTTCTCTTTTTTTTATGGAACTTCTTTACCTGTCTGGAGAATATTTCAGTGACACTGTACACATATATCTACTACTACCCACATACGAATTATCTTAGGAAATTGGATTTTGCTTCAATCTGTGGGAATGAGAGAATAATTTCAGACTCGTAGTTTCCTTTGAGATGAATATTATTAGTAGCAGGTTCGAGGAAAACATACCAGTTCATATAATCAAACAGACGATAGTTCGTCTCTCCTAACTTCTGTATAATAACTCCGAAGGTATCATCTGACGAACCTCATCGAGATGCATGAAATTAAGATACATTCAACCAGAGAATAACACAAGTTATCATGTGATGAATTTTCAGTTCAGAGGAAATCACTGAAAGTTCCATACTTGAAACATCTTCCTAAACTTTTTCATGATCGCTTCACTAATTAGTGAAGCGTTTTCAGTGTATAATTTGGTTACCAATAGTTGCAACGACTGTGTGGTCGCCTTTCAAGATGTTCTCAGAAAGTACTCGAGAAATAAATACTTCAGATGTTATATGGGCAGTACATTATTCGACCTTGCTGCCCTCATCAGTATGGTCCTGTCAACCAGCAACATGGTTCAGCTCGCGCTGGACCATACTGCTAGTTGGTGTGAGGACAATTATTTGAGTTTGAATGTGTCAAAGTGTAATGTTGTCTCTTTCACATGGAAAAGAGATCGAATTGAGTCTGATTACATCGTTGATGGTTAGGTTTTTTCTCGTTCTGGTAAGTCTCTTCTATCAGAAGCCTCGAATTTATATATATATATATATATATATATATATATATATATATATATATATATATATATATATATATATATATATATATATATTATATATATATATATATATATATATATATATATATAAATTCGTTATAAGCAATGGCAAATGTTTTAATAATTCCTCAACCTTCATAGGACTATTCAATACCCTAATCCGTAGGAAGTTGAAATATGACAGCATGATCTGGCATCCTATTTACATTTGCCATCAACGCCATCTTGAGGCTATACAGAAAAGGTTCTTGAAATTCTTAGTTTGGAGGGAGAACAAAGTTTATGCACAGAGAGAAGTCAGCTTTAACGAATTATTGAGTCGACCTAGTTTGAATCTCATTGCAGTGCAGGAAAGAAACTTTATCACTCATATTTCTGTAAAATTACTGCAAAATAGTATTGATTGTCCTCCTCTCTTCTCCGCTTTGAAATTTCGTGTTTCAAGTCAAAATTCTCATAATACAGGATTATCCCACCTAGAGCCTTCGAGGATCAACTCCCTAATACAATCCCCGTTTTGGTTTATGGGGTCTACATTCAATAGAGTTGCCAATAATTGTGAATTTCACTTTGATTCCATAGAAGCTATTATTAGGATATTGACTTATTTCATCAAATGCTATTATTTAGTCATTGGTTACTATTTTAGGTTTTTCAGATAAGATTGAGCTCTTTGTTATATATCTCTTTCATTTTAATTATTTAGTTAGTATTCAACATTATATTATAATTTTCTGTAAATGCGTATTATACCTGTTGAGAATTAAGAACTTATTATTATTGTTATTATTATCAGGAGTCTTGGAATTGGGTAGTTCAGACGTAAAGCTTTTCCCTAACAACATTCCCTATGTGCAATTGAATCTACTCTTGAGGAAAATAAGTATGTATCTACATTCGAGGGCTAGTCAGAGAGGAAGTGGTATATTTTATGTTGTCAAGAGCAGGTTGAATATCATGGCGCAGTCTCCTTATAACTTTATATGAGGTGTATGTGTTGATCATATCTTATGTGAAAAGAGTTGATAGCATAGGAGACAATATATAATTTCTGTCTCAGTTTGAATGGGTGTTAAACTATTGGCTGTTGAAGTCTTTATTATTATCTAGTATTCATATATTTTTTTTATATCTCGCTGAGATTCAACTGAATTCTGTGGAAGTTCATTAATTGTAGTAAAACTAATGTTGTCCTGGTTCGAGTCTAAGGGCCGTCGTCGGATGGAATTTCTCCTAACGCTTCGCTAGCACGAGTGGCGAGCTTCTTCACAGGTCGTTCCTTTTCTGATTCTCGAAGTAGACTTCCAGGCTTAGATTTAGGCTCAGATTCAAGAACGAAATCAGAGGTTCTGAAGTTAGAAGCTGAATAGAAGTTAGATACAGATGAACTTCTTGATGGAAAGCTGCCTTGAGAGAGTACTTGATTTTCCAACACAGGCGGATTAGAAACAGGATTTCTCTCTGTATGTGGTATTGGAGCGTATGTCGATGGTAAATCAGGATAGGAAGTTTTCTTCGAATTTTCACCCTCGAGTGGCTTCACAATACAAAAATAACAGTCTGTGATATGATCACTAGGTTTTTCAACTGCAAATCTCATTTGTCTTTTTTCACCTCGGTACCAGCCTACAAATAAAACGTAACGTGTTTTAACCTAATTAATAAACTATTAAATACAACAAAAAAATCATAGATTATACTCGCCCTCCAGAATGTATCTGCAAGAGTTACATGCAACATGTGGAGCCCATTTTTTGTCTTGATTTTTAACAGGTATATTGAAGTAAGCTTGATATACCTCGCAAATCTTCAGATTTGTACTCAAATCATATTTTTTCTCTCTTACTTCAATAAATTCGCCGCAAATATAGCAAAACGAGTCAGCGTTTCGTTCACAACTTCTAGAAGCCATTTCAAATGGCTTGTACAGCGTAAAACGAACAAAACACGTTATTCCTGTGCAATATGCAAACACATACTACCGTATACAACGAGCGACGCAAGAAACACTACCCCCCACTCTCTAATCCCTCTTCGTTAACAATAGCGCGCAAAGACCGACATGAATTCGGTGAGAAAATAAAAAACGCTACAACACTATATTTTTGTTCTGTAATCGCAATTTTTTACATAGATTTGCTCATATAATCAAAATATATTAGGTAAAACCCATGCGCAAAAAAATATATATTTTTTGTTGACCGGTGCAATCTCTCGAAAAGACCTTTCAAGTCAAATTTTTTCCATTTTATTTCTTTTATCTCTATTAGATAACAGCAAAACATATGTTTCGATCTGATCCATCCACATCCTATTACACGATATGTTTAAATATATATGCAAAACAGAAATTCAAATAGTTGCACTTCAATAAAGTACACAGTTATTACGAGCATGTATATGGTAATAACTCTTGACCTGTCCCATAAAATGCGGATGCAGCAGCGGCAGCAAGTATTCAGACCAACTATATTCAATTTGCATAAAAGGAAACTTCGCATAATGGAGAGTTCCTGAATAGCTACTTTCCACCCTTTTGTTTACAACTACTTCATTAGATTCGTGCTGAAACTCAAGATTTAACGTTTTAAGAGAACTATTCAATTCGAGTGTTTTATATACACAACATATTTGAGGTCTCAACTATAGAAGGTCACTGACTGTCTTATAAAATCTGAAGATTTATTGCTGTATAATGAAATACCTAAATCACAAATTGTTCTCTTGGGGAAGATCAGTGAAGTAAAATGTCCTAGTTTGAATTCTTCAGACGACATCATCAGTAGGTATAACTGTTGTCATTTAGTACCACCTAATTAAAGTAAACTTGTTGTATAAACGAAACGCAATTGAGTTGAATAGAGTAGCCATGGGTTCTTCGAATGGTTGATGAATTCATCTTAAATATAGGTATGTGGAAAATGCCTATGTCTTCATTAGTATGAAATATTATCTCAGTGTTCTGCAATGAAGAAATGAAAATGAAAATTTCTGTCAGTCATTTTTCGGTTTCAATTATATCACATTTGTCATTATATATTCAATCATATAATATTTTTTATAAATGTTGCCACTTTTCTGATAATGTCTGATACCTATAGTCAGGTTATTTGCTGTTTTCACTAAATACAGTGACAACATCATTTGTCATTGTGACTGTTGTCACAATGACAAATGTATATAAGTATAATAATAAAAATATAATTTTATTGAGAAACATTCCTTACATAGTAAAATTACATTCATTTCAATTGATAAATAATTACAACTAAGAGAAATGCTCTCAAAAGGACCGAATTCAGTTTGGAGACTGATCTTCCATTCAGCCCTCAAGTAAAAATATTGGTCCAAACAAAAATCTTGGTTAAATTCATATTTACAATAATATACAATTTCGATTGAAAAGAAAAGAAAATAAAAATTTCCTCAGAGATATTAAACATTTGAGACAATTTCACATGGTGAAGAACATTTGTGTTGAAAAATATACAAATATATGATACAAAAAATTGATTCATAGATTATTGCCTACATCCAAATCATCGAAGTACTCTGACACACTATAGTACGCCTTTGTTAAGAGCAGAGATTCAACTCTCCTCTCAAACAAATGAGCTTTCAGTACTCTCAAATTCGATGGTAAATGGTTGAAAATTTTAATGCTCTGACAATAGAGAGAGTGCTCAAATTTAGCTGTTTTATGCATAGGCATACATATATGTATATGTATGTCATAAGTATATGTATATACCGCCACTTCACAAAGAATAAATCAATGAATTGTTTAACATTGTAGAATTAATTGTAGATTCAATTCATTATCTCGTTTTGCAATGCCTGAAACTCCAAACTTGATTTGTCACATGATTTTTGTACTTCGTTGCGGAATAATGGATTAAAAGCTGTATTGAAACAGTATGAGACCAAATTTACCATGGAAATTGTCAGAAAATAAAAAAAATTTACCGACTTTGTGGCGCCCCATTTTTTGCGGCACCGTACGCTTTCTTATTATTTTTCATGGATCTATCGATGGTAAAAATGCCGTGCAAAAATATATGACCAAAATGTACTCACTCCTACCTGCACTTCTGAATGCTCACCAGCACTCAGTTGGACAACTTACAAGTGAAGGCATAGTGCTGAATCTAATTATTTTATGCTCTTATATCGTCCTATATACGTCACCTGGTGGTTCATATGACCCATCCATTTTTGGACATGGGCCTGTAGTCTAACACCCAAATATTCATTATCTGAAACGACTTCAGTTCATATTTCTCAATATATATCACTATCACATCACATTCCGAATTTTATTCCCAAAATCTATTGAATACTATCATCAATTTGCTTTTATTCAAGTTCATGGTAATAGTATTGCCAGAGATCTATATGTATGTACAGTGACAGAGGTCCTGATTCATTTCAGTGATCATGTTCTCTGAAGTATCAACACTTATGATATTTCAGAATATTTCCTGACCTTATGCAAGTCATTTGTATAGTGCAGAAACGAAAATGAATCCAACTGACCCATGTTATCATTCTGTTTCCAAGAGTACAACATAATTAAGCTATGAATGTCCTACATAAAAAGTTTGTCCCATAGGTTAGCTATCTAACGAAATGCCTGAATTTCTAGCGAATATTTTTCTCGGAATCCATTGAGATGATAATTATATCGTCCCAAACTCAAAATTTCAAAGTCTCGCTCCAAAAACGTAATCGACTGGGGTTGAATGAATGGAATAACTTCAGTTGCCCCTGTAACGAGAAAATTTTTCATGGATCTGGGTCACAGTGAACTGCGAATGAAACGGCAAATGACACGGAAGATAGTTAAGAGTAGAGGGAAACGATGGAGTTGATGGTGCGACAAAATTGGATTATCTGACAAAAAGTATTAAGCTAATGTACTGATATCTGTTTTGAATTTGTCAGTGATTGGAAAAATCAGATATAGTACGATATAATCTTCACTATTGAATGATTACTCTTCTTTACGTGAAAAATCTATCGGATAATTTTATTCACTTCGTCATTTGAAATAAATTTATATGTATTTATATATATATATATATATATATATATATATATATATATATATATATATATATATATATATATATATATATATATATATATATTATATATATATATACATATATATATAAATATATATATATATATATATATATATATATATATATATATATATATATATATATATTATATATATATATATATATATATATATATATATATATATATATATATATATATATATATATATATATATATATATATATATATAAATATGCCCCACCAGCAACTGTCAACTTATAAAACGGGCTACCAACATAGAATCTGTCTCTTTTCTCAGTCTGAGCTCATCTGTGACAGTCATGTTCAACAATCTCTCACTCACTTCCATCGAGTAGCAACAAAAACAATCACGTGTTCAATAAATCGTTCCTTGTAAATAAGCGAACTGAAGCAATATCTAGACCAGCCTATAATACCAAGAAGAGAGAATCCAGAGAAATTATATAATTATATAATATCGAAATATTTCAAATAAAACTCTCAGGGAGATATCTACACCAATGTTGTCAATGATAACGAACCCATCAATTTCAGGAGTGAATATTGAGAGCTTTTCGAAAAGTTCATCGATCTTGTTGAATGATAATAAGATACAATTGTTTCATCATTATTATGAATCATCAGTCCATATTTAATCTATCAATCAAGAATCGATGACTTTCAAAACGAACCTGGGTCCTATACCAAATCGATGACAATTTTACGTAGTGAAAAATTCACGTTGGCTCCCTCTATCGGAGAAAGGACGTGAAAACTCTCCTGGAGTTCAAGATTTCTACTCATGACAACAAGAGTGAGAGTGGAAGTCTTTGTAGATATTTCATTCGACACTACAGAAAATTATCCGCAATGTGTACGAATAATCCCATGCCTAATCGCTCCAGATCACGCGCAGGCGGCAAAAGTGTAGCTAGTTTCAATATTCTTGTGAATGTCCTTATCCGGTTCCATGTAGGAATGGCCACTAGTTGGAAATGTTAACTTTACACTTTCAAGTCGCACAATGTGAGTACATGAGTAATGCAAAAAACGAAAAACAGTGAAGTTCTTGTTTTGGCCTGGGCAGGAGTCGAAAAAAATTTCTAGGTGCTTCACCTCCGGCTTCAAAAATGTAGTTAAAAAATGATGCAACGTGGAACATACATTATCCGTTCTTTTTTTGCGATAGTTTCGTCATATGCATATAACATAGAATATTCTTTATAGTGAAATAGAATATTCTTCCACTGTAAATCAATCAGCTCGTTGAACATAGAATGATATTTTCCTGTATATGATTTTTTCCAGCTTCATTAACAGTGACACAGAATGTTCTTTTCTCTTGATGAGTAGACTAGGTTGTAATACTCGGCCTTAGCTACTAGAGAGCGCGAAAACTTCATTTTTGAAGAAAATTGACTAGAATGTTTTTTGCCTCAAATTGTGTATTAAATTGGAGTATCAGTTCACGTATTCTGCTCAAGATGTCTAATATTGAAAGGTCATCGTTTATATTGACAGTTCTGGAGCAGATCGAACAACACATTTTCGCACTAATGAACACATCTTTCATATCACTGAAAGACGATATCCAGAGGATACAGAGTTGAGATTTACCAACGGCCAATTTTAGTTGGCGCTGTTGCTCAGCAAATTCTAATTTGTTTGAAACTCCCGAACACAGTAAAACTTATTCCACGCTATCTTGACTCCTTGGAAGTTTCATATTCAATTAATAACAGAACAGACTGACGTTCACTCATCTTGTTCAGATAAACTCTAACAAGACATGCTTGAGGAGATGAACATGATAGTAACTACTCCGCATACTCGTTATATAATAACTTCTGGGGTAATTTCATGTTTCAATTTATTATTCTCATCAAACAAATCTCGAGAAGTTTCAGCACTAAACTGAGTGTCAGCACTTTTGTTTTGTTCTAGGATACTTCGAAACGTTTGATAGTTATTATGAATAAAAAATTACTGTAGATATAAACTGAATTCATGAAGTTGGAAAATTCATTGAGAAAGAATGAGACGATTATCTGATTCGCCCGGAAATATCAAGAAAAAGTTAGAAGGATTCGAATTCACAATTGTATTTTTCCGGGAAACAATCAATATAAAAATATGTAAATGAATAGGCCCTACATCGTCTGGCTGTTTCGAAACTCTTTATCTGCATGCAGCATGATTCCACAATTATACCTATGTTCAAATATTTGCAATATTTTTTTTCATTATATATGAGCATCCAGAAGAGAAACAGATAACTTGTAAGCTTCAAATATTAAAGCAGTACTGCTGTCAATTAACAGGCACTGTCAATTGATCATGCTGTTGCTATCCGTTGTTCGTTGCTTCGTTTCTTCAGTTTCGTTGAATATTGTGAAGATACAACATTCAATTCAAGATGGAACTTGCGAAGAGATCTAATCGTTTACACAATTTTTTATGCTATTCAATATGAGCAAATGTATCAATGACATCTCTCAAGTCAAACTTACATATCAAGTCTCTTTTATCGCTAAAATAGCTAAGTAATGATAAAGAAATTCAATTACATTTATAAATTTTTAGGTTCAAAATTGATTATGAACGATATTTGTCTAAAATAAACATAGCTATTTCATTCATAAATACCGATCATTAGCTATTTTTATGGAGCTAGGCAATTGATTAAGTACAAGGAGTCCTTCATGAAGTATACTTTTTCTAGATTTAGAATGCTTACAATCTTGCAAGTAAAAACTGTCGGTATTTCTTGACAAATGAGCATTCAAATCATTGACACATGTTACATTTTTCATTACTTCACAATTTGTTTTCAATTCTGAACATAAATATATAAGTAGCAGCCGGTATCCGTGGCTTAGTTGGTAGAACACCCGATTATGGTGCTGTAGAACTCGGGTTCGAGACCCGCTGAAGACATGGGTTTTAGGTCCATTGAATTGAAAAAAATTATATATATATAAAATTATATATATATATATATATATATATATATATATATATATATATATATATATATATATATATATATATATATATATATATATATATATATATAAAAAATGAAGTTTTTGTTAATATGGCACTGAATGGAATATTTAACAGAATGAACCCTAGAATATTCATTCCCAAAATTCAAATTAACCAAAAGAATGTTTGAGTAGAGCTAGATATGTGAACGTGTATGATGTGATGTCTCCATTATCCTTCAAGGGATGAATGTTAGAGAAATCTTGAAATCGATGCCACACCTGATGGAAGTGCCAGACATATATTTTGTTCTGCAAGGAACTTGTCAGACGCAATTAATAAAATTAAGAAGAATCAATAATATCAAGTATTTAACGTCAATGGACGTTGTGTGACTGACCAGTTCCTTGCAGAAAGTAACATATATGTCGCACTTCATTTTGTACATTTGAAAACATCTTATGATGATATTTGTCAAATAGACATTGTAAATTCAGTAGATACATACGGGTATAGAGTAAATGTGAAAGTTCTGTTATCTGAGAGAAGTTGTCTACTAATTCCTAAAGATGGAATTGTGGAGTAATCATTACTCTACGGTATTCAACTTGGATTCATAAAAAGATGATTGGGGATTGAAATTGTTGCCTCACTTCGATGGACGTGGTGCGACCGACGAGTTCCTTGCAGAACGAAACATATGTCCCGCACTTCCATCAGGTGTGGCATCGATTTCAATATTTCTCTAACATTTATCTCTTGAAGGGTAATGGAGGCATCACATCGTACACGTTCACATATCTAATTCTACTAAAGCATTCTTTTGGTTAATTTCAATTTGTCGAATGAATGAGAGTGTTCGTGAATGAGAGTGTTTATTTTCTTATATATATATATATATATATATATATATATATATATATATATATATATATATATATATATATATATATATATATATATATTTTGAAAGTTTTTAGCATTAACAGGCTTTTTTAATATGAAAAAGTTTATTTCTGTTGACGTTTCGTTGTTATATTACAACTTTGTCAAAACAAAAAAAAAAAAAAAAACAACGAAACGTCAACAGAAATAAACTTTTTCATATTAAAAAAGCCTGTTAATGCTAAAAACTTTCAAAATAAATACCTCAAACAGGCAATAAATCAATTTCAAGATATATATATATATATATATTACGACTGTTCCCCATGAGGAGAGTGACTGAACTTGAATTCGCAATCATTAGGAATTTTGTTTCATCTTTTTTGCCTCCCAAAAACGCATCATCCTCTTACTCCAGGTTTATATTTATATATATATATATATATATATATATATATATATATATATATATATATATATATATATATATATATATATATATATATATATATATATATATATATGTATTATTGACTGGAGTTTTAGTAACTGATGGTAACTCTATATTATTTTATTTACATATAGTTTTTAACGTTTCGACAAACCAATGTTGTCTTCTTCAGAAACTTTTTTTTCCAGTAACAGCTAAAATTATAATTAAACATGTAAATACAGTATGTAAATTGACAATAACATCAAATTTACCTATTCTCTGCACAAAATAGTGTTGAATTCTTTCAAAATTACAAACAATACGATAATAAATATCAGAGTCACAAAACTGTGATATTTATTACTGTGATATATGAACGTTCTAAATCAAACCGAATCGTCAGGTAGGTACGCGGAAAATATTGATAGTAAACTATAAATAGATATAGTTTAGTATTTATATATTTTAATAGTATTTTAGTACGTTAAAACATGACCCATTTTCTCAATTGAAAAGAAACAGTTCCTTTGTTCAGTTAAAATTTAATTATATACCTTGTTCGAAAGTTCAATTGATAATTGTCATATATATTGTCAATTACAAGTATCATATGATATTAATGAAGTATATTGTTCTTAGAGAAGAATCAATTGATTCATAAACATTTACATAAGAATATTCAGAAATTTTTTTTCATGGAAAGGGTTATTGCGAAAAAATATTAATGCTGTAGGTCACATTATTATCTGTGAAAAAACTGAAACGGAAGAGGATTGAAAGAAACACGTTCTTTATATAAAAACGTATAATATTATTTTCTTCAACAGTTACAACTATCATAACATTCATCAACTTCTCACAAATAAACATGAATATTCCTCAGTAATTATCGAGATAAAAGAACAAAATTCAATATAATGATACTATATTCAGATCAGATCAGACGAGTTCTGTAACATATTGATTTTATAAGGAAAATATTTATATGAAACATAATAAAGTATTTCTAAATTTTACTTACATCAGAAAATTTTTATTTATATTTTGGAATGCGTAAAATCTTTTTCGAGTTGAGCATAATTCAGGTGCACATAATAATACGAGAAAAATAGTATTCTCAGAGCGATATGAATACAAATCACTCGGTAAAACATGGAAAATAATTTCATTTACAGTTTTCATACGTATTTTCAAATATTCTTTTGTATAGCCACAGAAGTTTTCTAGAAATCAAAAGTAAGGTTTTTCACTACTCATGATAAAAACACTGCTGTTGTATATGATTGTTCAATGTTTCAGATGAATTGATTTTCCAAGATTTCATTTGACTTCATTTGTATAGAAGGATTTCTGCAATATCTCAGTTTGACTTTATTCTGTACTTTCGCATTCGAAAGCCATAATCTAAATTCTTAAATTGTTCCGAAATGAGTATATATATATATATATATATATATATATATATATATATATATATATATATATATATATATATATATATATATATATATATATATTTTTTTTTCAGTGTTTAATTGCAGTGGGATTGCAGTCCAGGACAGGAAAATAAGTTACCTCTTCAGTATTTTGCAAGCTTTCGAAAATGTTTATTTTCTTCTTCAGGGCTAAAATAGTACAATATTAATAGTATACAACAAGGCACACATTTTTTCCTCTAATTACTGTGAAGTTAGTCCGAAAGTACATTTGTTTCTTGAATTTTGAAAATAAGTGGATTTCCACTTGAAAAGGAGAATTGAAAAATACTGTTAGTGTCGTTGCTTTCTTCAACTACTTAATACGTAGAATGCATAAATATTCGAACCCAATGCCTTTGGGAATACTCGTTCTTATTTTCAGAATAAAAGAAACAAATGTACTTTCGGACTAACTTCACAGTAATTGTAGGAAAAATTTTCAATAGTGCTTCGTTATATAAACTGTTAATATTGTGCTATGTCTTGAAGAAGATAATAAACATTTTCAAAAGATTGGAAAATACTAAAGAGGTAACTTTTTTTCTCGTCCTGTTTTGAAATCCCAATTAAATTTTGAAAATAGATATCAACAGTTATTAAACATTCAACTATATATATATATATATATATATATATATATATATATATATATATATATATATATATATATATATATATATATATATATATATATATATGAATCTGGTGAACGATAGATGAGATGAACATGGAACGTATAATCCATGTTTGGTGGAATTCTTTGATAAAATAAATTTTGAAAAGCAATTTGGCAATTGAAATTATAAATTGATGAGAGAGATGATTTTCGTAATATATTTATATTCATTACATGAGACGGCATTGTAATTTTATTTTCGATATTTCAGTTTACTTTTGAATGACCGTGATCGGTAAAACTGAGGAATTACGGGTATTACTCCTCTCGAAATTAGTGTCTATCTTAATTGGGGTATTCCACCGAACCATCATTAACCAGCATCATTCCACAAAGTCATTAACCAGATTCATTTGCATGAATATACTGATATATATGAATATAGTCTATACTGAGACTCTCACTCGAAATATCGAATATTTTGAATGAAACTCTCGTATATATGTTCACACTAATGTTGTCAAGGAGAACGAACCTATTACTTTGGAGAGTGAATATTGAGTTCGCTTCGAAAAATCATCGAGCTTGTTGAATTATCATGAGATACAATTGCTTCATCCTAATTGGGAATCATCAGTCTCATTCAATCAATCAATGAAGAATCGATGAATCTCAAAGTGTACTCAGGAGAATGAGGGGAACCTTAGTTTGTGAACTAATTACGTGATCTCACTCTATGAGAAAAAATACGTATAAACCCTCATTAGCATTCTGGATTTCTCCTCCAGACAATATTAGTGAGAGTTTGTGATTCTTGAAATGATATATATATATATATATATATATATATATATATATATATTACATTAGAGAATAGTGATTCACTGAAAGCAAAATGCTAATGCTTTTGAAGCTGAAAATAATTATTGGAAGTCAATTCTAAATATTATTTCATACTTGAGAAAAAAACAATTACATTGCATTCTCAATGAAGCAGAATTTATATCGATAGGTATTTTTATTGTAGTTTCATTCAAATATTTGAATAGGGAGGAGATTTTCATTATTTGTATAATTTTAACAATTTTTCCATGTTTTTCGAAGATAATATTGATAAGCTAATGAGTAATGGAATCTTTCGATCATATATGTATATATATATATATATATATATATATATATATATATATATATATATATATATATATATATATATCATACATATATATATATATATATGCAATTTTCAAAAATTTTCAAAATGAGTAGAGCTGTAGTATTCTCTTCTATTTTTCACCTCTTCAGATCAACAGTATTCAGCTTGTGAAAGGCAATTGAGCACAGAGAAAAAAAACTGAAGTAATGAGGAAAAAATCGTTGAGATCTTTCGAGAAATTTCATCTTAGATTTATCATTTCAGAAACTCAATTCGAATATCATTTAGTTAACGAAATATATCGATCTATTAAAAGCTATATATTTCACCTGTATTTCTTCATATTGAATTACAATAACAG
Organism: Henosepilachna vigintioctopunctata; assembly: GCA_030704895.1. NCBI lineage: Eukaryota > Metazoa > Arthropoda > Insecta > Coleoptera > Coccinellidae > Henosepilachna > Henosepilachna vigintioctopunctata. The sequence goes on along the minus strand of JARQZJ010000001.1, from coordinate 968,112 downwards.
CTATAACCACAAATATTTCGATCAATATATTTTTATATTGACATAAAATTCATTTGTTTCTCATTTAGGGCAAAATCGTTCAGTTTCCACATAGTGTCACTGGCCACTTCTTATGAGCGCACTTCACAGTCTCTTCTTCAACTTTATAACATTTTATAATGTATTAAGTAACCTTCTCATCCACAAATGCGATAACAAAATGGATATTAAGATGACTCCCATCACATTTCCATCCAAGCAACTGCAGTTACTGCTGAATCCTGCTGAAATCAAATGAACCATCAATTATTATATGCAACCCTTAATTCAAGACAATAACATAGTGTACAGAAATGTCATTAAGGAAGGTCAGAGTAATATCAAGTAATGAGACTGAAGGACCAACGAAGGTTACGTTAATTCACGATCTATAATTATAGATGATCTATTAAAATAGATTTAATTCTCTTCGATACGACATGCAGACATTGAGCTGCCTCGCTAGAAAATGATTCTGTCAATCGGATCTATATGTTTATATGAAATATGTATATATATATATATATATATATATATATATATATATATATATATATATATATATATATATATATATATATACAGTGCTTAATTGGGATTGCAGTCTAGGACACAAAAATCAGTTTTTATTTTACCTCTTTAGTATTTTCCAAGCTTTCGAAAATGTTTATTTTCTTCTTCAGGGCTAAAATAGTAGAAAAATTAACAGTTTATATAGCAAGGCAAGGTTTATATAGAAAATTTTCCTCACAATTACTATGAAGTTAGTCCGAAAGTACATTAGTTTTTGGAATTTTGAAAAAAAGTAAAAGTGTTCCTAAATGCATAGGGTTGGAATTTTACTACATTCTACGTGTAAGGTAGCCGAAGGAAGCGACGACACTGACTGTATTTCTTGATTCCGCTTCTCAAGTGATGTTTTCAAGGGCGATTCCTAAAGTGCATAACGTTGGCGAAGTTTTATTACTAACCAAAAGAGAATTAATTCATTTTGTGTATTTAGAGTGGATTTTTTGATGAATAGGATATCAGAATATGAGCCATTGATAAGAAAAACCCACGAGATTTATATATATATATATATATATATATATATATATATATATATATATATATATATATATATATATATATATATATATATATATATATATATATATATATATATATGTTGCTTAAATCATCTCTATCAGATTTAATGTTAATAAAATTTCCTGTCTTTTTGATATGAATCATTTCTAGGAAAAAGGGTTTGTTGTAATAATTCGCGTGATCTAAAATTGTTGTGGCATTTTAATTCATATTGTGACCAGTGGCTTGTACGTGTTGGGTTAATGCAGAGGAATTCGTCTTGTTGGTATTTCGGAAATCCTTGAATGAAGATTTTGGTATGTTTGACCTATATATACAGAATCGCAATTTAGACAAGGAATTTTGTAGACGACATTTGATTTGAATTTAAATTCTAGCGGATGTTTTGTGCGAATAAATAATGATTATATCGGTAATGTGTTTTTTTGGGCTATTTTTATTTTATCATGGAATAACTTGATCAGTTTTGGCGTTAGATTGTGTATATGCGGTAAATCCCAACTGCAATCCCAATTAAACACTGAAAATACATATATATATATATATATATATATATAAATATATATATATATATATATATATATATATATATATATATATATATATATATATATATATATATATATATATATATATATATATATATATATATATATATATATAAATATATTCGAAGGCTTCTGCCGTCTCCTTGTTTCAATATCAATTTACACCACGAAGTTAATTGAAAAAGACATCATGATTCTCACGAACTTTTGAGGCAGTAGTAATTTTTGCAGTACGATGAATCAATGCCTTTGTTCTACTAATATTGTAACTACTACATCGATCGTTACAACGAAGAGTCCGTTCCTTTTATAGAAGGGGTATTATCTCGAGTGTTACCATCCATATAAAATCTTTCATGGCCGTTTATAAGGACTTTATTCAATGTTACTCTCAAGGACAACCTTGTCATGAAGTCCAAATTATATTGAAATTAGATGCCGGGCGGTATTTTCACACATTTTCGTTATTCTGTGAATAAGTCTGGAAACAACGCAACTGCAGTGAGTTTTTCCGTACAATGGAAAATGACATTTTATGAAAGATGGGCGACGGGAGTAACCAGTTGAAGACAAGTAGACTAATTCGGTATTCGTATTTCATTTTTCGTTGTCTTGAAATTTTCACTAGATTTTTATTTTGATGAATATTATATAACTAACGTAATGGATGAGAATAATTCCAGGAAAAAACACGAGACTTTTATCTTGTTTCATTCCGTTGGATTCGAAAGAGAAATCTCAGAATGAGACGAGAATGGAAATGAGAGAATATTAGCTGAAAAATTGAAGAAGATCCTATTACTTTTCTTTGTGTTATATGAATTCTGTCAGTATGATTTTGATTCTTTAGAATGTTCATTCGGCTTCTTTTCAACTTTTATGCGTGGGTATTTTCTGTCTTCATCGTTCCTCGATAATTTTGTCGAGAAATCTTCAAATGCTAATATAAATTTATTCCACAATTGCTTTGAAATTCTTTTGTTCCTTCTATCACAGCAACTTTATGAAAAACTGACTGATCCAAGCTGATATCGATCAACTATTCCATAAGCTTCTTGAATTGCAAGTATAATTGAAATAGAATATAAAGTTAAATTCAAACACTTGAACTTATGATTTACACTTTATTCACTACAAAGCATGATGCGTTTCGTCGTTACAAACGACTTCTTCGGATGCTTACAGAATAATAACAACATTTTATGTTGTTAAAGAACACAGTTATAAATATCAGGGAATTTAGGATTCTATGACTTTGGGTTTCACCTAACATACTCCATTCTGACATAATTTTTATTTCCTGAAAAGGTTTAACAAGGGTGAATTGTTTAATTCTATCTGTTCATTGACGAAATTTCCAGAATTTTTAAGCCGATTTATGTCCACTATTTCCCAATAATCTAATTGACTACTTCTCTCTATATTGTGTAAAGTTTTGAAATTCGTATCCATGCTTTTGATAGGAATTATTAACAATAATTATCGTGAATATTGAATTATTGTGCCTGCAAGTAACTTGCAAAATTCTTATCCAGTTATTGGTGTTGAAGAAAGTCTTGCTAATCCGTGGTTTGAGGACATTGTGAATCTTCTCTTCTTTCAAGGTTAGTAGTGGAATTTTTTTATCTTCTCTAATAAAATTTGATGTTTCTTAAACCTGTATTTTATAATGAATATTCCAAAAACATTATGATTCTCTATATGTACTAAAGGATAGGTACACATGATATAGGGCACGGGTGGGGGGTTGTTAGTATTGAACCTCACCATATATTACCAAGGGGGAGAGGAGTTTATAAATGCCAAAAAACATGACATGATTAACGGACGGCCTCTTATATCTGTGAAATTATTCTGGCAAAGTCAATGATACAAATATTGACCAGTATGGAATGGCATGTTGGAATGACGAATGTTTCTCATGAAAAAAGAGATATAACGGTTAATAATAGGATTTTTTAGTGCCATTGGTGAAACATTGAAAACTGTTGCAATACAAAATTTTATCTGATGTTAACGAAAATGTAAATTCATTATGTTCATGCTACGTCAAAAAATCCAATATGAAACAGTAAGGTATCACCTCAAATTCCCTTCTTCAAAATTTTTGTCATAATTAGCGAGTTCGGAACGTGAATGTGAGGTCTAGTATCTTCAAATTTATCGTACAAACTCAGATATAACAATAATACTTAGACTACAAAACAATATTCCTGCAAGTAGTTTATTCTCCTTATAATAATTTGTATTCATGAGAAAATTCTATGAGTTTCAATTGACCTGCAGTTGATCTCTATAAATTCTCATTTCATTCCGAAAACTGTATTTTATTAACCCTTTTTCTCTTTAGAAAGTACATACTTGTTAAACTGTTCAAAAGTTTCAACTTAATCAGCATTTTTGATTCCATAATTTGCAGTTTCAACAAACAAGCGTCTCTCGTTTTCTGGATTATTCGGACTGCGAATGGAGAATTGCCAAGCATTCTCGAGTGTATACTTATGATGTGTACTTTTCATTATAAAATTCAGAAGGTAATAAGTGTTATCTTACCATCTCCACTATGTGTGCTGTGTTCTCTTATGGGTGCCAACTGAGGGGTGTCCTCCATTATTTCTACTTCCTTCGTCTCGTTATACAGGTTGAACATGGTTGCTGTACAACTAATTTTCATTTTTCCCTTCTTGAAATAGTCTTGTGTTGAGTTGATCACGATTGATGATCTCACTGTTTCTAAACCTGGGAGGGCGTCGTAGAAGACAATTGAATTTTGAACGTACACACCTAACTTCGATTGAATCTGCAACGAAAATGTGAATATTTGGATATATATATATATATATATATATATATATATATATATATATATATATATATATAAACGACAATATGAGGAGTATTGTCATATGATATTGATAGGTAATAGATGAGTTCTCGGCAAAAATAGGGCCACTATAATTGATACACAACCAATTTATTAACCTTGTCTATATTTCGAATATGCTCATATTCTTAATCAAGACTCTGAAAAAATACATAAGTGTAAAATAAAATGTTTTAAACAAAAAATTACATCTTACGATTAACCAGGTTGAAGATGTATCCAGAGTGTTCGTAGCAATGAAAATAGATGGTAAAAAAAATGTTGAAACTTACAGAACTAGATATTATCATCAAGATATACTATAAAGATATAAAAATTAAGTGTCACAACAATCATATAATAATAAAACCATCACAAATCGATTCACAGACTCCTTCAACCAAATATATGTCCTCACCATATTTACCCTCACTCACTAGTAAATTATCTCACTATCCTATCTTCTATTTCGGACTTTGTATATGGTATACCATGCTTAGATTGTGGAGGAGTGTACATAGTTCAAACTTCGCAGAACATCAAGCGAAGAATTACTCTCCTTAAGAGTGATGTAAGACTCCGCCTAGACAGATGTGCTTTGGTCCCCCATGCGGCAAAGATGGGACATCACTTAGACGTCGAAAATTTTAAAATACTGGATATAGCTGGTAACTACCAGAAGAGAATATTTTCGGAAATGTGCCATATTAATGTTAAGTGCAATAGCATTAATAAAAAAACAGACATTGCTAGGCTCAGTTGCATCTATAGTTATCTACTCTCGAAGAAAATTCGATAAGCCCTGCTGCAATTCCTGAGCTCTGATTGACGTTTTATGTTTTTGTCACTTGTGGTGGCAATCGACAGAGAGTTTTACACTTGACACTCTTTGATCTCTAGTGACGTTCATCTGTGTTTTCTGACCGTTCGTTATTTATTCCTATATGATTGTTGTGACACTTGATTTTTATGTCATTATAGTATATCTAATGATAATATCTAGTTCTGTAAGTTTCAACATTTGTTTTACCATATATTTTCACTGCTACGTACAGTCTGGCTACATCCTCAGCCTAGTTAACCGTAAGATGTAATTTTTTGTTTGAAATATTTTGTCCTGATGAAGAATATGAACATATTCGAAATATAGATAAGGTTAATAAATTGGTTGTGTATCAATTATAGTGGCATTTCTTTTGCCACTTTCGAGAGTGAATATTAAGTGCGCTTCGGAAAATAATCGAACTCGTTCAATGATTATATCCGAATTAGGTGAACATTAGTTCGTGAAACAATCACGTGAGCTCCCTCTATCGAATATGTATGAACTCTCTCTTGCATTCTAGATTCTTCCTCCTGAAAACATTAGTGAGAGTACGTAGAAGCTTCGTAGACATGTCATTCACACACCCCAAAGCTTTGTCTGTAATGTGTAGGAATGTTCCCATGCTTAAACGCTCCAGATCACACCCAGATGGGTAAATAGACAACTAGATATTCAGGAATCATTCATACTTCGTTGATACTGGGACTCTTGATCAGCTGTATGCATAATCTCGAATCTAATTATCTTTTTGCCCGCCTTGGTGTGATCTGCAGCGTTTAGGCAGAGAGCGATTTCTACACATAACAGACAAAGCTCTGGGGTGGTTGAACGAAATGTCTACAAAGCCTCTTCTTGCTCTCACTCATGTTGTCAAGAGGAGGAATCTAGGATAGTAGAGAGAGTTCATACGTCATTTCTTCGATAGAGGGAGTTCACGTGATTAGTTCAAGAACTAATGTTTTCACTCAGATATAAAACCGGAGGGCGTTTAGAAAGTCATCGATTCTTGATTGATTGAATATGACTGATGATTCTTGACAAGGATGAAACAATTGTATCATGTTATCAAATTGATAATGGATGAGTCTACACGTAGCATTTGAAAAAGGTGAATATCATCGAAACGTGCGTCATACAGTATCCTTTTCAATATATGTGTAAATCTTGACTAAACAATGGTTTTATTATATCATATTATCATTCAACAAGTTCGATGATTTTTAGAAGCGCATTTAATATTTACTCTCGATAAGTGATGAGTTTGTTCTAGTTGACAACATTTGTGTAGACATCTACATGAGAGTTTCATTTGGAATATTTGGATATTTCGTTTGAGAGTTTCAGTATTGATTGAGTATAAATGATTCGTGAATCTCTAAACTATATATGTTTGAATATAGCTATATATTCAAATGTTATCGACTATTGGTATAATGATACTAATGAACTGTAGGATTCTTGAAACTTAAAATGAAACTTGCAATGAATAATATAGTGCAACAAAATAGAACTACTCCCTAATATTTGACATTTATTTTTATCATCAATAACAATTTTAAGACTGGCACGCAGCAGCATAATCTACTGAAGTATTCAAAACAGTATCAGATGATGAAATTTTGAGGCACTTTCTACCTTTTCATTTTTTATCTGCTTCGCAGTAAATTTATCAAGTTTCGTGAAACCAAGCCAAGTGTTTTTACATTATATATCAGACATGAAATGTAAACAAATTTTAGAATTGGATCACATTCCTCGAAATTGAGACAATACTTCGAATGGAAGAACTGATATGAAAAATATCTCAATTCAATCTTTAACGATTTTATATACGTTTCATTAACGCTAGTATAATCATCGCACCACAATTGTTAAACAAAAAGCTCAAAACTAATTATTTCCCATTCTATTTACAATTTCAAATGATAAACAAAAATTGAAAATAGAAATACAAATCTTCTTCATTAATACGAGTATCGGACAAATCAACACTATGTACATCTTGATCATAAAATAATATATCGATCTTTTTCTGAAGTTCCCTCATGGTGAAGAAGACTAAACGATTCCGAAGCGAGTGCTGAGCCAGAAACATTCTTCCGAATATTGAAGAGGCGAAACAGTCGGAATGATTAACAGAATAACCATTGACGTTTGAATCCATAGTAATTTTCAAACTCCAATTATTCATTAGTTTCGACAAAGTTGAAATTAGCAACGGAACGTTCATTCAAATGAAGATTTTTTTAATGAGGTAATTTTTCATATCATATATATATATATATATATATATATATATATATATATATATATAATATATATATATATATATATATATATATATATATATATATATATATATATTATATATATATATATATATATATATATATATATATATATATATATAAATGATTTCTATTCAAAGTAAGGAAGTCATACCGGAGTATTTTTCGGTATAGCTATGAATTCAATTCTGATTCTTCAATGATGACAAGAAATTTATTGCGAGTTATCCATCTTGTCTCTGTCTCGTGTTTCTCAGTCTTCAGGAACAGTCAAATTGATTCATTCAATAGAAGGATTAAAAGAGGATTAGATAGATTGTTCATTATGCACTATTCCATGAAGATGGCGTACAAAGTGATAAACCCTTCAATGAATTAATCTTCCATGACTGGGGAGAAAGCGACAGAGTGTTCCTGAGTGATAGAACCCACAAGAGGAATAAGTCTGCAACGACAATTGACAGATGTCGTCGGAGGTATTAAAGCGTCATTCTGTTTTCCCTGGACTGGGTTCTATTGTTTGGGGATTACGGAGGATTCAAGTCGGGGAAAACTGGAAGAGGATTTTCGTCCCTTGACATTGACAGTGATGACAAATCTGAATGAGATGTGATGACAGAATACCTAACTCTTCACTATTTTCAATAATTATTCAACAATTAATATTGATTCTTATCAGTATTATTCAATTGATATTAGTTTAAGTATACTAAAAAATGAATTTTAGCGAAGCTCTTCATGAAAGTGATCTTCACAGAATTATTTTATCCTAAAATGAACACATTTTCAAATTTCTTACAACCTGATCAAGACATTTTCCATTGCTGTGTTTATTCGGAGGTTTAATAAATACAATGTTATCATCATAGCAAAAGTTCACAAATGAATCCAAGTCGATATTAGTAAACTCATTTGTGGAAATTATGTGTATTATCAACATTTATCTTTTTACAGAACATTTGATTCAAAACTTGATGATTGAATGTCAACCTTCATGTAGTGGCCCTATAACGACGGTCTTTCTCATTGCTCTTATCTTTTCCAGGTCATTATTCGGGTATTCATTCAGTTTATATGCCTTTGATGCTCTCGCCATATGCTCTACTCATTTCGATTTCAATCTAGAAAGCTGATAACATGGACTTTGGTCCATTGTCTGATGCGCTTTTGAGTATTCCCTCTATCTTAGTGATTCCAAGCAAAGCTTTCTCCATTCTGTTCTGGTATATCGATTGATTCGTTTCGGATTTTCTTGTGAATGTCCGGTTTTCTACTCGGTGTATGGTACTGATAGCACGCATTATTCAATCACGGGTTTTTCAAGTCATATTCACCCTAAGCTGGGTTTTTTGACTCGTTGTTTATCAATGTGTTTATAATGTATTCTAACTTCAACAATGACTGTAACATCACAGTATATACACAGTATATATACCGAAAGAGATATACCTCATAAACTTAACTTCATACGAATATTCAAATTAGTATAAAAATGACAACAAAATATCATTTCTTTGTCCTTAAAACATCAACATTTTCCTCAAAAGTTTTGGACATTTTTTCATATGACGTTTTTTCTAAAAATGAATCCAATAAGCACTAGGGTGGGTCGAAAAAAATCGATATTTTTTTTTCGGATCGTAATACCGCGGAAAAGTTGCTAAATGGTATGACTAAATAGGGGAAAAAATATAAAAATTATCGGATGTTATCTTCCGTTCGCGCATGAGCTCTAAAGTTTGATTAAATTTTGAAAAAATTAAAGTTTTTTGGAAATTTTTAATAATTTTTTTTATTACGATATTTAATATGTAATAGGGAAAAATATCATCTACGACACACTAATGAATTAATATAAAAATACTGGTATTGAGTTTTAACATCTTCCGTTCGCGCATGGGCTGTAAAAATAGCAAAAAAGTGTTGAAAACCTCAAAAATGTGGACTTAGGAAAAATAAATATATACAAGCTTCAACATATTATTGATGTATTATCCAATAATTACAAAGTACATATTTCACTTACGAATAGATTACATGTCTGGTAGTTTGAACTGTCTTTTGTTATCAAAGGCTGGCATCGTGGACCTTGACTTAAGTGTCGTTCTTATGTACCCGTCTCGAGCTGCAGATCCGCAAACCTTAGCAGAAGCCTCGCTCACCAACTTGACGCTTCTCTCCACTGCTTGAGTATAGACTGGCATCTTCTGTGATAGGATTTCCCACTTCGGTACTTCTTCTGTTTTGATGTAGGTTTTCAGTTCATCATCAGTGACATCTTTCAATAGAGGCGGCGAAGAAAATTCACAGTTTGTCCAATAATTTAATTCCGTGTAGTCTGTTGCGGAAAAGTTTAGCTTAGGTGCCACGTACGTTCGAATTGTTTTCCTCTTTTGGTCTCTTTCTCTTGCCTTAATGATGCGGCGGAGGCCCAGTTCTCTTATATGTTTTCTGGGATCTTGAGTCATAGTAATCATAACATGTTCTGGATGCGCAAAGAACCCATTTCTCTCTATAACTGGGTCAATTACAGCTTTGAGTTCATCTTTAAGATATCTTGAGGTTTCAATACATTGGTGCACGAGCTTAGGGCCATCAGTAAAAAGTTTGGTCTTCTTAATACAAAACCACATCGGCATATATGACTTCAGAATGAATATTACTATTTCCCGGAACTCAGCAGTTGGATTTTCTTGACTAATGTAGAGTCTTAAAGCACGGTTAGCTGTTGTTAGCCACCTGGAGTGAGACAAAGGTCCTGGATCCCTGATTGATAAATCTTTTGGGCATTCACCTGATTTAATCGCTTCTGATATTTCCAGCAAATACTTCTGATCCTTACTAAGAGTTTTTTTGTCTATCTCAGGGATTTGGCAATCAATACTTTCAAACTGCACTACTGGAAGTGTTTCACATTTGATCAATTTCCCACCAATCAGCCCTTTCAAAGAATTTGGCCCGGTCGACTTACCATCTAAATACTGAAATAAATGGCGGAAGGGTAGTTCATTAAAATGAAGAAGACAAACTGCCCATTGCAGAGGCTTACCTAAGTGTGTTTCAATACGGCGTATTATACCGTTTTTCAATCCGGTGTTAACATTGGTGCCATCGCAGCCAATAACGACTAATTCGTCCAAAGAAATGTCATTGCTTGTCAAATAGGATATAATAGAGGTCGCAATATCCTCTGAACTTCCTGAATTCGGGGTCACGTGACCCAGAAATATATTACCAGGTTCTTGTATAAGCACGTAATGTTCCTCCTTTACCACTCTTTTAAATCGTTTTGAATGTGCCTCTTGTACCACAATAGTGTCGTCTTTACGGCCATCAAAATATAGCCCAATTAGCTTATTTTCTGTTATAGAACTGGACAAATCAGCCCAAACATTGTGTTTTTCTCTTCTTATTTTACACTTGTCAACTACTTGTGAATTGTCGCTATTAGTTACCACGCCAACGTCCTGCAAAACACTTGAGGCTATTGCTGCTGTAGCACGATCGGAAACACCGTAACGATCACTAGTTAATGCAGTAGATTTAAGGTTAATCCTCATTTGCCAACCGGATTTCTTTTTTGGAGATTCAGGTATGAATTCTTGGTCACTGTCACAGCAATCGTCACTGGAGGTCAAGCATTCATCACGTTGTTCAGTTTCGGAAACTTGAACAGCAGCGGAGAGGGGGTATCACGTGACGCGGCGTGGGTCGTTGACCCGCTAGTGGCGCTGACACTGACAGTAAGTTTTGTATCGCTGTGCGCGATCGAAAAACCAAGCCTAATTACGTCTGAATTTTTTTCTTTAACTATCAGAACATGTATAATCAGATATTAGGTATTACATTATTGATATCTGTAACTATACATGAAAAGAAAATAGGACAAAAATCCGATTTTCTTGTATTTTGGCTATATTTGGATGTCCATGCGCGAACGGAAGATGTTGAAGTGCAATACCGGTATTTTTATATTACTTTATTAGTGTGTCGTAGATGAAATTTTTCACTATTACATATTAAATATCGTAAAAAAAAATTATTACAAATTTTCAAAAAAAATTATTTTTTTCAAAACTTTAGAGCTTATGCGCGAACGGAAGATAACATCCGATAATTTTTATATTTTTTCCCCTATTTAGTCATACCATTTAGCAACTTTTCCGCGGTATTACGATCCGAAAAAAAAATATCGATTTTTTTCGACCCACCCTAATAAGCACCCCTTCAAATATAAGCATATTATATATATATATATATATATATATATATATATATATATATATATATATATATATATATATATATATATATATATATATATATATAACTTAACCTAACGCTATCTTATATGAGTTTCTTTTCAAATGTAGGTCTTTTCTATCACTATCACATCAAAATGTTTTCTATCACATCAGAATGTATACATATTCAACGAATTTTCCATTTGAAGCAATTGTTTTAATAAATTATTTCACTTGATAACTTTAAAGTTGATTTTTAGTAGTAATTACGAATACATTTCACAAAGGTTAGTCTGATTACTTTCAAATATAGAAAACCAGAAAATGAATGTCATTTATTCACATTCTTAAGTGTATATCAAGGTATCCATGAGTCTTTTTTGTCATAATTATAAACGACAAAGCAAGTGACATCAACCGTTTCCATATGACCTAGGCCTACTACCGCTGTACCATAACAAGTGTTTGCGAAGATGTTTGTAACAAGTGATTTTGTTTCTGAAAATCTCCTTTAATACAGTAATTTATAACGTGGCCTACACTTTGTACAACACTTTTTGATATACTCTTTCAGTTGATATCGACTCTCACATTTATTTCATTGAACGGTTATAAGATTCAGTAATGATTTTCCCTTTTACGAATTCTGTTCCTGCAGAAAGGCAAGACATATATTTCCAATTTGAGATAATTTGGAGTTATCTATTTTGTCATCACTTTAACCAAGGGTAGCTACTGATTGTACTCGTATGTGGTATCTAATATGTTTTAGATACCATATACCAGGGAAGGCGAACCAATGGCACAAGTGCCATTGATGGCACGCGACACAATATTTTAGGCACGTCGCCGATCATAAAACATGTGTAAAAAATGTGTTGAGTAGGTATTAAACATTTCAAAATGTTACTCTTTTATTTACTTTATTTCATAAAAAGTTTAGATAATATTCATTATTATTATTTTCCAAATAATCTGAAAGTCAAAATTATTTGATGGCACGGCAATGGCCCCATTAAACATTTTTCAGAAAAAATGGCACATTGAGGCATACAGGTTCGCCCACCCTGCCATATAACATATATTAGATAGTTCTCAAATTTCGTATCTCGCCATTTTGCTTTGTTTATTGAACCGGCTCACATTGTATATATTTCAATTTTGAATTGATCATGTTACATTCTCTTATTGGAAGTTTTCTGGATTCATCTTCTATTTTCATTTCAATCATAAATTGGGATCGAGACTGTTGCAGGCCAGAGCTAGATGATTTCACATGTGTATGTTTCACTCACGAAGGGTAGAATGTATTTGTAATATTTCTCTGGATACTGCACAAATTCTTGAAACATTTCTAGTTCAAAAAAAGACGTTGATTTGCCCCGAAATGTTTGATTTCCTTTGAAAAAACAGTAAAGCTGCTTTAGGTAGAATTAATTTCTCATATTCTGACAAACTTTGATATACTCCTTCACGAAAGAAACATCAATTCTCAGATTTTACCTTCTGTTACAGTTATTTTGGATTCACCAGATAATATGTATCACTATCTTTCCAAAACGTTCAGCTTTTCTGGAGCATATCAAGTGTTGCTTTTGGAGTTATTAGTGTATATTTCCAATTTTTGAACCATTCAGTTCACATTATATGGAAATTGACAATCATCTGTTATGATAAAACAACAGTAGCTATTCATATCTCTTTTCACTCAACAAACTATTCTCTCAACCGTTTTTCAGTGAAGAAACTATAAAATTGTTTTTCCAATGAGCCATTAAAATAAAAATTAAACGATAGGCAAAGGTTTGTTATTCGGTCTATACCGGAATTCATTTGAAGTGTATTTAATTTGTTTGACACATAAGGCTCAACTGTTTTCTGTCGCAGTTCGGTACAGACAAGCAATTTAAGTCATCTCCGAAATTTACTTAATTTTGAATGAAAGAATACGAATACCTACATGATGGTAGATCTCAAGAGAAGGGGAGAAGAAATTTATTTTAGGATAATTTTTCTGTGTTTAGTATCGATATATGCCTGAACGTTTTCGTTGATATGATTTTGATGAAGATATATCTAGTTATATGATTTGATGGAGGAAAATTCTTTTAGCCCCCTTTCTTAGATTTGACGAAGGCGTTCGATTGCATAACACACTCGATTCTTTTGCACAAAATCGCTGGATATGGCTGTTCGAATGACTGCTGCGCTCCTCTCGAATCATACTTGTCAGGTAAATCACAGGCAATATATTCCGACATTAAGTGGTCTGACTCCAAAAGTGTTTATTTGGGTATACCTAGGGATCTGTCGTTGGGCTTTTATTATTTCTCATTCAAATAAACGATCTTTCTGCTTACCTAGAGAGGTTTTCCACGATTCTGTTTTCTGAGGATACAACTGTATCTGCCACATATGCGGAGTAAAGCACTTTGCTCGAGGAAGGTGATCTGGCACAGTCTAAATCTTTTGAATGGTTCTTGTCAAATAGACTAGTAGCACACGAACAGAAAACTTCCAAAATTGTGTTCACGCTTAAGCGTGTGAAGGAACGGGATTTCATGGAAATTGTGGATTTTTAGGAATGACGTTGGATTCAGTTCTGAGCTGGGAGGCACACACTGATTGTCTAGCACAAAAATTGTGCAATTGTATATATTTGCTGAGAAGCTTATTAGGTAGATTGCCCTCCAATATCTTAAGAGTGGGTTACTATGAATTAATAGGAGCAAGAATGAGGTATGGCATACTGGCGTGGAAAATATGAGTATCGCAATCAAGAATTTTTCTCTCCTCTGGAGAGCAGTAAGAGTTGTCTCATCTCTTTGATATCGCGATAATTGTAGCAGTGCTTTCAGTTAATATAGAATTCTTACCTTCGTATGTCTGTATATTTTTGAGGCGCACATGTTCGCTCATGGTCTCGCTGGAATATGTTTCTCGGGTGTGGATTGCCATCGTTATTCCACCCGAGATAGACACTGCCTGAGGACAAGTTTTTGTAGGCTTATAAAATCTCAGAAAGGGCCTTTTACTTTTCAATCATATTGTTTAACACGTGCCATATCCTCAATTTAGAAGGCAGCCTATAGAAACAATAGCCTTTCTACTTGAGCATCCGTTCTATGATTTTCAGGAGTATCTCTAGTTTGGTTTTGACTAGATGCGGTCAAAACTTCGTCTTGAGACCATTTGAGACCACGTCCATCGAAGTGAGGCAACGATTTCAACCTCCAAGCATCTTCTTGTGACTCCTAGTGGAAGATCGTAGAGTAATGAATACTCATTCCATCAATAGGAATCAGTAGAAAACACACCTCTCAGATTACAGACACACCAAGTATCGAAACTTCACATATCTTTTATACCTGTAGGTATCTAATAAATTGCAATGTCTATTTGACAAATATCATCGAACGATGTTTTTAAATGCCAATAGGTTGCGTTAGTAGTACCCTCGCGTTTATTCCTGTATTTCAGGGGCCTATTCGGCGATATTTTTAGGGAAATTAAAGTTTTTTCTGCTTATAACTACTAACTTATAACTACTAACGCAACCTATTGACATTTGAAAACATCGTATGATAATATTTGTCAAATAGACATAACAATTTAGTAGATACCTACGGGTATAAAAGATATGTGAATTTTCGATGCTTGGTGTGTCTGTAATCTGAAAGGTGTTTTCGACTGATTCCTATAGATGGAATTGCGGAGTATTCATTACTCTACTGTCTTCCACTTAGAGTCACAAGAAGATGCTTGGAGGTTGAAATCGTTACCTCACTTCGATGGACGTGGTGCGACTGACGAGTACTTTGCTGAACGAAACATATGTCTCGCACTTCCATCAGGTGTGGCATCGATTTCAATATTTCTTTAACATTTATCCCTTGAAGGATAATGGAGACATCACATCGTACACGTTAACATATCTAGCTCTACTATAACATTCTCTTGGTTAATTTGAATTTTTCAGATGAATGTTCTAGTGTTAATTTTTTTAAATAATGCATACATCCATAAGCACAAAAAAACTTTTATTTCCATTTATATATATATATATATATATATATATATACATATATATATATATATATATATATATATATATATATATATATATATATATATATATATTCATATTTGTAAGCACTATATTGTAACACATGCAATAAAAACATCTACCTATCTAAAAATAAAGCGTGTAGAAGTGCGTAACTCTAAGAAGATCATATGGAAATTATAAAAAATGATACAATTCCATGTTGTGTATGGCACGATGGATGAGGAAAGAATATAGCGAACTAATATATTAATTCATATATTAAACAAAATCAGAAGACATAGCGTTTTTACGTGAACTTGGTAAGTAACCTAGAGGAGATAATTGAAGATAAATAGACATGAGTTTATATATACAATCAGTTCATCTCAAAAGAATATATTAATTTTATCCTAAAAATTGAGGTGTTAACGACTCATTTCATAATGAATGAACCGGAATATCATAATGGATGAACAACTAGCACAACTGAGATCGAAAATCCATTGAAGAAGGGTGTTGGAATGGCTGAAAATTTCCAGAATTTTTGAATTTCCATGTGATGAGAGAGTCATACGAGGAAAACGGATCTTATTGAAATCTTTTCGAAATTTAAAAAAAAACAGAGCAGTTAGTATGCTGGTTATTGATGTTTGAAGGCTTACTCTCCTTTAATTTTTATTAATGATTCCGAAAACTTCTCACAATGCAGACAGACAAATTATCAAAATCATTACTCTTCAAACGAATCATTATAGTGGTCTTTGTCAAGTTATCCTCATATGTAGAGTATAAAAACGATATCTCATTCATACATTGAGACCCCGCTTTTTATAGACCATTTTAGTGTTCATTTTCAGTTGAATAGTCCCATTTCAGGTCAAGATTTTGATGATCACTGCCACGTTTGAATACACCAGGACTGTATAACTACGGATTCTGCATATAATAAATACGATTATATTAGGAAGACAGATTTTACTTGTAACGAAATGAAACTCAACTAATGAAACGAAATAATGCAAGGGAGTTCTATAATTTCAAAGACAATCAATATATATATATATATATATATATATATATATATATATATATTAGGGTGGGTCGAAAAAATCGATATTTTTTTTTCGGATCGTAATACCGCGGAAAAGTTGCTAAATGGTATGACTAAATAGGGGAAAAATATAAAAATTATCGGATGTTATCTTCCGTTCGCGCATAAGCTCTAAAGTTTTGAAAAAAATAATTTTTTTTGAAAATTTGTAATAATTTTTTTTTACGATATTTAATATGTAATAGTGAAAATTTCATCTACGACACACTAATAAAGTAATATAAAAATACCGGTATTGCACTTCAACATCTTCCGTTCGCGCATGGACATCCAAATATAGCCAAAATACAAGAAAATCGGATTTTTGTCCTATTTTCTTTTCATGTATAGTTACAGATATCAATAATGTAATACCTAATATCTGATTATACATGTTCTGATAGTTAAAGAAAAAATTCAGACGTAATTAGGCTTGGTTTTTCGATCGCGCACAGCGATACAAAACTTACTGTCAGTGTCAGCGCCACTAGCGGGTCAACGACCCACGCCGCGTCACGTGATACCCCTCTCCGCTGCAGGCAGCCATTACAGTGGTCCGCCGCGCAATTTTGTGTGCCAGTCTGCTGTTGTCTCTTGAGTGCGGTGGATGTGTTGCGTAGTGTGTGTTCCAAATTTCATATTTTGGTGTAGTTTTTTGAACAATTGTGCAATGAATGATGGCATTATCAAAGACAGTGATCACTAGACAAGAATTCCAGTGTCCGTTTTTCGGTACACCAAGAGACTTGCCGCCTAACAAGCTCCCTACAGGAGAGGACGTTCTTCGATGTATATCGAATGAGAGGTATAATTTAGCAGTTAAAGTAAACAACAAAAGAGTTAGTTTTGGACAAGTAGCCAATACAGTAGCTGGCAAAATAGTGTGTTTGTACAATAGAGCATCAATTCCCACCGTAAGTGATAAGAGAGTAGTACAACTGTTGACTGCACTGCATGACAAGTATTATAGTTTAAGAAAATCTCATACTCGAGACAAAAACAAGGAGGTCTTTAAGAGAAACCTTGATGATTTTAAGAAAAAGTGCTGTTTGCTTTTTGACATTGCGGCATGCAAATGCCCCATTGCCCTTGAATGTACCTGTCATAAAACACCGGATCAATGCCAGTGTATCTGCTCAATAACTTGTACTTGTGAAAAGCTTAAAAAATACCTTTACTTGAGCTGAAATTTATCTATTCACTACGCACTCACGGCATTGGCAAAATTGGAGGTGTGGACTTAAATGAAACAAAGAAACGTGCCAAATCTTTACAGAGGAAATCTAGTTCCAGCTGTCCAAAACCAAAAGTAGATGTCCAAGTTTCCGAAACTGAACAACGTGATGAATCCTTGACCTCCAGTGACGATTGCTGTGACAGTGACCAAGAATTCATACCTGAATCTCCAAAAAGAAATCCGGTTGGCAAATGAGGATTAACCTTAAATCTACTGCATTAACTAGTGATCGTTACGGTGTTTCCGATCGTGCTACAGCAGCAATAGCCTCAAGTGTTTTGCAGGACGTTGGCGTGGTAACTAATAGCGACAATTCACAAGTAGTTGACAAGTGTAAAATAAGAAGAGAAAAACACAATGTTTGGGCTGATTTGTCCAGTTCTATAACAGAAAATAAGCTAATTGGGCTATATTTTGATGGCCGTAAAGACGACACTATTGTGGTACAAGAGGCACATTCAAAACGATTTAAAAGAGTGGTAAAGGAGGAACATTACGTGCTTATACAAGAACCTGGTAATATATTTCTGGGTCACGTGACCCCGAATTCAGGAAGTTCAGAGGATATTGCGACCTCTATTATATCCTATTTGACAAGCAATGACATTTCTTTGGACGAATTAGTCGTTATTGGCTGTGATGGCACCAATGTTAACACCGGATTGAAAAACGGTATAATACGCCGTATTGAAACACACTTAGGTAAGCCTCTGCAATGGGCAGTTTGTCTTCTTCATTTTAATGAACTACCCTTCCGCCATTTATTTCAGTATTTAGATGGTAAGTCGACCGGGCCAAATTCTTTGAAAGGACCGATTGGTGGGAAATTGATCAAATGTGAAACACTTCCAGTAGTGCAGTTTGAAAGTATTGATTGCCAAATCCCTGAGATAGACAAAAAAACTCTTAGTAAGGATCAGAAGTATTTGCTGGAAATATCAGAAGCGATTAAATCAGGTGAATGCCCAAAAGATTTATCAATCAGGGATCCAGGACCTTTGTCTCACTCCAGGTGGCTAACAACAGCTAACCGTGCTTTAAGACTCTACATTAGTCAAGAAAATCCAACTGCTGAGTTCCAGGAAATAGTAATATTCATTCTGAAGTCATATATGCCGATGTGGTTTTGTATTAAGAAGACCAAACTTTTTACTGATGGCCCTAAGCTCGTGCACCAATGTATTGAAACCTCAAGATATCTTAAAGATGAACTCAAAGCTGTAATTGACCCAGTTATAGAGAGAAATGGGTTCTTTGCGCATCCAGAACATGTTATGATTACTATGACTCAAGATCCCAGAAAACATATAAGAGAACTGGGCCTCCGCCGCATCATTAAGGCAAGAGAAAGAGACCAAAAGAGGAAAACAATTCGAACGTACGTGGCACCTAAGCTAAACTTTTCCGCAACAGACTACACGGAATTAAATTATTGGACAAACTGTGAATTTTCTTCGCCGCCTCTATTGAAAGATGTCACTGATGATGAACTGAAAACCTACATCAAAACAGAAGAAGTACCGAAGTGGGAAATCCTATCACAGAAGATGCCAGTCCATACTCAAGCAGTGGAGAGAAGCGTCAAGTTGGTGAGCGAGGCTTCTGCTAAGGTTTGCGGATCTGCAGCTCGAGACGGGTACATAAGAACGACACTTAAGTCAAGGTCCACGATGCCAGCCTTTGATAACAAAAGACAGTTCAAACTACCAGACATGTAATCTATTCGTAAGTGAAATATGTACTTTGTAATTATTGGATAATACATCAATAATATGTTGAAGCTTGTATATATTTATTTTTCCTAAGTCCACATTTTTGAGGTTTTCAACACTTTTTTGCTATTTTTACAGCCCATGCGCGAACGGAAGATGTTAAAACTCAATACCAGTATTTTTATATTAATTCATTAGTGTGTCGTAGATGACATTTTTCCCTATTACATATTAAATATCGTAATAAAAAAATTATTAAAAATTTCCAAAAAACTTTAATTTTTTCAAAATTTAATCAAACTTTAGAGCTCATGCGCGAACGGAAGATAACATCCGATAATTTTTATATTTTTTCCCCTATTTAGTCATACCATTTAGCAACTTTTCCGCGGTATTACGATCCGAAAAAAAAATATCGATTTTTTTCGACCCACCCTAATATATATATATATATATATATATATATATATATATATATATATATATATATATATATATATATATATATATATATATATATATTATATATATATATATATACTATTGGATATAAACTTAAATTCAAACACTTGAACTTATGATTTATACTTCATTGACTATATAGCAGGACGCGTTTCGTCATTACAAACGTCTTCTTCATATGCTTACAGAATAATAACAACATTTTTGAAAACACAGGTATAAATATCAGGAAATTTGAGATTCTATGACTTTGGGTTTAACCTAAGAAATTCTGATTCTGATTCCGAATTTCATTCTGAAATCTAATTTTTATAACCTGTAAAGGTTCAACAATGGTGAATTGTTTAATTCTATTTGTTCATTGAGCAAATTTCCAGAATTTTTATGCCGATTTATTTCGACTATTTCCCAAAAATCTAATTGACTACTTTTCGGTATATGGTGTAAAATTTTGAAATTCGTATCAAATGTATGGTTTTCTGTTAATAAATGGTTAGCATTATTCGAATTACTTTTCTTATGCGCGAAGATATATTTATGTTCCTGTATTCTAGTACCGAAATTTCTACTAGTTTTACCTATATATATATATATATATATATATATATATATATATATATATATATATATATATATATATATATATATATATATATATATATATATATATATATATATACATATATATATATATACCGGGACATGTTCCACAATTCAATTGGTAAACACCTGATTTGTCCCCTCTTTCAATTTCGTTTCTATAATTTGTCTGGATCAATCATTGTTCGTTTTAAATGAAATACTAAAATTATGTTTTTCAAAAAGGTTTTGACTTTTTGACTCACGGTTCCAAAGTAAATCGTGAATATAAACTATTATATTTACGATTTCTATTCGACTAATACAGAAATACTAATCGTACAACTTTCCGATAGACTTTTCTGTGAAAAATTTTTGACAGTATTTCGCTTTCATAATTATTATTAACCGCAATCTGTGAATAATTATGAAAGCGAACTAGTGTCAAAAATTCTTTACGAAAAACTCTTTCGTAAAGCTCTGCGATTAGTATTTCCCCATTAATCGGATAGAAATCGTAAATATGCTAAAAACCGTCAGTCAAAAAGTAAAAACCTTTTAAATAAAACACAATTTTCATATTTCATTTAAAACGAACAATAATTTATCGAGACATATTAAGAACAATAGAAACACAATTAAAAGAGAAGACAAATCAGGTGTTAACCAATTGAATTGTGGAACATGTCCCGATATATATATATATATATATATATATATATATATATATATATATATATATATATATATATATATATATATATTTATATATATATATATATATATATATATATATATATATATATATATATATTCAAAATATTTTTGGGTTATCGGCAAAGGTGAGCAGAACTAATTTGAACGACTAATCGTCAGTAATTCTATATTCCTAACGAATTTCGTTCTTCCTCAGGAATACTAAAAATATAGACAGGTGTTAATAAATCAGTTACAACTTGTAAAACAAGGAAAACCTACATCTGATACAAGTCAATAAGTCAACAAAAACGACACAAAAGGCATCAAATAATGATTATGATAATCTTAAAAATAATAAATGCAGCAGTGTTGAGGACGTTACGATATATAAATGACATATACATAAACTCCTAAATGACGATATATATATATGTCATTTATATATCGTACGTCTTTTGGTCATTGAAATGGTGTTGAAGTATATCATTCGTAGCAATCAGACAGTGTAATTAGATTCCACATTCATAAATTCAATTTACCAGCAACAATTAGCTCAGCGGATCGCATATCCGTATGAAAAAGTGGGGCATCAGCAGACACTTCACATTTAAATGTTCCTGCTGTTTCTCTCTCGACGTCTCTCAGAGTGACCTTCCTAGAGTTGGACCGTGAGATCTGCAAAAAAAAGTATTATGAATTCAAGGTGAAAAGTCGTTTAGGATATATCTCATTTCCATATATGGAAATTTCCATGAAAATGAAGGTCTTATATACTATTATATTATATAGTATATATTTCGTACAGAATATATTTTGTAAAAATCCCTTCAAAAATTGAAATTTTCAAAAATTAAAATCCTTTTAATATTCAAAAAATTATCCTTTACAAAATGTTTTTGTCAGTATGTAGATTAGTGGAATGTTTCAACTAGGAAAAACCATTCATAGAGAATATATTCTTGTACTGAAAACACCTGACTTAATGACACTTAAAATGTGAAAAACATTCGACATATATCAAGAACTACTGGGTAATTATGCAAAATGAACCACTCCAAAATATATATATTTGTATACAATTTTTTTTTATATTTGACCCCCGATATTTATTTCATTTCATAGTATTAGAATATTTTAATAGGAGAGATTGAATGAATAAATACAGAAATGAGTTGAGTGCTCCTCGAACAAAGAGCAGAATGGAAAGGAAACAATGAAAAGAAAAACAATAGCAACAAGACCTTTCTATGACATTGATGATGTGTTGCTGAGAGGAAGGTATACAGGCCTATTAACATTAATGCAGGGCTATAAATTAACTCGATTTTCTACAAGATTTTGCCTCGAGGTTCATTGAAACCATCAGTTTGGATCTAAGCAAACTCATTCCAATATAGATCAATTCCACAAAGGTATAAACGTTCATCAAGGACAGTTTTTTTTCCTGAGAAAATATGGAGTAATTTAAAGACCTTTTCACACTTATAGATATAATGTAATCAAATAAGAAGCTATTCATACTACTCTCGACTCAATGGCAGTTGGGGTTCCACAGGCCCTCCGAGTGTTTTGGGTCCACTTCCGAACCTTTTGCACTATAATTTGCCAGAGCTGAATTTTATTACTTTAGCTAATTCACAAATTGGTCAGAAAAGCTTGAAATGAAGATAAGTTCTATGTACCAATGTAGTAAAATATCTTGGCAGAAGATAAGACGCTTAACTTTGCTGGAAATCGCGTGTGGAGAATGGAGGCATCACATATACAAATATTGGAAATGAAATGAAATGTTGAAATCAAAGCAACTGTGCTTTGTTGACCGAATGATTCGAAGGAAAATGAGGTTTCATACCGTATACCTTCCTGACTAGGGCTATAATCATGCTCGACAATTTACAATGTTTTGATTTGTGAACTGTTGTTAACACTATCTGTTCAAAAGTTTTCTCAGGTTTAATACACCAGTTTCAGCATATAGACTGTCTTAAGGGTAGGTATTTGGTTTTATAAAAATAACACACGTCTGCAAAAAAAAAATAAGTAAGAGCTGTTTTGGTTTTCATGTGGAATTCTTATGTTTTTGGGTATGCTGAATTCGAAAATAACTTTCATTTTGTCCTAGAACGTCATGTTTTCTGACAATGTAGGTGTCTATGCTATTATCGTAAAATAAAACATGAAAAATTGAAAAATGAATTTATAATTTATAATTGCGTAACAAAACTATTTTTTTTATTCAAAATACATTAATTAATAAGCACTGAAAACATTTCTTTTTCCCAGTGAGACTCCTTTTGGTACATTTCCGCTTGTGGGAAGCATCTGGAAGGTCTCTTTGAAGCGTCCAACAGTAGTCTGCCATCATTGAGACGCTCCATCTTCCCTGGTATCTTTTTTCCATCTCCTTAATATCTTGGTGAAATCGTTCACCTTGCTCTTCACTCAAGTCTCCTAAATTTTCTGGAAAGTAGTCGAGGTGGGAATGAAAAAAATGTACTTTCAAACTCATTAAGCAACCTAAGGCTTGAAATGCTTTCAACATTCTTTTGACGATTTGTTTGTAGTTTGGGTCTTTGTTATTGCCTAAAAATTTCGTTCTTACTTCTTTAAAGGCAATTCACCCTTCTTTTTGAGGATCCGTCATGGTTGTGATAAATAGTGGATCAGCCATAAGCCGTCTAATATCTGGTCCAACGAAAACACCTTCCTTCAAATTTGCCTCCGAGAGGCCTGGAAACTTTGATATTAAGTATTGGAAGCAATTTGCATCTCTTGGAAGTGACTTCACAAATTGCTTCATCAATCCTAGCTTTATGTGAAGCGGTGGTAGAAGAACTTTATGAGGAGGTACCAAAGTTTCATGCAGGACATGTTTTCGCCAACTTTAAGCTCCCTAAGAGGCCAACACTTTTTGGTCCAGTGGTTTGTTCGGTCTCTACTATCCCATAGACACAAAAAGCAAGGGAATTTTGTAAACCCAGATTGTTGTCCGAGCGCAATGGCCAAGATTTTGAAATCACCACACACTTGCCAACCGTGGTCTTTATAATTTAATTTGAAAAGAATAAATTTCAAGTTCTAATAGGCTTCCTTGAGGTGTACGGAATGACCAACAGGAATGGAAGCATAGAAACCGCCGTTGTGAAGCAGAACTGCTTTAAGGCTTCTTTTTGAAGAATTTATGAAAATACGCCACTCTGCTGGGTCGTATGAGATCTTAAATTTATTCATCAAACCTTCAATATTGGTACAATAAACCAACTCGTCCTCTTGGGCAAAGTAGGAAGTAAACTGCTTCTCACGATATCTAAACCAGGAGGAAGACACTCCCCGCAAAAGTGAATTCCTGCTTTTAAGCCTTGATACAAGCAACTCGGCAGCGTTTTTAGGAAGATTCAAGTCTCTTACCAAATCATTTAGCTCACCCTGGGAAAAAAATTTCGGACCGTTGTCATCTTCAAATTCAAAACTTGACTGGTCATCGGGCTTAGGTACAGCACTATCTTCGCCAGAACTTGGAATCTCTTCCAAGGTAGCAGGGACATTGGGAACTGGTATTTCGGTCCCATGAGGGATGGGACGAGTAGCTGATTGCAGATTGGGGTATGAAATTGACTGCTTCCATTTTGTATTATACCCTTTCACATTACACGAACAAAAGTAACAATCATCACTATGGTTCTTTTGCTCGCGCCATACCATAGGAATCGCATATCGGAAAGCTTTTTTCTTTCCCTTAAACCAATTTCGAAGGTCTTCAACACATCGTTTGCAGACTTTATGAGGGGCCCAAGCTTTATCCTGATCTCCAAGTTTTGAGCCAAAATACGCAAAGTATACTTTTTTTACAAAGTCCGTAATATTCACTTGTTGCTTTAATATCATATATTCGCCACAAATGTAACATAAACTATAAGACGAATTCACACACTTCCGCACAGACGACATTGCACTATATTGATCTAAGATCTATAAAACAATGGCGAGTTAACACGTAATTGTACCGCGTCATACTCTACACTGTCGGAGCGCGCACGTTCAGGTTACAACATGTTTATATTTGTTAATGTAGCTCAAACAGGTGTTCCTTCTTTATAAATTAATGATAGTTATGTCCTGTAAACATTCAAAAACAGTAATCAAAATAAAATTATACCCATAGTTTATGACTACAAGTTAGCCCAAAAAATCCCTTTTTTGTAATAGAATTGTGCGTTTTGTAAAAAACCTTACGTTCTGGAATTTTTTGAGTATTTTCTTAGTTTTCAGAACACCTCAATACATAGAAATCAGTTGGAAATATCCAGACAGCATTTTTGTTGCAGACCTGTGTAATTTTTAGCCAATTCTTTTGCAGTACCTCTATATTGTATATGTATTCGTCACCAGCAGATCCCCATGCCAGAATTTCTTAGATGAGTCTCGAATTTATTAGTATATGCTTAAAAGATAACTAACGTTAAATACATCCCTTGGTTGTCTGAAACGATATATCATGTTTCGTAGTATTATAATAATATATTGTCAAACTTCCTGCTCTGTTGCTGTGGAAATTATTGAGACTGTTTTTAATATAATTATATACAGCGTTCATATATTAGATATTCTCATGCAAGCATAAAGGAATAAGCTTCAACTGGATTTCGCATATAAACTGAGGTGTGTTGTACCTAATTCTCTTCAAAACTTTCTTCAATGGGTGTGTACTTACCACAACCTGTAATATATCGAATATCTATTTCGACTCATCAGTAACACCTGTATTCTACTTTTATAAGGCGCAAATAAAAGTGTCAAATTGAATTGTTAATGTGGCGCAATTATAACGATGTAAATAAGTAGTATTAAGCGTACTCATTAAACCTCAAACTTCACCTTAAAACTGCGTTTCTATGGAGAATGATTATTTGGAATGATGTAGTCTGAATAATTTCTGAAACTCAAAGTTTCATCTCACAATTCTTCTAAATATTTAATTTCATGTACACGTTCCCGCTTTACATCTTGAATTTTCACACACACGTTATATATACATAAGTATTTACATAAGTCATAACTGAGCCACATAAATACTTAAATGATGAAGTAGCCGTTGATATTCATTCGATTGTTCGAGCTGATTGTTTTCGTCGTACCCACAGCAAAACTTGAAGATGAAAAACTTAATGGTTTCAAAATTCTCATGTTGAAATCTGTGATGTTATTATTTCGGCTCGAGGCATTCGATTTGGCATCCTCAGTGTTTATAGACCATGTTTAGGTAACTATGATCATTTTTTGATCGACTATTTTGTGCATTACAGCATTTTTCCCAAACGGTAAATTATATTGTTTTATGTGGCGATTTGAACATTGATTATTTAAAAAATGACTAAATATTTTTAATTGTTCAGAGATATATTAGATTGTTTCGGATTGAACGTTACGTCCCAGTATGCTACTAGAAAATTCACCAATATAAATGGTCATACCAGTATCTGGAAAGTAGACTATATCATTACAAATACTGATTCCGAAAATTATAAAGTTATTGTTTTTTAACCCCATATCAGTGACCACAAATGCATTCTATTCGAAACAGTTCACAAACAAGCACGCAATGAAAAACGAACAACTTACTCATTCAGAAATATTAGTCAGGAAAATATGAATAATTTTTTGTTTTCTTCATCTGAATACAGTTTTTCTGATCTGATTTATTACTTTGATGCTGATACATGTTTCGATTCATTCATAGATGCTATTCGATATCATTTCGAACAATGCTGAAGTACTAGCAAAGTACTTTCGGCAGATCGAAGGAAAAGATGGGTAACAACTGAGATATTTCAAAGTAAACGTAATCTATCTTACCTTAATCGACTACATAAAAATACCCGTTCGGAATGTGCCTTACAAAACTATAAAAATGCCAGAAATTAACACAATTTGCTTAACAAAAATACGAAATATACGTTTTATAGTTCAGCTATTGATGGTTCATCGAACAGAAATAAAACAATTTGGAATATTATTAACGATCTTTCTGGGAAAAGTGGCGGTAGGCGAAGTGAAGTGACATCAAACTTTGAAGGGGAGGTGTGTGACGATTCGAATCAGTTAGCTGATGTTTTCGCCGAACATTTTTTCACGATGGCTAGTACCAAATTAACATTTCGATATGGCAATAATCTATCTCGGATTTGAACATTATTACCCATGGTGAACACCAATTTTTACTTCTACCCTGTCACTAAAAGTTGAGGATACCATTAGAGCCTTAGAAAATAAAAAAAGCGTCGTTGTTGATTCCATATTAGCCAAAGTTTCCAAAGGAATTAGTGGAATTATTGGCGAGCATTTTGCATATCTTATAAATGTTTCCATCACTACTGAAAAGTTCCCCAATATCCTTAAAAAATCCATAGTAATTCCAGTATTTAAGAATGGAACCGTGAGCGAAATTACTAATTATCGCCCAATAAACATTTTGAGCGTGTTTTCCAAGGTAATTGAGAAAATTGTTTACGCCAGACTGATGAGTTATCTCAATAGATTCAAAATAACTGACTCCGCGCAACATGGATTCAGAAGCGGCCACTCAACTCAATCAGCTGCAGTTATGTTTTTTTGAATCTGTCTACGAGTGTTTGGATAAACACTTGTTTGTAGCGGAGTTATTTTTCGATTTATCTTTCGCATTTGATTCACTATCCTTTGAATTTTTACTTGATAAATGCTACAATTTAGGTTTTAGAGGTGTGTTTCTGAATTGGTTACGTAGTTATCTTGAAGAAAGAACAATGGTAGTGAAAATAGGCGAGAGTTATTCTCAGAGACATGACATTGCTCTTGGGGTGCCACAAGGCTCTCTACTCGGACCTCTTCTATTAATTTTGCCGAAGATTCATCGGTGGTTGTTTCTGGCAGGACTCCTGAAGAACTTCTGGAGGCATGTGAATGCATTGTGAGGGAGTTTGTAAGTTGGTGTCTAAGGAGCAATTTGATGGTGAACGTTGACAAATCTGTATGTGTTCAATTTTGTCTGAGGGGCAATGGAATTAGTAGCTTGGATGTTAAATATGGGAACAACACTATATCATCATCCCAATCAACAACGTTTCTTGGAATATATGTAGACAGAATTTTGAGATGGACATCACACATTGAGGTCTATGTGAAAAATTGATTAACTCATTTTTTGCAATCACTAGAATCAAGAACATCGTACCTAGAAACTGTGTTATGAATGTGTATTACGGTCTTGTATATAGTCATTTAAATTATAATATTCTGCTGTGGGGCTGCTCTACAGAAATAATTAGAGTGTTTATTACAGAAAAGCGAATACTTCGATTAATATTCAAAATTCATCAGCGAACATCTTGTAAACCTATCTTCATTAATAATTACATACTCACCTTACCGTGTTCGAATGTTCATAGATATTTTTTATATGTTGAAGAAAACGAATATAGGTTCATCAAATTGAATAGTAATCATGAGTATTCAACAAAAAACAGGGATGTGCTACTTATTCCTATGCATAAAACAGATGAATTTGAGCACTCTCTCTATTGTCAGAGTATTGAAATTTTCAACCATTTACCATCGTATTCGAAAGAACTGAAAGCTCATTTGTTCAAGATGAGAGTTAAATCTCTGCTCTCAACAAAGGCATACTATACTGTGGCAGAGAACTCCGATGATTCGGATGTAGGCAATAATGTATGAATCAATTTTTTGTATCATATGTTTGTATATTTTTGCAACACAAATGTTCTTCACCATGTGAAATTGTCTCAAATGTTTAATATATCTGAGGTAATTTTTCCTTCTTTCCTTTTCGATCAAAGTTGAATATCATTGTAAATATGAATTTAACCAAGATTTTCGTTTGAAGCAATATTTTTGCTCGAGGGCTGAATGGAAGATCAGACTCCAAACTGAATTCGGTTCTTTTGAGAGCAATTTTCTTAGTTGTAATTATTGTATCAGTTGAAATGAATGTAATTTCACAATGTGAGGAATGTTTCTCAATAAATTTATCATATTATTATTATTATTATTCAAGAAAAACCCAGGAAACAATAATTTTCTTGCAATTTCGTCGTTGAACTGAAAAATCTCATATAATTCTAATTCGTTCTATTCCATAAGAAGTCTCGTTATAGATCATCTATCTATTCATTCTCTGTAGATGTCACCCTTTATGCAAATGAATGAAAATATTCTTTAGAAAAACTTATTCAGAAAATTTGAACATCAACCTAACTTCTTTATGAAAGGATGGAATAAAATACTGTCGAAAGTAATATAAAAATTTTACGATCTCTATACGGACCATTCTCAATTCATTCTTACCTAATGCAAATTTTTCACTTTCAAAATTCATGATACGGAAATAGAAAGAGCCGTTTTTCTCTCACAATTGTGATCTAGTATTCTGTTTATGGTGGAAACTCAACTTCACGCAAAACCCAGCTTAGGCTCTAACGGCCTTTTTTATGGCCGAACCTTTGACTATGGAGTAGGGACTACATCTCATCCTTCACTATCTGCTCCTCCTGAACAATCTTAATAGAACGGAAGATCTTTTAATAAGGAAATTGGGGCTCTAAGTTATTTTACAGTTTCCTAAATTAGCTACGTTCCAATTCAAATAAGCGGTAGGAGTCTGGCAAGTTTAACGATAAAATAAATTCTCATTGGCTACAGTTCAATTCATCCAAGATGATGAAATAATGGAGTTGAGTAGGAGCTCCTTGAGTGCTCCGCTTCGTTGAAATAAAGAAATCATAATTTTCACCAAAGGAGCCGAGTAATCAGCGTGGAAACATCTTTCTTGCTGGAAGTTGGCACAATATCAAATGAGATTTCACTTCTTCCATAATAGTATAGCCTTCATTGATTTCTTGTCGTTTCGAGACAAGAATACTAACTCGAGTTTTTATCCTATTCGTGAATTTATAAATTTTGAGTAATGAAAAATTTTAATCTGTTTTCTGAAAGTAATTGAACTGAATCAAGATGAAATGAAACTGAATCCAATGAAATTTTGATGCAATATGCCAGCCTGAAATCGATAAACGAATTGATAGCGAATCGAATAGCTCATTCCGATTCTTCAATATTAAAAACAAAAAAGATCTCAAAACCACTGGATAGCAAAAGAATTTCGAAACCAATGAAATGAATTTATAAATTCATAAAATTTCAAGTCTGCTACGTTTCTGTTGAGTAATGACTAAATCAATTCAATATGCCACTCCATCGAATTCTGTAGAAATTGTTCAGTGAAAGGTAGTAAAAATTTAAATCAGTAGGTTGTCCATCTTCTGTTTGTTCATTTTAAATATCTAATATTGAAAAAAACTGATTCCCTGAACCACTAGACTACTCCAGAACCCTGCTCTGTGTGATTCTGAATCTTGGGACAACGTTTATAATTCAAGAGTTAGACTATTGAACTTCAAGGCGAACGTTGACGTTTTCTTATCATTCAATCTGTTCATCATTCACAAGAAGCAATAGATATAATTTTCCTCCCAATAGTGAGCCATTTGCACATCCTCTTTCATAGTAATATGTATTACATGGATTTCGAAATGATGAACGAATGAATCAATCCCTGTTTGACATGAACATTCAATATGAGTTTTTGGCGAATTTTTTTTGGAACGGTCCTTTACGTTTTCATTTGTTTTCCTCAGTATATCAGACGTCGGCTATAGGCAATTGCCCATTTTAGTGAAGAAGAGCATTCTATGTAAGGTAAATGCTGGAAGATTTCAATCACTTCTTCTTCTTGATGTTGGGAGGTTACATTTCTACGCATAGGGAATATGTTCCTTAATATAGTTATTCTGATGATTTATATATTAGAATCATATTTGTTTCGTCTATAGATAAAAAGACATTTCAGACTCTCCAAATAATGATAGCTCCTCATATCATACTTCAATAATTATCATACGAAATATTTTCAATAGTAGGTGAGAGGGGGTACATTCTAAAGTGGAGTAGCTCTTAAGATTTTGAATTCTTAGCCTCTAATTTCGTTGGGAGGTTGCCCGTCACGTGAGCCAATAACCTTTCATGATGTGAAGGCTACTATTGGCTTCGCTCTATGTTTTTCAGTAGGTTACCTTTTGTTGAATGGTACGTGTTTCAGTGGAGTTGCAATACAAATAGATTTTGAATTAGAAGCTTCATCTCGAAAGGAAAATACTGAACTAGATATATATAGCTCAAAAGAGAAGAACTCCAATTCTAAAAATAGTTGGAGTCAGTTGAACTGATTTGCACCTGGGACGTGTTTTAACAGATAGATTCCACAGCAACTAGAATTTCAGTTTTCACCATTTCAACAGTTAAACGAGTTACTGAATCTTCTGAAATTCAATTTTCATTCTTCCTTTTTCGAGGATGTTGAAATAGTGCGAACATACAAGAAGACGCTAAACACATCAGAAGTGAGTGGTGGAAATATTACCGAAGAAATGATGGATGTTCAAGATGGAATGTCATTGAAAGTAACGATTCCATTTTTATACGCTATCTCGGTCTAGTTTATAGGCTGAAAAAAAGTTATATTTCTTGGGAAGAAATTTCATTTAGTGTTCTGTAATACAAATAGGTGCGAATCCACTACAGTACACAAGAACACGAAGGGTATCGAACACACGAGCTTAATTAAACCGAAAGCGGTTTAAAACCACAAGACTGTTCAACTTCTAACCTCCCTGAAATAGGAATGATGCATGAAAATTCCTCTGACAAAAAATAAATTCCTTGGATATATGCATCTCCTGAATAATTTTCAATCCATTCTTGATCAAAAGAAATATTGATGCTGAACTGATGATAATTAATAAAATTTGTTCTTATTACCCTAACTTCCGAATTAATCTCACTACGCAGCATGACAGTGACATATTCATTTTCTCCCTATTTAAATGAAGTTCATTTCAATCAGTTTCCAGGAAATATTCGACTTTATTCATTCTCTGAAAGTGCCTCATGCGCGAGGTACAATTCAAAATTTTTCGAGCTTCTTCGAACTTAAGTTTGAATTGAATGAAATAATGAACAGCTCTGGTCAGAATTGAGAAGTATTCAAAAAACGCTCCATTCTCAGGTGCCTGGGAGTTCAATTTTCATCCTACAATCAGATATCTCATGTTTGATGTATGAAGAGAAGTTAGAAAGAAAAGTTCTAGAGAATTTTATTTGGAACAATATACATCATAAATAGCATTGAAGCCATAAGTTCGGAGATATTTGCAAAGATGGATTTTTTCGACATTTGATTTCTGATATCTCAGAAAGTGGACATAATATTGTATCAGAATTTTGGGACAACGTCTCGAATGGACCTGACTAAAGGTTCGGAACTTGCACAAATTTTTTCCTTTGCAGATACAAACTTAGACCATCATAAGCAGAAGCATTAAATGAAATATAAATACATAAAAGTGACATTATCAATTTATTATCATCGAATATAATGAATTGAAATATATGATATAATAAATAATACAATAATATTGAAATAATTTAAATAAATAATGTAACTAAATGATGTTGGAATGATGTTACCAATCACTGGATGGTTATATTGATAATCTTCAATTTATTATGTGAATAAATTGAAGATTAATTTATTAAGTAAAAATAAATTAATATTGAATATTAAATATTCAACAAAGTAATCGGAATAGTACTTCCATTCGAACTGAACGAAACTTTACAGCTACACATAAGTATGGTGTAGACGAATGGTGTAGAGACCCTACATGAGAATGTATATAGCAGCTACACGTATAAGATCCGAGGTACCACAGGGATCAGTACTGGGATTTAAATTTTTCCATATCATCATTCACGATATAACCCATTTCCATAAAACAGAAATAGCGCTCTTCGCTTACGACACCGCGATTTGTGTAAAATCATTCTCGACGTAAGCAGTCAATTCATTGATTAAATATCACACTAACAAACTGAGATCATTTCACGAAGAATGGAAAATGAAAATGACTGCACCAAAAACAGCACAAACCATTTTTACTCCTAAATTCTCCAAAAATAGAATACTAACACCACTGAAAATGGATAACTACTTAAGAATAATGGTAGGCTAAGATATAGTGCTATTATAAAACCAGTAATAACACACGCTGCTCCATCCTGGTGTCACATAAGTGATCCAACTCTCAGACCTTGCGAATTTTTCAAACTAAAATATTGAGGCTTTTAACAAAAATGGACAGATTTACTCCTATAAATAATGATAATAATAATAATATTTATCGTGTAATAATTATACACATAAATATTACACAAAGATAAGAGTTCGGCTTTGCCGGCCTTTCACTCTACCTGAAAATACATACATAGTTATAAAGAAACAGAAGAAATTTACACCCAACATATCATACTTCAAGTAAAACATTGAAACAAAGGAGAACAGAAAAAAAGAGTAACGTACTCGTATGTTATACAATTCGAAAGTGGAAGTACCTATCGAAAATAATGTAGAACAGATAGAAAAATGCATAACTAGCCTCCCATCTGGCCTGATCTCAATGTAAAATTGAAGACTTCTTCCCTATATATTGTCAACAACAAAATGTATGTAACAGAAAACTGTCCATCACTTTTACAATCAACCAATGAAATTCTACCATTGTGAAGATGAATATAAAAATCTTTACAACGCTACTCTACTGTTGATGAAATATCGAACAAACAACTCATCTAACAGATATAATAAGTAGAATAAGCCATTCACATTCGTGGAAAAGAATTCGTCAATTCGTCCAGAAATTTTTCGATAGCTGCAATCGAAAATTTTTCGAAACTACTTGTCTGGTGCATTCGACAGTTTCCTTCTATGCATTATTCAGTTGGGCGAGGTATTCAATATCTTTGGCTGCAGGAAATTTTATCGAATTGTGCAATCAGTTGAAATCGCTGTACCATATTATAGAAAACTGTTAACAAAGTTTCTAATTATTTAGGTTTTTTTGCGAAGGAGAAACTTTCCTCAGTCGTCAAGTTTTCTGACTCGCTTCAAGCAAAATATTCGAGAGAAATGTTTCTAGAGTTTCGATGGAACAAACTTGCAGTATGCTTGCAAAGCCATATTTTGATATTGATCATAAAAACAAGAAATCTACTCTAGGAACTTTTCTTACCAGATGACTGTCAATACCTAAAAAGTGTTTACTGTAGTTGCACAAATCGAATATAAATTTCACATATGAAAATTTCAATGTTTTCTCATGCTTTTCGAATGTATCAACTCAATAACTTCATTATGTAGCATTGAAATTATCAGAAATTATTGTTGAATCAAAGGTAGTAATTGATATTTGCAATCACATGATGAAGTCCATATGAAAAATTCAGTTAAAATCCGAATGAATGGCAAAGTAAATTCAGAGGATGAAGTATATTACTTCCTAAGAATCATTAATTTAGCAAAGATGGGGCCTGATTCTACTCCAACTCACCAAGAAAATACCAAGCCACAACCAACCTATGGAGGTTACGTCGTCTCCTCAACTCACAAAAATTAGTGACATGGACCTACTTATTGAAGATTTAATAGATGGAGGACCACCCTCTGTGGGATCAGGAGATATTCCTCCAGGAACTCCAAATCCAGGTAGTACAGCAAGTACGCCTTTGACTTCAAAAAAAGAAATCTCACAAAAATGGAGCAGTTACAGGTTATATTCAGAAGAATATAGAAAACAAATTGTTCAAAATAATCCAGAATCTAACTTCGGAGAAATAAGTAGAATAGTTGGTTTCAAATGGAGGTCCAAAATCAATGAAGCAATAAAAGCAAATCTCTTATTGGATGAACAGTGTGCAAGCCTTCTGTCATATCCGAATCCAGATATGACTTACGACTGTTTTTGGGATAAATGTGATTTCCAATTCGAAGAGCTTGCTGATTGCTTAGAACATCTTATTAAAAACAAGGAATGCCAAGGTCATGTGCGATCTTATTTCCTAAACCCAGATTCGGAACTACATTGCCAATGGAGGAACTGTCTCACAAAAAACAAGAAAAATTTACAGCCTTTTCTTAATCTTGCTCGCTGGGTCAGGCATTTTCGCGATATGCATATAAATAAGAGTAACGGAAGAGTTGTACCGTCATGCGAAAGGAAACAGAATTTCAAGCCTTCCAGCAAGTCTACATTCTTCTCACGGTCAACTCCTTCTGTTAGTCAAATTTCTTCACCGGCTTCATATACAACATATTTGGCGGTACATATTTGTACAACCTACAGTACAAAAAGTAACAACGTATCTTCATTTCTGTACCTCCAAAACCTCATCGGGTTTTACATTCGGAAACACATATAAAGTACATTGAAGGATTACAAGTGGAGAACAACTTTATGCCTCCATGGGAAGAAGTTTTACATGCGAATCAAGAAAACGATACGACGCGGGATCCAGAAAAACTGCAGAATATAAGTACCTGGTTGGGAAAGAAGGTAGATCAGCAGGATAACGTACACAATGCATTGTGGGCCTTAAGAAATCAGCTATTGAGAGACACGTTGGGTTTAACTGAGAATTTTAATTCGTAACTGAATGATTGAATATTATCATCTTCATTTTCGATTTTTCAATAAATATATGAAGCTCAATAGAAGTAATGTCTCGAAGGTAAGTGAATAAATTCATCATTTAACGAAACTAATGATGTTTAACAACTGCCAGATGATTACTTCTTGAGCAATAATGCTACTTCACTGTAATTTTACTTTTTCTTTTTGGCTCTCATTTGCTTATCAATGAATCTTAACGGTAAGACAAAAAAATTAAGGATGCATATTGATTTTAACAGTTGACAGCTGAAAATGTCTGAAAAGTCAGAGAAAAAAAATGTCTCAATAAACTCCGAATAATCTATATATGTGGCAAAAAAAATTAAGGTTATTTCATCTGAACGATGAGTGGAAAGATTTTCGGGAGTATATGCTGTTCACCTCTACTTTATCCATTAAATGATAATTCTTCAGCCCGAAATCCTTTCAATGAGAAGAAGGAAAAAAAAACGTTTCAATGAATTGCATTTGTTATACTCCACTAAGTCCTAAAATTTCGCACTACAAAATACTGAATCGATGAAAACTCAACAACGTTATGGGATTCGAGAGAGAAAAAATCCTTCACGGATAGTCCAGATTTTTTTGAACCGAAACTGACATTTCCTGGATCACATTCTTTTCAACTTATCACAAATTCAGTCGTGACCAAACAACAAAAAAACTCATAGAGCAATCCTGAAACACTGAAATGAGAATGAATGACGTGTACCTCAATTTCTATTTTACATCTCTATTTTTACAACTTCACGGCTTCTCAGAGATAGCTTATTTGGGGAAAAGGAATAACCAACATAATAGACGACACTTTGTGCAATTCGTTGGTGTTTGTAGTCCCCACTTTATAGTTAAAGAACGCCGTATTCGTCGTAATCCAATTACAAAACTCATTCCACATATCTTCATTAGACTGAGTGAGTGACGAATCACGTGTATTTTACTTTGAATGAGGAGATGAAGCTTTAGAAGTTAGAACATACCTTTCAGAAAATTCAATTTGCCATAGAATTAACGTACCAGAGGGAATGTTGCGCAAAGGCGAGTGCCCAGCGAAAGAGGTTTACCGAAATCTTCAACTACATAGAGAATTTCAAATTAGGTACTCGAAAGAATTAGGTAGAAACGCGAATTTTCGGAGTTAAATTGGATACGTCTGAGAATTTCGGAATTCTGATATAGGTGTCACCACTTTATAGCCATCAGAACGATTTGAACGTTCAACAGTTAATAGTTGTAATATATCAAGTGCTGAATGATGAAATTTTCTGGTGACATTCCATTTTCTCCTGTATTTAAATATAAAGTGTGTTTTTTGGAGGTATAGAACTTTAAATTGCAATAAAACAACGATGGATCATTCGATTCACAAGAACTTTTTTTATTCGGAAGATATTCTTGTGGCATTACATTTTGAATATGATTTCTGGCATATGACCGCCACGGCTGGCTCGAATGTAGTCTAATCTGGACGTCCAATTTTCGATGACTCTTTCCAACATTTGTGGCCGTATATCAGCAATACCACGGCGAATATTGTCTTGCAAGAAGTCAAGCGTTTGTGGCTCATCCGCATAGACCGATGGCTTCACATAGCTCCACAGAAAGTGGTCTAGCGGTGTGAAATAACAAGATTTTGGAGGTCAATTCACAGGTCCAAAACGTGAAATTAGGCAGTCTCCAAACGTGTCTTTCAATGAATCGATTGTGAATCTTGTTGAAAGCACAGCTCCTGGACATCATGGTTGTTCAATTCAGGAATGAAAACGTTAGTAATCATGGCTCTATACCCATCACCATTGACAATTACATTCTGGCCCTCATCGTTTTTGAAGAAGTACGGACCAATGATTCCACTAGCCCATAAAGCGCACCAAGTAGTCAGTTTTTCTGGATAAAACGGTGTTTTGACATACACTTGAGGATTATCTTCACTTCAAATGCGGCAGTTTTGTTTGTTGACGTAGCCATTCAACCAGAATTCAGGTTGAATGGCTACATTGTTCAGCGTTGTTCATGATTAATTTCCAAACCAAACTGAGAATAAATCACTTCCCAGCTGTTAAATCGGTCGCCATCTTCAACAGTAATGCCAACTTATAGTATATACCTCTAAACTGTATGTTGACGACAAGAAGTCCCCTTCAAACATATCTAACGAACCAAATGGGAACTTACAGCGTATGAAGACGTGGAAAAATAAAAACAAAATATTCACATATGAATTGTCAAACATATATCTACAAGAGAAAACATTCGAGGTCGTAATAAAACATCCATGCACATTACTTAATTTCATTTTTTGATAACACTAACACATTGTTTGAAGGATTTGATTTCACACCTGAAGAAGGCCGGACTTCACGCCAATCTGTTTGGTAGCACCATAGATCGGTTCAAAAAATATTGGAAGCTTAATTTGACTGGTACATGGAAATCTAAGAGAGGTGTCAGCTTGATACCTCAATTAGGTTCGCAAGACCGGGTCCAATGTTATAAACCAGACATGTCTCGAAATTCTTGCGAAAGCAGTTAATGCCGAAAAGAGCAGATAATTTCGATTTAAAAAGAACAGCGAATATTCCTTCTAAATCGTCTAAGAATGCTAATCACATTGAAAAAATTGGAACAATATACTGCATTCATATTACGATGGAAGAAATACACAGCATGGCAGTATAAGGTGGGAAATAGCAGGAATAACAAATAGAATAACAAAGCCAAGCATACAACAATATTGATATCTTATAAGATATCAATTCCTATAAGATTGCTATCCAAGATTGAACCAAACAAGTGAGAACAGAACATATTCCAACCCACTGACATCTAATATTCCCGAGCTGACTGATGGAAAATGTTGTATTGGGATTTATCAGTATATACATATTAGTTATTGGAACGATAGCACTCTGAAAGCCTGCAGAGTTTTTCTGCAAACCATAGTTTCAAACCTCACTGTCATCATTCGAGTAGATCATCATAATAATAATAATAATAATGTTTATTGGTGTAGATACTGAAAATTACATACATATACTAAAAATATACATCAATGTCGTATATGCAGGACAGTTTTACACAGGTCAATCTAAAAACATACTATCAAATATCGATCAAAACATTTACAAGTTCACAACGCATCATCAACACGAACACTTAAAAAAATCGTTCAGATCATATAAAACATTTTCAATGATGAATTTCTTAATAAACACTTTAAATTTGATCACAGGCATTGAACGCACCTGCGGAGGAAGATGATTAAAAAATTTCCAGGACCAGTAGTTCGGTCCATTAAGTGATTTACTCAGTCGATAAAAGTTCAATCGAAAGTTTCTCTTATATCGTGTATCATGTATATGATAGCTTTCATTTGTCACTGCGGATTGTGCGCTTTCCCGTGCATAACACAAGCATACATAAACAAACAATCCCGGAAATGTAAGAATCCGAAGTTGTCTGAAGGCTTCTCTACAGGAATCCCGATAACCAATTCCCGCCATCACTCGAATGACTCTACGCTGCAACCGAAAAACACAACCTCTCCCAGAGCAATGACCCCAAGCTAACAAGCCATATCTCAAATGGGATTCAAAAAGTGCGAAATAAGCGATCCTTAATACATCTGCCGAAACAGATGTGGATAAATTACGGAGGACAAATATGTTTGCACACAATTTAGATATCAAACGCTCTACATGTACAGACCAGGTTAACGCTGAGTCCACGTAGAGACCCAAAAACGAAACACTGTCTCTTTCGTTGGACCTTAGGCTGAAAACTATCTCTTTAGTTTTATCCCCATTCATACACAAGCGGTTTTCAGTGAACCACTTTTGCGCTCTTGCCTGGGCGCTTCGCGACATCTCCTCAACATAATCAAGCCTCCTTCCCCTAACAGACAAGCAGGTATCATCAGCATACAGCACCGTTTCAGCCAGAGGCACGTAATCGGGAAAATCATTAATATATATGAGAAAAAGTATGGGGCCAAGAATTGAACCCTGAGGAACTCCTATTGTGATCTGTCTTTTATCTGACTGCTCACTTCCAGAGCAGACTACCTGAAACCTATTCGACAGATAGGATGACAAAAGAGAAATCGCTGACTTAGTAAAGCCATACCTATCGAGTTTATTCAATAAAATTTCATGGGATACACAATCAAAAGCCCTCGACAAATCAAGCAAAACCGATAACGAATGCAGGCCATCTTCAAAGCACTCATTCGTGCGATTAATAAATTCTATGATAGCCTTTGTAGTGCTCCGTCCTCTTCTGAAACCAAACTGAGATTTTGAGAACAGGTTGTTCAACTCAAAAAACTCAATCACTTGGTGACACATGATTTTCTCAAGTACCTTGGAGAAAACGGGAAGAAGAGAAATTGGTCTGTAGTTGCCTACATTCCCCGGATCGCCCTTTTTATATAGAGGAATGGTTTTGGAAACTTTTAGACAGTCTGGAAATACTCCTGACTCGAGGCATTGATTAATCAAAG
Organism: Henosepilachna vigintioctopunctata; assembly: GCA_030704895.1. NCBI lineage: Eukaryota > Metazoa > Arthropoda > Insecta > Coleoptera > Coccinellidae > Henosepilachna > Henosepilachna vigintioctopunctata. Next base: position 927,287 of record JARQZJ010000001.1, on the reverse strand, counting down.
TTGTTAGAGGATATATAATACTATTGACGTTTCTTTTCAACAAAGGAACACAGAGGCCATAGAAGTCTTTAGATTTACTATTTCGCAAAGAGCTGACTACCTCCCTGACTCTCACCTGACTCACCTTGTCGAACTCGAAACTCAGAGATGAAGGCACATGCCTCGAAAACAAACCATCAGCACCAGAACACCTGGGGAGTGATCCGACCAGGGCATGAGGAATGGAAGCAAAGTGATCATTGAACTCATTAGGACTAATTTTGAGTTCATCTGTTAATTTTTCGAATCTTCTTTTTTTGTTAATGAGATTCCATGCTGTTTTACTGACGTTAGTAGAACTTTTAATTATTTTATCATTTGCTTCCACTCTTGCTCGACGGAGAGCCAATCTATATTCCAGCCGCAACCTATTTCTTAATGATTTCAAATTATCGTACCTGTATAATATATACAACTCATTCACGAGTGTCAATTTTTTTCTCATTGTGTCCAATTCCCTCGTAAACCATTTTATCCCACCATCGCCTTGGCGACCTCGTATGACACTCTCCGGAAAAGCCATCAGGAAGCAGTCTACGAAGTTCTGCTGGAAAATCCTAAAATTATTGTTGATATCACTATCTTGACGAACAACGCATCCCCAGTCCAAAATCTGCAACATTCCATGCATAGCTGTGTAACCTTGTTCAGTTAAAGGCCTGCATTTAGTTGGAATGACCTTGTCGGCTACATGCGAAAGAGCCACACGAAATGTCTGAGCCTTATGATCCGAGAAATCACAACCAATCACTCTGGTCTCAGCCTCACCAGCCTGAAAATCAGTAAAAATATTATCGAGGCAGTTATCACCTCGAGTAGCATGAAATATAGTTCTATGCAGACCGAAAGAGCGAAACAAGTCACAGATAATTTTTGACTTATCCTTAATTTTGTGATATGATTCCCCTTGATCATGAATATTAAAATGTACATTAAAGTCACCACACACAATCAAATTTACACTTGAATCGATAGAGTTCAGAATCTCTTCCAATATAAGCAAAAAGCTATCAAAGGAACCACTTGGTGAATGATAAATAGAAACTATGGTGAGGTTTTCGTCACATATGTGGATACCAGCCACCTCACAATCAACTTCTTTTGATAAGGAAATAATGTCAGTCAGGTTTATAAATTTAATATTGTTTCTGCACAAAACTACAACACCTCCACGATTTCTGTGGGTACGTCCATAAAATGAAGCCAGTGTCCAGCCATCCAGATTAAAATTGCCACACTTAGTGGAATCCATCCAGCTTTCCGTGATGCATAGAAAGTCTGGTTTACCCGATTTCTCGAGAAAACATTCCAATTGATTTAGTTTATTATTTACACCTTGAATATTCAGATGCATGAGTAAAAAGCTTCTTGAATTGGACTTACATTTATTAAAGGTGACTAAGTTAGTCACATTGTCTTCTGCTGGGGCGGACGCCTCATAAAAAACCGATTTACTGTGACTCCCTCTGGCCATAGGTCGGGATCCATTGCTCGAGAGAAATATTCATTTGGCATTATAAGTTTGAAAGAAGAATAGAGCTCCGGATGCTTCGAAACATGCTTCTCACAGGTAACTTCTGGTATTTTATCCTTTACGAACCTCAGAATATCAGCAGTTGAGGTAGAAGGATCAAGCCTTGAAACGTGTATATGTGACAAAGGTTTCCTAGGTGCACTCTTCAGAGCACTCGATTTTGATTTTCCAATAATGGGCCTGTGACTTTTTTTCATTTTGTCAGATATTCGGACATTTTGGGCTATTTGAGGCGACTTGGGTTTTTTTTTTGATTTAACTTCGGTCCATCCTTCATCAATCATATTCACACTTGATGCACCCTCACTCGCCCAATTATCGCCTGCCAGAGTGACGCCATCTTGATCTGTTTTAGATATGGAAGAGGGATCAATCGAAGACTCTTCTTCCGTAGACAATTTCACATTCGTATTTGTTTGGGAAATCATGTGGAATTCCAAACAGCTGGTCGCTCGTTATCGTCCTTTCCACATCTCAGTGTTTGGATTTCTTTCGTTAGCTTCGTTATTTCTTCACTCTGACTCATCACTAACTTGCACAGGTCAGATAACCTCGAATCGAAGGATGCGGTTATTTTTATTACGGCTTCATTTAATAATTTGTTCATTTCAAGTTTCAATTGTAGTGAGTTCTCATGGTAAACTCCAAGATCAGACACCTGAGTTCCAGCCAGAACCATCCCAGTACAAGCCTTTCCACTCGTCGTGCACTTATCACAGATCCACGTATTCAAAATATTTCCTTCCCTGAGATCATTGAAAATTTTCATTGTGACATTAGCACACTTAATATGAAAAATGTTATCACATTTATTACACTTAATAGTATCGTCATATTTATCGATTTTATTAGAACAAGTTAAGCAGGGCGAACTTCGCGTACGTGTCATCTCACCGACGTTTATATGAATATCTAAGGCAGCATATCATCAGTATACAGTAGAAAGTCACTAATCACTGCGTTTCGAATATCGGTTCCGTATAAGAGCCCTGTCGTACACCAGAGGTAACTTGAATAAATCCAGAAAAAAAAATTTTGTAATTTGCTATATGAGTTGCACCACATGAAAACCTTCTGAGCTAAGGGCCAAAAATTCCAATAGCCACAAGTTTCGCCGATAATATATGCAGATTCACTTTATGCCAAGCTCTAGAAAAATCCTCAGAAACCATTTCCATTTGACAATCTTTCTCTGAACACTTATATTTTTCTCAATGTAAATCGAAAATCAGAGACCTATTTCGCCTGAAGCCATGCTGTTTTCCAGATAGCACTAGTGTAATCATAATCAACCATGGTGAGTGACAGCAGACGAAACAGTCTAGCATTATTGGCCTTAGAATTGATGAGCCTTCATGATATCTCATTGTATACTCATCCCCCGACTTTGAATGGGTATAAACAATATCAGCTCCCATTATAATAGAAAATCACCACCACACGGAAATTTGTTGAATATATAACAAAGATGACTGAAAAGATCAAATCAATTTCTCATTGCGTAAACAATCAAGATCCCAACAGCATCACAAATGATTTTGCTCTCAATTGTTCAACCCAAATTTCGTGATAAACTTTCAGCATCCAAGCAGATCACAACGTCAAATTGAGACGATGGGTACTATCGTATTATTATTGAAAAGACTACAGAATAATTTCAAAATGTCTGATGAAGTGATAATCAAATTCGGAATCAGAGAATTCGGAAATTCACAATACATCTCTTATGTTCAACAAATCTTCAAAAATATTGAGAGTTTCGAGTCTATTCTAGAACCTCTTTTCTGTCATTTAGTTAGGCATTTGGTTAATCAATGCCAGAAGTTCGCAATTGAACAATTAGGGAAAACAATATCGCTTCACATTAAATTAATTTTTTTTCAGCCTGGACATAATATAGAAATGGGACTATCTCATATGACACAGATGAACGTTATGTTAAATTTTCTATCAAGTTTGTAAGGCTTCAATAACAACGTATAAGGAAGTGTTGTGCGCTTAACTATTGTTAACACTGCTGCGTCTCTTAGATTAATATGAGACGCCACTCATTTGGGTTGAATAATTACAATACTAATAATAATAAGCATATATTTCCAACAGGTAACTACCCAATTACAGGAAAATACATAAAATCAATAATCTAAATCTATAATGTCAATATCTAAATGTTAAATTATATAATCAATAACCAAGAAAACGAATCACTAAGAACTCAAACCGAAAGAAATCAAGATACCTCACTAATAAAATTTGAATACACATTAATGACAGAAACAAGTGAGTCCCACTGCAAATCACAGCAGCTTGACACCTGGTTTGCAGTAGAACATGCAAAGCTAAGCGGCAATTGCGATAGAAGATTGGTTCTGTAGAAAAATTTGTTGAGGCTTTCGCGGCAGGTCGTTGAACTAGTGTTGTCCTGGTTCGGGTCTAATGGCCGTCGTTGGTTGGAATTTCTTTCTAACGTTTCGCTAGCACGAGTAGAGCGCTTCTTCAGAGGTCGTTTCATTTCTACTTCCAGAATCAGAAATGGAACGACCTCTGAAGAAGCTCGCCACTCGTGCTAGCGAAACGTTAGGAAGAAATTCCAACTGACGACGGCCCTTAGACCCGTACCAGGAAAACACTAGTTTTGGTTCTGTAGGTTTTTGAGTAGAATATCTGGCTTATTCTAGTTCACCTCTGGGGAACGAAGACATTAAGTTTACCCAAAAGCTCAGGACAGCCGAGATTATCATTGATCAAATTGAATAAAAATTTCAATTCATTCAAATTTCTCCTGATGTGGAGAATCTAGTGTACTCCACAGCAAACAAGCGTGTATTTGAAGATAATCAAATGATGTAAGTTGATGTAAGCATATATTTAAAATTACTTTCTTCAGTTTTCTCACATGCTGACACTTTGGAGGTTGTAATGTGACTCGTCTTTCTAGAAATATCTAACACCAGTGAGCAGTGGTGTCTGGTGCACACTGTTTTTTACCACCTCGCACAATGTATTAGTTTAACTTGTTTGTCGATTTCTAGGACAGCGCTTCCCGACCTCACGTGTAGGGTCTTTTGCCTTCAGTATTAATAATACACTCGAATTCTTAATAGGGATTATGTCATGTGACACAAATGAACATCAACAAATACATAATCAGATATTTCATTATAGAATCCTTTATAGGCTGCTATTATTATATTCTCTCTTCTAATTTCAATGTGTTCAGTGAAAATAAAGACAATGTTTGTTTCCATTCATTGTTTACAAACGAGTTTAGATAGAGTTTCAAACAGCAATCTCAGATTTGGATGCAGTTTCTACCAACACAATAGGAGATAACAAATACCACAAACAAGTAACTGTAACCGGGGGATTTCCAAAACTTCCCAGCCGGAGCGGCCATCCCCTGTAAATATTGGGTAAACCTTTAATTGAGCAGTATCTTCCAACGAAAGCATTACGATTAGTGACCAGTGAACTTATTTTACTTTCTTTCAATCAGGATACAATATACAAGTGTTTGAATCGAAATGCCTAAAAAGACATTCAAAAACTTTGAAGAACACATAATTATTAATAGTTGTTACAATAATTGTAAGACGTGACTTATGTCTCTTTAAATACTGTTATTTTGTTTAATTGTTTCCATAACAATTTTAATAGTACCTATGTGTTATTTTTATTTTATTATCAGTAAAATCTGATACTCAATATAAATTTTCGTTGAATATCTAATCATTAAATCCCGCCCCCACTCCATACCATAGTAAAATAATGAAATAATAGTATTATTCAACATTATAATATACATCATTTCTTGCATCTTTTCCTCAAATCTTTGCATTTTTTGTCAATTTGTGATGCATTCAAATGCGCAAATTTTTGACTTCTTCAGTTGCATTTTTTCCGAGCTTTGATTATTACCTAATTCTTTCGTCCTGTGGTGATATGGGGTTGTGGTTCGTTTAAAAGAAATCGAAACCTGATTGTTCACATGCCACTGATATTTCCATAATTGAAATGAGACAGCTGTGTATGGCATTGCCAAAGGCTGTGAGGTTCTTTGGAATGCAATAAATAGCCTTTCTCGTAAGTTGATAGTTTATGTTTTAATTTGTGTACACAGCACAGTTTTCTGAGAGTTGTATTTGATATATCTCTATAAATAAGTGAAATTTTGAGAGAAACTTGGCATGAAACTGGCTACAAAAACTGAAGATTTGGAGATTCATTATGAATTCATTTCATAATATTGAAATAATATTGTAATATGAGTCTGAATATATAATGATAATGAGAATATTTATTGTGAAACATCCCTACCATTGAACATATAACATTAATTCAATTAATATGGGAATACCAACTAAGAAGAATGCTCAAAAAAGAACTGAATCCAGTTTTGAGTATGATCTCCCATTTAGTCCACGAACAAAAATATTTGTTTCAATTTTACATGAAATTGACAATAGCCACACAACAGACATTCGAGAAAAGAAGAATTACATTGAAAATATTGATGCTTTAGGACAATTTCACCTTGCGAAGAGTAGTCGTAGTATTTGTTGAACATACATATGAAAAATTCGAAATGAAAATAAAAAGAAAGCATCAGAAATTTTTTTCTCAAGCGTTGAGGAATTACAAATCTCATTGAAATGTTTCTCTCTCGTTCTCACTCAATTTCGAGATCCCAAATAAGCAATTCTATTTCACAGATGCGACTTTTTCTGTCAGTGTGCCATTAAGAAAAGACGAATCGGTTTTTACGACACCGATCTAATTCGGGCGCATTTTGGCGCCTAAAGAAGCTTCAAAGAACTGAGATCCAGCCATCCAGCTGACAGACGAAGTGGCTGCTGCTATTTCTTTGATCAAAGTTGATCGTGAATTCCAACTGCGGATTTTATTACACGTTTCCGTATTTCTTCTTATACTTCCGTACACTTCTGAGAAAAACTTTTAATTACTTTAGTCGAAAGTAGGTAGGATTAGATTTTAGAGAAATCGAAATCGAAGGATTCGAATACGACGTGACAACCTGGTTGGGAATTGATTGTGATTTCTTATAACTGCACGTAACATGCAGAATATGAGTTTCTGGAATGCAACAAAGTTTCTTATGATTTATTAATGTTGAATATAATTCGCCCGCTTAGTCGATTAAACGATTTACATAACCTCAAAAGTACTCAACACGAGTCACGATCACCCGCCAACAATTGCTATTTTGTTGTGAGTATAAATTATTATTTAACATTTATTATGAGATCGATGAATTTTTTTTCATTTATATCGAAAATGTTGTTGGAAATGGTCGAAATATTTGGTGAAAGTTCGATTTTTATTACGATTGAGCATATTTTTTTCTATTCATTTGTGGGAGCCCTAACTCTCACAGAATTTTTTCTATCATTTCAAACAATATATTTTCGATATAATCATGAAAAATTAAATTATAATGAAACATATTTTGAACAAAACAAATTCAGCAACAAAAAAAGACTGATGCGCGTGTGAGCATGGCGTAATTTCGTCAAGAACCGTCAGAACATATACAAGCTATAAATTCCTTGAAAATGATTCATTTCGCAAAATGTTTTCCGGGTCAGCGAGAATATATATATATATATATATATATATATATATATATATATATATATATATATATATATATATATATATATATATATATATATATATATATATATATATATATATATATATATATATATATATATATATATATATATATATATATAATATAAATATGTGTGTGTGTATTATTCAGAAAGTTTTCTTTGATTTCTTCGACTTGTATAAACATATATATATTTTCTTACCTGATTTTCTTGGGTTATTAAGTCTTTAGAGAATTGGTGGTATACTTATATTTTTACTAACATACAAATTTCTTAACGTTTCGGCAATTAATGTTGCCTTCTTGAGATGTCTATCTTGAGCTTTTCTTGAATCAGGAGCGGCAAATTCTTATGAAATTAATTTGATCTATGGTAATATGATGTTAATAAGACGGTGTCATTCACGTTAACATTTAAACTATTTAGTTGAGATTCTATTTAGATTTTAGAAATCTATTACAGTTCAAATTTTAACGTGAATGACACCGTCTTATTAACATCATATTATCATAGATAAAATTAATTTTAATTTAAGAATTTGCCGCTTCTGATTCAAGAAGAGCTTAAGATAAACATCCTTCTCAAGAAGGCAACATTAATTGCCGAAACGTTAAGAAGTTTGTATATTAGTAAAAATATAATTATACCATCAATTCTCTAAAGACTTAATAACCCAAGAAAAAAAATATATATATATATATATATATATATATATATATATATATATATATATATATATATATATATATATATATATATATATATATATATATATATATATATATATATATATATATATATATATATATATATATATATATATATATATATATATATATATATATATATATATATTAGTATATATATGAATAAATGAATGGATACATTTATTTTAGGAATTCTATTTCCACTCATATTGACGTTGAACATTTTCAACTTGTTTGATTAACTATGGCTCTTCGGAGGATTTTGAGTCTTTGAAATGATCACAGTTCGTGAAACGCCTTGATTAGAATTGAGCGATTTTCTTTATCCGTTCATGTCACTATTTCTATCTTTCAGAGATTCGTAATCAGTGAAGGAACCAAGTCAGTACTATGGAATCAAGTCCAGGATTTGTGCAGCATAACCCTCTGCTTCTGTAACAAATTCATCTTCTTTCTTTCGTTAAATGAACAATTTACCTCATTCTTCGTCACCGAACATCTACTTTGTTTTCATTTTATAATCTACTTATAGGAATTGAGTTTAAAGTCAATCGATATAGTATTAAAGAAGGATGAAAACGAGGAATAATAAGGTATGAATTTCAGCAGAAATTCTAGTTGAATGCTAGTATAAGATATCTTTGAACTCACGTCAACATCAAGGTGAGGCATAATAAACACACGTGATGGAGGAGACTCTTTAGGAACATATCTGTAGAATTCCTCTTCATTCCTGTACCATTTTATGGTATAGAGGGCCACCGACTCCAAATCGTAGTCACATGAGAGGGTGATCGTGTCCCCTAATTTGACAGCTTCAGGGACGGTCATGTGCATATTTTTCAAACTGCGTACTCCTGAAATCAAAGAAATGAATGTTGAATGTGTGAAACGTAATTCGCAAACAAAATGTACTCATCCTATGAAAACAAACCCATTACGCAGTGGTTCATGCAATGTTCGGATTTATATCTTCGAAAAAGGTTTATAGGTTAGAATACATTTCGATGAATATGAACTGAAATTCAAACACTTGAACTTTTGATTTACACTTTATTGACAACAAAGCATGACGCGTTTCGTCGTTACGAACAACTTCTTCAGATGCTAACAGAATACTGATAAATGCAGTCTTCTATACAAGTTTTCATTCCTTGTGTAGGTTCTCCACTTGCCGAAGTACTGATGTTAACTGTTCTTAGTTTGATGTATTTAGGAAATACTTCTTTCTTCAGCCATGTTGTTAAAAACCATATCTTCTGCGTGTTGATAACATTTCTAAGTAACAGCTTAAAGTACCAAAAAGCTGTTATCAGCTTCATTGAAATATTCAATAGTGTTGGAGTTTAGTTGATGTAGATCCATTTTACTTAAATATAAACTGAAATTCAAACACTTGAACTTTTGATTTACACTTTATTGACAACATAGCATGACGTGTTTCGTCGTTAAAAACGACTTCTTCAAATGCTAACAGAGCACTGTTATATACAGTATTATGTACAGTGTACAGAACAGTAAATACAGTATTCTGTTAGCATCTGAAGAAGTCGTTTGTAACGACGAAAAACGTCATGCTATGTTGTCAATAAAGTGTAAATCACAATTACAAGTGTTTGAATTTTTGTTTAATTCAATCATAATGGATTTACATCAAGTAAACGCCAACACTTTTCAATATATATTTCGATTATACAGAACAATTTTGAAGAATTTAGCGTCAAAATTATAATGTACAAATATAAATATATATGTACTATTCGTAACCTCAGTCAATCTCATAGTGTGATTGAAGTTGTTGCCACGTTTGATGAAAGAGTTTGCAAAGCTGACGAGGTCCTACAGAAATGGAAAAAGTCTGACCCGTTCGTTAACCAAATGTGGCTTCCATGACGACCTTTTCAACTCTGATATTTCTATTGTTGAATTTCTCAACAACCGCTTCAACACATTAAGCAGTTCAACAGCCATTGACATTACGTACATTATTCAATTCATCCGATTTTTAATTTCAATTAATTTCAAAGCAGACGATTAAATATTGGTTATTCTTTCAGAAGCATTATGTGCTGGTGCAAAAATTGGATCTACAACTTAACGCCAATTCCGAACGTCTCAAGAGCACATGGAGAATCGAATCCACCAGTAAGAGTAAGCTAAAAGCGATAAAGGTAGATCTTATAATACCGTGATTCCGGGATCTCGAATACCGAAATCCCGAACGATTTTCGTCATGTATTAATAATGTGACCATTCATTCTTTGACTCAAAACAGGACATCAGTTTATTGAGGTCAAATAATAAGTTGCAAATGAAAAAAAAACACTTTTTCAAAGTTATTTTATCAGGAGAAGTTAGTTGCCTTAAAAGTTACGAATCACAAATTATAGTTACCCAAAATGCTTAGTTATATATATATATATATATATATATATATATATATATATATATTTATCAGAAAAACAAATTTTTTTTAATATTGTTGGTGACGATTTCAAGTCAGAGTGACACTCTTGGCACGTTTTTTTCTATATTCACCTTAATTATCAACATCGCCTGAAATTTGTAACTGGGTTTTTGCAGATGTACACAATTTCTTCATAATAGAAAATAATCTTTCTACTGGAGCATTTGTAGCAGGCAAACATAAGATAGATTCAATTACAATAGAAATGTTTTCATGCTGAATATTCTTTCCTTGGAAACCTTTGATTCATTCTTTGATTCATGATGTTACTTTTTGCGACGTAAAGTAATTAGAAATTAATGCATATTTCGTCAAAAACTTCAGTATCTTTATTACAGTCGACATATTAGTTTTCAATTAATACATCCAGGGATTTTTCAATGCTTTCCCATGTGGGTACTTTTTACAAATCTGCCCAATAGAATATTTCTATTTCTTTGGTAAGACAGCAAGTTCATTTTTCGTCCCACATTTCGTTTCGGGGACACCGGGAATCGTAATTGTAAAAAAGGACAGTCCCGTTCAAAACGGGTCGTCTGGTCACGTTAGTTATCAAAAACCGGTATTTATGTGAAAATACCGGTATTTGGTATTACAAAAATTTAATTAATGCACAATATAAATCTTATTTGAAATAATATTAATTAACTACAAATTTTTTTCAAGATAATAAACAATTTCATTGTATTGAAGTCTGTATCAGGCACATTTATTACACATACTGAGTCGAGCATGGCACCATCAAGAAGCCACAGAGTCGGCAATATAAAGATTGTTTATGTTTTACGTCTTTTACCCAATGAATAGGTCTCGTTTATACAAATACATAAATACAGTTTCTCAGTGTTAATATCAGTGGAATCTACATCTCTTAAAGTATCCTATTGAGTTCCTGAAAAAATACAAATGATTCAAAGACTGTTGACCTTATCAAGTCGAAATTAGATAGAATTTTAACATTGCTATTATTGAACTGATTCGATCATCAGATGAAAGAAATTGAAAAGTATAATATCCGAATTTCTTCCATGGACAACAGAAAAAGTAAAATATCAAGCAGTAGAAGATCATTGGATAGTAATTGACATTATGTGAAATTTCTGGATGAAAACCTTTCTCGATATTCTCAAATACTCTTTCAACGTTCAAGCCAGCAACCATATCATAAGTCAAGTGAAACGATCATGTAATTCTGCGAGGAAAATTACTGAGGTAGACCCAGAAAGCATAGGGCAGAATGAAAAACGGAGTTTTTACTTGAACGAGCATTATCTGATGAAGGTTAATTTGTCAGAAATTATGGCTGATTAAAACCATTTGAAAGAAATACGTGACCGCGACGAGGGTATGCTGACATTCAAGAATTTCCCCCTGCTATTCACATCACCCTTATCATTATACAATGCCGGTTCGAAAATTTTCAGTATAAAAAGTATTCCAAATTCACTTGAAAGGGGTTTTTTTTTCTCGATCCTTTCTGCTTTTTTGATCCGCTGGCATATTATAGTTCTCTCTCTTTCGAAGTTTATTTCGTTTGTGCTATATTTGTCACATTGAATTTTTTATATTTTTTGAATAACATCAAAAGTAAACGGCAAAGGAGGGTGAATTTCAGCATTTGTGATCGAAATGTGTATGGTTATCGACTTATATGTTACCATTTCTACGTTTTTTATGCAAGAAAGATTTTTTTCATATTTTCTGCCATATTTCCATTATCATGAAAATTATTGAAGTACATAATCTACAAAAGATTGAACTCCATCATTGTCGAATTGTAATTTCATTGGTAAAATAGCTCTGAAAATCAATCATCAGAATAGATTATCTCTGTAAATGATACAAATGCACAAAAAAGACAATACGATTAACGCTAAATCCGATATACGAAATAACTGAGCACCTTTCATCACAATATTTCGGGATAGAAAAATTTAAAGTGACTCCAGCAATCTGCACTTGAACAATATTTCAGTTCAATTATATGTGGAGTTCATGTAGACGTTGAACGAGATTTGAGGTAAGATTATGCCTGTTGCTGTTTTTTGATAATTTAATGAGAGTTTTACGTCCGTTGCAATTCCTCATTGAACTGAATTTCCATTTATGAAGTCATTTATTCTTTCATAGTGGTATATAATATCAGGCAGCGCTGTTTCTTTCTATTATGGGAATCATCAGTGTCATGCACCCAAACAATCAACTTTCGATATTTTGCAAGATGCACCAAGGCCAATCTGCTGAAAATACAAGAAACATTCAAACAACTAACGTGAAATCCCTCTATGGAAGAAAACAGACGAAATTATTCGAATATGCCAGTGATCCTGGCGACCAAATCAATCCATACTTCCACAAAAAAATACTACGCTTCATAGACATTTCATCCAAACACTCGATAGATTTCTGTATTGTGTTGGAAAGGTCCCCTGTCTTATCGCTCCGGTTTACATCCCAGCTAGTAATGCGATAATTAATTTCAAGATTCTATCAATCATTCAGAGTAGATCAAAAGCCTTCCGTTGCACATTTTCCGTTGGTTTATGTTTCGCAGTATGATTACTACGGAGCCAACATTTAGTCGTAAATTGTGCATTGGTAAGCCCAACACATCCAAGGAGTTTAAAAATTCAATTGGATATTTGGTGACTTCATCTTCATTCGTAACACCGTCAATTGATTTGAAAGAATACCAATGATCTCATTCTGAATTATGAAGTTTAAGTGATCTTCATCTTTATTCATAACCACCAAAATTGCTCGCTCACTCAATCATTCATTATTTTTGTGGTAAGTAATGATGTTTGAGAATACTTTGTTGATGAGTTCGTCTTTTTGAGACCAAGTTACAGAAATTCTGATTAAATGAAATCAAGCCGCTCGATTCGTCGACAGGTTCAATGGACTCCACCAATACCGATATTCAGTAATTGCTCAGAGAAATCTTCAGCAGATGTATCGTTCAGCAATGCAACTCTCATGTTTGTTGTCAGCTGCAATTTGTTCACATAGCGCCATAGATTCGATGATATGAGGCAAGCGTTTATTTCTTCAGAATCACGAAGTCGAGCCATATACTAACGCGGCGCTCTTCACCCGCACTTTCTTGTTCTTCTTCAGTCCTTTCACTCGCAATGTTTCGAAACCTGGATACATTACGGCCTCGTCGGGAAAGATTTGATCGTGTTGATCGCGGCATGGATTTCTTAGTGATTATCTCGGCACAAAATATTGATAGAAACTCGAAACACTTCAAAATTCCACTTCAATTAACCATAGACGGACTACATTACGTTTAGCTGTCAGTTGCGTTTTGTTTTGTTTTACCATTTTCAACAGATGATCGGCTAGACTGTTCCTGTACTGATAAATTGCTTTCAGTTGCGTTCTGTTATTCCATATCAGTCACGTTCTGTTATACCACGTTTTATGTCACGTTCCACGAGAACCTTGATGAGAAGTATCCTTATCATCGAAATTTGGTGGTTTGGATGCATCCCATTGAAGATTTTCTGAATAGAATGGAACAATTGTATGTCATTTTTATTCAACAAGTTTGATGTTTCTCGAATTGCATTTAATAATCACTTTCGAAAGTAGTACTTACTAGTTTTAGGTGATTTTTCTCCAATAGAGAAAAATAGGTACATAGTAAATGCCAGATATACCTATATAGTTATTTTATTTCGAGACAAACAGTTGCAGAAATATTTCTCATCAATCGCGAACAAATACTAATGAAAAGTCGAAATTCACTGTAATCCGACAATATTCCGCGGAGATCACACGTATCCGATACAAATCCGATCATGTGCAGTCAATATCCACATAGATATTGTCTGGATTCCAATATAATCAAGCTTTGTCAGCTAGTATGCATTACATGGGATTATTTGGTATTTCCGTTAATATCATTAGTAATCCGGCAGTGCAGGCGAAGCCTTTGAACATGTTGAGTGATAACCTAGCGTTCTTTCAAATATATTCGCACATAAACTCAAATCGTTTCAATTCGTTCCACTCAATGTGAACTGTTTTCGTACGAAATCTTTCTGTCATTGCAATAACGAAATACTAATACAGTTTTCTGTACATCAGTCATCCAAACTGCAAGAAACCCATTGAACATGTTCAGAACTTTGCGGAGCTGTATCCCTAATACTCGGATCATAATCTGAACCTAACAATCTCACCTTTTTCATTTTTTTTTTCATTTCAAAAAGCAAGTGTAATGCATTCCCATGCATAATACTTAATCTTTCATAAGCGATGTGTACTTTTGAGAGAGTTGGAACTACCATTTCACGCCGATTCCGAACGGTCTAAAAACACGGTAAGAATCGAACTTAGTAGCAACAGTAGGCCCAAGGTGTTATAGGGACAATACCGTTTGGCTTTTCGAAAAAACTCGAGTCCAAAAACTTTTTTCAAAAGTTTTCGAACTCGACTGGGATTCGAACCCAGGTCTTCAGGTTTATGCGCCACTGCTTTGGACCACTAAGCTACTATATATATATATATATATATATATATATATATATATATATATATATATATATATATATATATATATATGTAGTAAATATAATTGAATAGTAAATGCGGAACAGAGTGGCTGGAATAGGTCCAAAAGGATCTACAATACATCAATATAAGAAATCTCGAAGATCGCACTGAATATCGCTATAAAACCGCACATGTGAAGTTTGAGCAGAAATCAAATCGTCAACCTGAATTAAAATGGACAGATGAACGGAGCAAAGAGCATTCATAGTGGATGAAGCGTTTTTGGGAGGCAAAAAAGATGGAGCGAGGAATAAATATGGAATAAATAATTAATAATAAATAATTCTGAAATACGGGAATAAACGCAGGCGTACTACTAACGCAACCTATTGACATTTAAAAACATCGTTCGATGATATTTGTCAAATAGACATTGCAATTTAGTAGATACCTACGGGCATAGAAGATATTTGAAATTTCGATGCTTGGTGTGTCTGTAATCTGAGAGGTGTTTTTTACTGATTCCCATAGATGGAATTGTGGAGTATTCATAACTCTACGGTCTTCCACTTGGAATCACAAGAAGATGCTTGGAGGTTGAAATCGTTGCCTCACTTCGATGGACGTGGTGCGACTGACGAGTTCCTTGCAGAACGAAACATATATGTCTCGCACTTCCATCAGGTGTGGCATCGATTTCAATATTTCCCCAACATTTATTCCTTGAAGGATAGTGGAGACATCACATCGTACACCTTCACATATCTAGCTCTACTATAACATTCTCTTGATTAATTTGAATTTTTCGAATGAATGTTCTAGTGTTCATTTTCTCAAATATTTCATTCAGTGCCATAAGCACAAAAAATTTCATTTCCTTATATATATATATATATATATATATATATATTATTATATGAATTATTGAATTTATGAGTTACTGTATAGTAACTCATAAATTATTCAATTATTCATTAGTTTTGATAAAGTTGTAATATAACAACGAAACGTCAACAGAAATAAACTTTTTCCTATCAAAAAAATCCTGTTATTGCTGAAAACTTTCGAAATAAAATATCTTAAACAGGCAATAAATCAATTTCAAGATATATATATATATATATATATATATATATATATATATATATATATTTATATATATATATATATATATATATATATATATATATATATATATATATATATATATATATATATATATATATATATATATATATTTATATATATATATATATATATATATATATATATATATAAATATATATATATATATATATATATATATATATATATATATATATATATATATATATATATATATTGATATATATATATATATATATATATATATATATATATATATACATATATAATTATAATTATATTCAGCTCAACCACAATGAATGAAGCAATGTTTTCAATGACATTATCATATAAAGTGAAAAATTGTTTAATATAGCAAATAAAAAACACTTGGCTTGGTTTCCCGCAATTGATAATGAATACCTGACAATTGTTTCGGGATGTTACCTCATTTTAAAAAAGGTTTTACGTTTGAAAATGGAGTAGCTGCCCGAAACAATTATCAGGTATTCATTATCAATTTCGAGAAACCAAGAATTTTTTATTTTAGACATTATCAGAGTTGAACTTAATGCTTCCAATATAATTATCTAACAATTTTTCTTATTTTTGAAAAACAATAACAACAATATCCCATATTGAGTTGGGTAAATGAACTTTAATAGTATGATCAGCTCGGCGGAATATAATATTTGCGATATCAACATGAGATTGTTCGAGAAGTGAACTGCATCTTATTCTTTTGTAGTTAGTGGAGAATCATTACTTCAATGAAGATTTGTTGACATGGGAATTTCGTTTACTACTTCCTTTGCAGGAATTCCAGTGGTTCATAAACTTGTTTTATAATTTATTCCAGATTTAGAATGGACAATAACACAGTTGACAATCTATCAATTCGAATATCTGTTGTTTTTCTATTTTGACACATCTACTTCGAATATATCTTATTCTCACAAAAGATCTGTTTCAACATTCCATAGGAAAGGCAGAATTAAGTCTGTAGTAGTGATGCTATTAAGACATCGAAATAATTCAGTGAAAATTAGGTTAAAATCTCATAACGTGTTGACAATTCATTCAAATTATTCAATATTATCACAAGGTCACGGAGGTTTCGCTCACATCTTGGAGGAAAATTTTCTTAAACACAATAAATCAAAATTAACACACTTGGCCTAAGTTTCACTAAATATATTAAAAAGTCTACATATGTTTCGGGTCATCCAGTAAATTTGTACACTTTTGATAATGGGTTAATCACCCGAAACGTATTTAGAGTTTTTGATATATTCAGTGAAACTTACTTTCAATTCATTTTTATCACAAGGTTTTATTATAAGCAAATTATTCCGCTTACCTGATATGAAGTTCTCAATAATCAGCCATATATAGAGGATATATCCAAGAAAACTTTTGTAACGCACCATTTTAGTTTGTGTCATCACTACATTCTTCTAACACGTACACAACATTCTTATTATTCGCATGGATTATAAGCGCGGCGAGCGATTATCATATTATTCTATTGAAATATTTTCACATATAAAACGATAACCTTCGGACATGCAATTAAATGTGATTTACACATTCAATCCATCCTCATATATTTCTATATGTTCCGAATAGATGTATGTGAGTAGATATATATATATATATATATATATATATATATATATATATATATATATAGGAAATGAAATTTTTTCGTGCGTATGGCTCTGAATGAAATATTTAAGAAAATGAACACTAGAACATTCATTTGAAAAATTGAAATTAATCAAGAGAATCTTATAGTAGAGCTAGATATGTGAACGTGTACGATGTGATGTCTCCATCATCCTTCAAGGAATAAATCTTCAAGAGAGAAATATTGAAATCGATGCCACACCTGATAGAAGTGCGAGACATATATGTTTCGTTCTGCAAGGAACTCGTCAGTCGCACCACGTCCATCGAACAGGATTTTTTTTGTTAATTTTTTCATTCATTTGAAAAATTTCAATTTTTCAAATGAATGTTTAGCGTTCATTTTCTTATATATATATATATATATATATATATATATATATATATATATATATATATATATATATATATATAAAATTGAATATTCGAATATCTGGATCGAGGTGTGTGTGCAATACTTTATTTTCCTATACACTCATCGTTTCCTCACTAGTTACTAATTTTCGTCACTATACTCCTTCTTCAGAAGTATACTAAAAACAATCGAAGGTACATCAGTCATTATATTTTGTGAAAATAAAATTATTAAAACTTACAGATCTGAAAGTTAAAAAATATTGAAAACATGTACTCAGTTCATACTTTGTCAGCAGGTGAGAGAATTATTGTTCGATATTATTCGAACCCAATGCTTTTAGGAATACTCGTACTCATTTTCAAAATTCAAGAAACAAACGTACCTACTATCGCACTAACTTCACAGTAATTGTGAGAAAAATTTCTAATAGTGCCTTGTTATATCAACTATTAATATTGTACAATTTTAGCTCTGAAGAAGACAATAAATATTTTCCAAAGCTTAGAAAATACTGAAGAGGCAGCTAATTTTCACACATATCTACTGTCGTGAAACATTCAACAATATATGTATATATATATATATATATATATATATATATATATATATATATATATATATATGTTTGTATTTAGTTTAAAATAAATAAGGCAACATATCAATCTTTTTCAGTCGAATAAAAAATCATTCCTGTGCTCTGATTTATTTTTCATAATTTTTTTCTTCGATTTTTCGATATTATATATTATTATTTTCACAGAATATTGAATCGAATTGAAAAATGCTGCCTACAGTGAAAGGAAATGTTTGATCTTTCTAAACATACGACAAGGAGATCAACATGAACTAATTTTTCCGTACTTTTTCAGTATTGATTATAACGACTCATTGACAATGATATCCTTCTGATATATTTTTTAAACTCGAAACTATTCCATGATATAACTTTTAACATTTTATAATTCTTGATATGTACTTACACTAATTTACAGTACAATTCCGTTCAAGGCAATTGTGCCTTTATCGGAACTGTAACTTTCCTATTTTCAGAAAAATTCTGAAATCAAGGAGACTTGATGCAA
The DNA here is from genome assembly GCA_030704895.1 of Henosepilachna vigintioctopunctata. Classification (NCBI taxonomy): domain Eukaryota; kingdom Metazoa; phylum Arthropoda; class Insecta; order Coleoptera; family Coccinellidae; genus Henosepilachna; species Henosepilachna vigintioctopunctata. The sequence continues at coordinate 908,165 of JARQZJ010000001.1, read as the reverse complement.
TGCTGTGAAATTTGATCCTTTTTGTCATCGAATATAATGCTAAATTAAAACACTTGAACTTATGATTTACACTTTATTGACTTCATAGTAGCATGACGCGTTTCGTCGTTACAAACGACTTCTTCAGATGCTTACAGAATAATTAAATAACAGAATAAAGTGTAAATTTCTTGTTCAAGTGTTTGAATTCAAGTTTATATTCAATTATAATGGATTTACATCAAGTAAACGCCAACACTATTGAATATTCCATTGTTTCAGTTACTCAAGCTGATAGATAACTTTGTTCATAAGTTTATGAATGAAAATATATTTCATAATATTATTTCCCGATAAATTTGAGTCATAAAATCATCAACAGATAATTTCAAAATGATGGAAAATTGAACACAAAATATAAATAGCAATGTTCCGGAAAATTGTAGATTCAGAAACAATGGAAATGACTTAACCGAAATTGTTTCAGTGAAATTGTGTTTGTTCATAAAATATGCTAGTTTCCCTTACGTACACTGAAATATTCGCATACGCAAACGAGAAAAATTTCGTTGAAATTATTGAAAATAAGGAACTATAAAACCTGTTAGGCACAGAAATCCGAAGGAAAAATCTCTTTGGAAATTACTCGAATTCAATTCGTAATTTCGAGAAATATTAAGTTACTGATAAAAGAATGTATCTTCAAACTTTGTAACATATTTCCTCAAACTATTCTCATAACAAATTTCAATGCACTTTTTTCACCTTCGGAAAAAATTCCAATTTCAAGATTTCACTTCGCCAGAAAAAGTTTCGACCGACCAAATTCAAACGAATTACATTTCTTCAAATGAGACTTTCATTCAATCCTACAAAGAATCCTCGCGATTTTCCGACCCGCGAAGGTAGGTCCGATTCGCATTTTCTGTACGTTTTAAAGCCGATCTGACGACGCGACGATGACTGAGTGAATTTTCCGCGGAAAATTCGGCTGCGATCTGATACGTCGCAAACGCCGCCTTGTGGGCGAACTCGGACATTCTCAGCATCCTTTGTAGCGATGAATTTTAGACTCATACGCGTTTTGCCAGCACGAATGTTCTGCACAAGCAACTTAACGGTGAACACCGACTCATTCCGATGTTTATAGAAAAGCATTACATAGACTTAGATTAATTCTTACCCTCAGAGACTATTCGACATTGTGTAAGATTAGTCATAATGAACAGATAATATACATAGATATGGTAAACAAAGAATGTTTTATATCTATAAAACATCCATTAGTTGCAGCTACACTTGAACGAGTGCCATCATTTTCTTTTCTCCAGAAGTAAAAATCTTATCTCTTCCAATTTGTCATTGTCAGGTCAATGTTTGACTAGAGTCAGTTCAGTGAATGATTTGGGTGTTAAGCTTGATAAGAAACTAACCTTTGAATTGCATATTGAAGGAATCGTCTATCAGGCTCGCAGAAATCTGAGTTTCATACTACGTATAACTAGGCCTTTTGGTCGACTTGAGTCTGTTATTGCCTTGTATAATTCTATTGTGAGATCGAAGTTTGAGTACGCGTCGGTCGTCTGGAATCCAAATTATGAAGAATGCACGAATTGATTTGAAAATTGAGAGTAAACTCATGAGAGTAACGTGAAATTTTATAGGTTGGAATGTTTGAGTTTAAGACGTGAGTACTTTGATATATGTTTTACCTATAAATTACTTAATGGCTCAATAGATTCGGCTTCATGTATGGGCCTTATAAACTTCAATTATTCTCCACGTGTAGTAAGAAATCGTACAATAATGGTTGTTGGGAAGACCAAAACAAATGGTTTGTTGAATTCACCCATCCATAGATCTTTCAATAGGCTAAAAGTGATAAGTATAGCGACCAGCTTGGATATTTTCTATCAGAATTTCATAACTGATCAGTTTTTATAGAGTTACTCTTCAAGATGTATTTATCTAATCTTTTTCAGTAGAATTAGGTATTTTCTTTGTACATAAAAAGATTCAACACAATGCATCGAAAACTTCATTTGATGTATGATGTATGAAAAACTTATAGTGATGAGATATATGTATTAGATATAACTTAGTTTATAGGTATTGAATATAAACTTAAATTCAAACACTTGAACTTATGATTTACACTTTATTGACTACATAGCATGACGCGTTTCGTCGTTACAAATGACTTCTTCAGCTGCTTACAGAATAATTTTGAAGAATATAATCTGAATAATCTGAAGAAGTCGTTTGTAACGACGAAACGCGTCATGCTATGTAGTCAATAAAGTGTAAATCATAAGTTCAAGTGTTTGAATTTAAGTTTATATTCAATTATAATGGATTTACATCAAGTAAACGCCAACACTATTAAATAGTTTATATGTAATCAACATTTGTTATAAGTGCTCCTCTATTATAGGACAGTTTTGAACTTTCTGTCAAGTGAGATCTTATATGTGAAAATAAAATGAAAAAAATAAAAAATAAACACAACATTTGAATCATCAAAGTATTTTGCCATATTGTCCAACGAGAAGACTCAACTCTCCTTAATAACAATGCACTAAAAATGAGGTCCTTCCATTCGTTTATCTGAGTTTCGATGCATTGATAATTATTCCAAATGTCTTTGTTCCCACGTATTCGTCTGATGTTCGAGAGGAATTCACCATATAATTGAAGTCCCATTTTCTGGAATATCATAGAATCTACAGTGATTACTTCAAATCAGGATTTTCATTTGTTTATTTCAGCAATTTATGATTCGAGTACATGTACTTCAAATACTATTGCTTTTCAAAAACTATTTTTCAATTTTTTATGGGGAATTACTTGCCATTTCGGTAGCATTGGAACATATAGAAATAAATTTCATGGATCAAACAAATCGCAAAGTTGTGGTTATTTCAGACAATCAAAGTGCGCTTTTGTCTTTGAGGAACATTGAATTCAATCACTCCTTCTGTCATACGAAAGACAAAAAATACTCCTTAGCTTACACAACTAAAATCAGAGAGATTTCTAATTAGAGTTCATGGGGGTTGAATCACATCAAGGTGTGTTAGGAAATGAGATAGTAGACAACACAGCAAAAGTTGCCTCTAAAGACAGAACCACCCCTATGAAGTACTAATATACAGATGTATTTCACAAACATAAGATCTCCATAATGTGGAAATGGACTGATGAATTTCAATCATTAGATAAAGGCAAATTTCACAAGGTTATACAGCCAAACCTGTTAACAAAACATTGGTTAAAAGACACCCAGTATGGAAGAGCTTATAACAAGACAGTGAGTCGGCTCAGAAGTGGTCATTTTCTTAAATCCGTTTATCTACATAGAATTGGTTTCAAACAAGATAATTTGTGCATTTGTGCATAAATTGGTAACATCATATACTATTGTTCTGTGGTATTTACAGACATGAATGCATAACACTACTGCAGAATATACACAAAACTATAAAATATAATCAGCCTTTCACTGTAGCCTTTTAACCATCGCTCGACTACTTGGAGATCTATGAACTTTTATTCGATCAGGTTTTCTATTGGCCTAAAAATTTGATACTTCTTGCAAATTTCATGTATTTAATCATTGAGTCTATCCTCTACGTGACTCATTCTTTGTGTATGTATGAAGAATAGAATCGCCTCGACCAGTCCCTTGGCGTAATGTGTTCATGTGTATTTTAATTCTAAATTGTCGAAGATTTGAGGAATGATCACCTACTTATCAACTTATCTTCTGTTTTCATAAAATCTACCGAATCGACTGAATTATGTTGGCTGATGACGGTTGTCGAGGCCATTCTTTTATTATTGAAAAAAAACATTCAGTGATTCGAAATTTGGTGGTGAATTATTGAGAAATTCAATCTCTGATAATTGAATGGTCACTCAATTGACTGTTTTGTGCATAGAATGGCATAGAACATCTCTTATTCATGTTGGGTATCCATACTCACAATTCAATTGAACAAAATTGTTTGCATTTTGTCTAACATAGAATGAACATCTATGAATGCACTAACGAGGGAGGGTAAGAAGATTATTTTTGAGAGAGATGTCTCATAAAGTATCAAATATTAAACGGACTCTTCGCTGCTCCGTTATAGACATCCTATTTATTTCGATTAAGCAGCCTCACCGCCGAATGTTATATTAGAAATTATATAGAAAACTATATAAAACTCACATTTGCAACAGAAGTGATCAGAATAGCTCTAAACAGATATAAACTTTAGCCACAAAAGCTCTACTCCAGTTATTGTATATTTCATCAATGTGATTGAAAATGATTTTCATTCATTCAAATAGATCTTCATCCTAATGTATTTCTATTCCCAAAAATTTTTTTGGGTATTTGGACAATAGAAGAGTCGCCCACCAGCAGTATTCTTGAATCCAAAATAGATACATTCAGTTTTTGCAAATATGAAGTTTTTTCGAATACTGAAGATGAAATACTCCATAAAACAAATATCCCTGAAACATAATTTCATTTCATGATTATGATGAGAAGTTCATTCCGGATTATATACACAGAAAAAAAAAATCAGTAAATCACCTAGAAAAGATTTTGCGGAAAAAAATGGATAACAATAGTTAAAAAGTTCCAGCAATGGAACAAAATTTCTCTGAACGTTTCATCTTCAAAATCTATTCTAACTATTCAAGGTGGGAGATTGTTATATCCGGAAATTTCAAGTCACATTACGTTACTAAACATAACTTCCATGTATTCTATCTTTAAACAGAACTGTTCAAACAGATTTTAAACAGAATTTTATGTATCCTCAGATCTTTTGCTAGAAACTTTTATAATTTTCACTTTTTTCAAATGTTGTTCTAAATTAATGTTGTCCTATTATTTTCCCACCATTTGGTGTCAATTGTGAATGTATTATATCTTTAGAGCTATCCATTTGACTAAATTTCATAGAAATGCTTCTTACATGCTTGAAAATACTGAGCTATCATTAATAGATGAAGATGTAAATATGATTTCTTCGTGGATTACTATGCGGAGAAAAATTTCTACTGTGTCATACAATTTTGTGGATTTTAGCCAAGTGACTGGATGAACCATGTTATTCGAGAACATTTCATTTCTAAAGTAGGTACATTTGCGCAGAAAACAAGACATTTTAATAGATTCTCTATGTATGCAAATATGTAAAGGATATTGTAATGACATTTCAATTTCACTACCATTTCGTATGGTAGCTACTCTTCTGAAAGATTATTCCAATAGTTGCCCAATTTGAATTTATTTCATTTCATTTAAAAGGGTTGGCATCATGTTGTTTTTGTCGTATCACTAAAGCGATGTATTAGGATAATTTCGGTATATAAGGCCCACAATTACTTTTTTTTCAGATGCTTAGGGAAAAATAATAAGAGGTTGTCAAACTTCATGAATTGCATGAGTTTCTTGAATGAAAGGATGTTAACTCGGTGACCTTATGGATTCAAACGGATCTTTTCCATAAATTGTTTTTCGCAGTAATTGAGTCCGATGTTATATAAGAGGAGAAAGAACTGCATAAGGACCGCCTTACAGAAAATCGCATGCAAAAAGCAGTTGATGCAGTAGAAAATTAAAGTATAGGATTTAAATGAGCTTCTAAACAATTTCGTATAACACAGACTACCTGAAGGAGAAGAAGGCAAAGCAAATACTATGATCCTTAATGGATTAGGTCAATACTTGATGGAAATCCAAATACAAAAGCGAATAAAAATAAGTTGTTTTCTGATTTTCACTATAATAAATTCAAAAACAGTGTTCTCCGAATTAAAAATTAAATGAACAGTGTTCTATGGTCATTTTCACACACTTCAAGATAAATGCAAGTAGTCCACAATGTAATAGCTCAGTTTATCATCAACATCTGATGAAGCCACTGTACTGGCGAAACAAAATTGTTATGTTTCAAATTTATTATAGTGAAAATCAGAAAGCTGCTTAGTTTTATTTGAATTAAAACACTATGAATTGATTAAGACCAATTCCAGAAAACACGAAAACTTTTGAGAGCGGTGTTCAAGAAAAAAAAATCACAAATATGGAAAAAGAAAAGCCAAAGATCAGTTCTTAAATGAGAGAGAAATAGTACGGCAATAGTGGAGGAAAGACATGTTCCTTCGTCTATCGACGACTACAGATTTGCAATGTAAGGTTACCTTCAAGGAGTGATGAAAAAGACGATCAGGATGATACGGAGTGTACTATCAAGAATTGGTGAAGAAAACTATCAAGGTGGAGAAAACTATCAAGAAATTTTAAAACATGAGGATTGGAATCAATGACTCTTTGGTTTCACGAACGATACTCGGAATATTCAAAACTTTTTGAGAGTTGTGAAATTGTTTCATCTGAGGAATATTCAATAAAATACGAGTCAGCCTTCCTAGAAAGAAGATATGTTTCAATTTTTTTAGTTTCTAGTTCATTCAAAAATTCTCGTTAAGAAAATCCTAGTTGATTCAGTGAATCAGCTAGTTCTCGATTGAGTTCCGTGCGAAATTCATTTGTTTTCGTTTTTTCGGGTGTAATATAAATACGGAGAAACAGAAAAAGAAGGGTCGTCTCTACCAAAACCACCCTATGCATGATGATTTCGATATAAGATTTTTTTATGAGAATTATATCCTCAAGATCTTCTTAAGGGAGAAACCAGAATTAAATATGGCCCTCAAGAGCCTGGGGATGAGTACAGGGGATTATCTTCTTGTCGTGTTTTTTCACGTTGTAGGCCAGGAGCTGTGCGGTAACGCTTTGAATGGAAAACAGCTACAAAAAGATTCGATTGTGTTCTTCATATTACTCTAAGGGAGTAATATGCTAACAACAAACGTATTATACTTGATATGAATTATGTTACATACTCAAACATTGCATATGATCTTTGTACATATACTTGTAATAAATGAAGTTACTTCCAGTAATATTTCTGATAATAGCAATATATCATATCAACTGAAAACAACAAAACAATCACAGAGATTAACAGAACCAGAGATAAATTCTCCAATTTATCTCCTGATTCATAAATATTTCATGCTTACTTATTAACCATATAATTATAGATATGCGATTTATTATGCCATTATTTATGAGTCAATTATCCCACTTTTTATATTTTATGTGTTTTTCACTCTGCGAATCTCATGAGATAATTCAATTGGCCATTCCAAACAAAAAATATTATTCGAAATTAATTTCAGCAAAATTATGGTACAAGGTGCAGAAAATTCATAATTCTAAAGCACCAAAACTGATGAACTAATAAACTCATCGATAATATCTTTGAAATCTGAGACGAAAGAGAAGAAGAATTCAAGATATGAGGAAATTTTCGGCAATTGAATAATTTAATCTGAAGACCTTACATACTTGGAGAAAAGTAGGAATTGATTGAGATCAATTCAAGCAATGAACATTGAGATCGATAACTCAAGCAAAGTTGATAAGCCACTGAAGCATACTTGAATACTACTGAATTAACAAATTAAATACCGAATTGATTGAAATATGAAAGAGTTATTGATCATTTCATTCCAAAATTGATTCACTTCATAGTTGATCAAAATGAAGAATTTAATATATTTGATAATCAGCCATCAATTTGAAAATAATATTCAGTTAATAGTGTTTCCTTTTTTAATCTTCAGAAGTAGATCTTAAGTTGTCAACACAAGTATTTTATTCCAATTGAATGTAAAAATTTGACGAATGGAATTGGATAATGCACCAAAACAGATATACATGAGCAAGTAGAACAAGAAAATTAAGTAATTTATCGATCCTCTACAATAAAGACCTAAAACCCTATGCATAAATGATAAACAATTTATTCATCAAGCCTATCCAGTGTATCAAATCAATACGAATTCAAACACTGTAACAACAAGGATTATTCCTCACAGAATAATGATTGCGTTCGCTATAACTGAAGGTCCTATACAGGTACTATATATATATATATATATATATATATATATATATATATATATATATATATATATATATATATATATATATATATATATATATATATAAATATTAAATATATATATATATATATATATATATATATATATATACTAGCTTTTTACCCGTGACTTCGTCCGCATAAGTTTTTTTATTTTCTTCCGGCTGTAAGTCCCCCTGCAACAATGTCCCACTATCGTGTTCCGGTCCTCAACTTCACATCAACTGAACTGATTACCTATCCTGAACTGATTACTGAGCTCAAAGTTCGTATAAATGTCTATCTAATTACCTCCTCAAGTTTAAAGCGTAGCTAGTTATATAGTACTATATTAATTCTGTGGTGTAGGTAATTAGATTTTATCTGTATGTAATGTAACAGTCAGTTGAATAAAAAATCGTATACAAATCAGATCAATAGTTTTGGCGTAATGTGATTCTAGACAGAGTTTTAATGTTGTAGATAGGTAAAGTGAAAAGTAGTCTGAATTTTGGTACCTTCCTACCCTATAAGTTATGTAGTGTGATGGAATGTCGCTAAGTTTCGATCCAAGTAAAACTGTTAAATAAAGACAGTTGCATCAAAATTTCATCATAAATTCCCTAAATTATGGCATCTATCTACCCTCTAAGTTAGGAAAGTGATCAAATACTAACTTGAAGTCTTAGTAACACTCAGTTTAAAAAAAAAAACATCAAAATCATTTCAGTAGCTATGGCGTCATGCGCTTCTTGACACGATGACGCTAGATTTCCGCGGGAATGAGGTATTTTCCCGCCGTAAAAAAAAGCCTGTGTCCGTGCCTAGGATCCTATCTTTAAATTAACCAAGTCTTATAAAAATCCGTTCAGACGTTAAGGCGTGTGTGAGGTAAACTTTTAAAACAAACGATTGAAAATCACTAACTTAATTAGTTTTCTGCCTACTGCCTACGCCTTAAGTACGATATCATGAGTATTAATAGCCCATATCCTTTTCTAGGTTACTCTCTATCACCTAACTAAATTTCATCAAAATCCGTTTAGCCGTTTAGGCATGATAGAGCAAAACTCCCAGCAAAAACCATAAAAAAATCACTAACTCAATTCAGTTTTCTACCTACTTCCTATCCCCTAAGTACGATGACGTGATCATTTTGATCTTATATCCGTTTTTAGGTAACCATCTATTACCTTACTGAATTTCATCGAAATCCGTTCAGCCGTTTAGACGTGAAAGAGCAAAAGTCCCAACAAAAACGACTAAAAATCACTAACTCAATTTAGTTATCTCCCTACTGCCTACCCCATAAGAACGATGGAGTGATTATTTATAGCCATATTTATACCCATGACCATTTCTAGGTTAGCGTCTATCACCCTACCAAATTTCATCAAAATCCGTTCAGCCGTTTAGGCGTGAAAGAGTAACAGACAGACAAAGTTACTTTCGCATTTATAATATTAGTATGGATATATATAAATATTAAATATATATATATATAAAAATATTGAATATATATATATATATATATATATATATATATATAAATATTAAATATATATATATATATATATATATATATATATATATATATATATATTCGTATCATAAAATATGATACATTACAAAATACAATTTCCGAATTACATCGCTCCGTTCAGAATTCAGTTATCAATCTAACTTTTCATTGACTTCCAAGTTCCATAGATTTTCAGTGGGTGAGAAAATCAATAGTCCACTTCAAATTGAGATACTAATCATGAGTGATTCCAGAGGCTTCACTTCAAAACAAAGACCGCGTTAGAGTTCAGTATCAATAATTCATGAATTTCTGAATATTTTGTTGAATATGGAATATATAATTAGCTATTTTGGATTCGAGACAGACTGTTTTCAAGTTTTCTTTTGCTCTTGTTATCTTGTCTGCCTGAGGAATACAGAGCTTCAAATTGTGGGAATTCGATTTCGGTCTCTTTGCACTTAAATGAAGCCACTGATTGACAGATGATTGAACCTGTCGAAATGAGTATATCGATGATTCTCTGATGTTTTGGTCCAACGTGGTTCAATAGGAATTAAATGGAAAACACTTGTCATTATTGAAAAGAATGATTAAATTGATTCAAGTCATTGATTAAGTCATTATTGAACAGACTAATTTGAAACAAACTTTCAGATATTTTACATTTTAAACTATAGGAAAAAATAGGGATGAAATTGAATGACAGTTCTAAGCATCGATATATTCTGAAGATATTGAAGAGGTGAAGAGTTTAGCAAAAGAAAAAACAGTATCTCTCAAGTTTCATTTCCATGCTTCTAGATTTTGAATAACATGAGTTATTTAACGTTCTATCCAGTTGAGATCTTGGTTTTTTCAATTTGAGAAGAGATGAAATAGAGTCAAGTTTGTTACTATAATATTCAGATTTTCAGTCCAAGCTTTTGAAATCCGTTAGAGAACGGTTTTCAATTATAATAGAAATTCATATAATTTGCAAGAGTATTGTACAGGTGTTGAGTCTGAAATCTCATAAAGTTTTAATCATTCGGAGCGAAATATTTGTTCAAGAGTGGAGCAAGCTAAGGATACACTTACCCATATTATCAAGGAATATATAATGAGCACATATATTCTTTGGTGGTACCAACCATTTCGCAAATTCAAGGAAGAAGATCTATTAGAATGTTCAAGACGGCTGATACCAAACAACTAAAGAGGATCAAATTGTTATTGATCGAGATTTTCAACATCTGAAAAAAGATATATCAATTTTGACATTATAACAGAAAATGAATGAAAAGTGAGAACTGATCTTAATTTTTTGTTTAGGCGCCGACATTTCATCTTATTTTAATTCATATAATCCATATTTTAATATGGTGTTATTCCTGCTGAAAGTACACTTGTTTTCTGTGATTCTCTTGTTAGCTTCAGAGAGCACATTGCGATCGTGTTTATTATCGTTGTAATTTATGTTTATAAGTAGACATCCTTAGGGTATTTAAGTGCTTCCATTTCACAAATTCGGTGTTTTTGACATACATTTGAAGGTACTAAAATCAGCATTCATTGAGAACACCGAAGACGCTAAGAAAGAAAAAGACATAAAAAGCGATACTTTATTCATTAATTTCTGCCACAATAGTTTGTATGAGGAAATTGCCTAAGTGTTCACAAAAATTCATGGAAATTTTACTGAACAGAAAGAAGTGGAACAGTGATCTATACTTTTCAGAAGAACTTTTTGTTCATTTTGTTCATTTTCATTCTTCCATTTCCAGGACTGGAAATCGAAGAAAATCGATTTCCCAGAAGTTTATACTCATTCGAGAAGTTCTCGATTCGAACCTCTTCAGTGATAATGAGCAACGAAAAGTTTATTATATATATATATATATATATATATATATATATATATATATATATATATATATATATATATATATATATATATATATATCTATATACATCACATCGTAAAACAAAGGGAAGCTTGTTTGCCATCCTGAAAATGTAGATGTATTCCTGGGCGCCAAACAGTGAGTCGTGTTGATTATGCTGCACAACATTCGACAGGAACATCTCTGTTGTACAGCTCAATATATTGTATGGCGTTCAACTAATATTACTGTTACTAATCCCCTCAGTGATATGCAGGGTTTGTAGGTAATCTAATCTTCAGATCGTCTGGCATGAAAAATTGCCAGTTGAGTTGAGAAAAAGAGTTCCGATGGTTCAGTCATGATTGTATCCGAGGGAAAAAGCTTTCAGATGTCAGTGCAGGGAACGCATTAGAAGGTGTTACTGAAAATGTAGCGCTTTTAAAGTCAACAAGGGCCTAAAACACACAGAAAACGTGTACCTGCTACGAAATAACGAAATCTTCATAAATAATGTAACAAAAAAAGTGCAGTACGTCTCTCAGAATTATCGAAATTACCAGGACATCACAAACCACAGACTTGGCAGAACTATTGGCATATGAATTTCGGCAGGTTATTTCAAAATTTATTGGTGAACTATTAATATATATATATATATATATATATATATATATATATATATATATATATATATATATATATATATATATATATATATATATATATATATATATATATATATATATATATATATATATATATATATATATATATATTGTCATTGCATACAAATTCGTTGATTCAGATGATAGTTTTTTTCTCAAATTTGCCGTATTTGAATACTTCGTTATATCGTATTTGATATGAGTTTCGATATACGATGTTATATTATGATTCGAATAATTTTTATGTCGACTGCTACCGACAAAACGATAGCGTACCAGTATATTCAAGCTTCCCTTCAAACGGCATGTACAAAATTTTCCTAAAATTTCGTATTTGGTTGTTCTGAATATATTCATATGAAGTAATGCCCAATCTGAATTAATTCAAAGAAAGTCTATTCATTTGGTATGCAAAAATTGGTTTTGAACATCAGGAAGCTTCTGATGGAGTGGGTAACGCATCATGTTATTGTTCAATAAAAGTATAAATCGAAAGAGCTAGTGGTCAAGTATTATTCTATTCAGACTCATTCATCATTTGGAATTATATTTCCAATTGGTGTTTTCCATATCCGCAATCAGTTGGATAATATATATTGACAGTTCAAATTATTCAACGGAACTTCAATCCTGAGTTCTAACATCTTGAGCTCCAGAGGCTCCACTTTATGTCACTCGGAGCGGATGGTGAATAGTTTTTCAAGTCAACCATTCACAAAAACACTGTCAGAAATCCAAGACAATAACCATAACCGTACGGAAATTTTCCAGCCATCAAATTCGATGGCTGAAAGTGCAATATTAATTTTTTCTGGAAGGCGTTTCCGCTCGAAGAAGGGCAATAAAAACACTAGAAAAGGTATTGAGAAAACCTGATTCTTGGAAATGTTCTCTTCTACTCGAACCCTTATCGAGATAAACTCCCTCGGATCTGATCAGTATGTTCGTGAGGATTTCGCAGACTAGGTCTTCATTTTTATAATAACGGCAAATGTAATAGAAAATGAGAATCACGTAGCACGTACATTGATTCCGATGTACTTCACGTTAAGAGAAGAGGGTCATCAACAAACAAGCGTTATTAACTGTTCATCTTCACCATAATCCATGGTAATAGTACAGGATCCGTGGCCTATTTTTTCACCTGATTACTATTAAGCTAATTTTCCGTGAGTAGCTTCATTTTGATAAGACGCCCAACAATTTCCTGTGCGAAAATTTTTGATTGTGGTAGCTAACAGAGGTAGCAATGATAAAATATGTCGATTTGATGATTCTTCAATATTTATTACTAACTGAATTGTTTTTATTAAATCTTATGATAATTATCTAAATTATTTGAAAAAATATTTGTCCTACAAAATCTATGGTTTCATCAAAGAGTCCTCCCCCTCCAACATGTATTTATAACGAGATCACCAAAAATGATTACTAACCAGCTGATTTTTTTTTTATTACTTAGTTAATATTTATATAATGTAACGGTCATATTGTCCTACAAATTCCGTGGTATGTTATCCCGGTCCTACGCTCAGAAATTGTTAATACCATATGACCATTTTTCTCATTACTAACTGTAGGACAAAAATATTACATAATAGGATAGTGTGTTCAGTGCCCAAATAAAACAATGTCCTACAAAAAAACAGGTATGTATCACTAGTCCGACAAGAATTGTCATTTTTTCGTTTTCCTATTTCTAACATAAGATACAGTGAAAAAATCTTTTTTAAAATTTAAATAAGTTTATTTTTTTGGAAAATTAGGTACAAAAATTGGTGTATTGGTGTATTTATAGATAAAAATACACCAAAAAATAAAAAAAAGATAAAAAAAAATTAATCTTCATCATATTCATCTGATGAATCTTCATAATCTTCGCTACTAACATCGCTGTCATCTTCATTTATTTCACTTTCCTCACTCGTGATATCTGACTCTGTAATAACATGAAAAAATTAAGTGAATTATATAATAATGAATAATCAATCAATAAATAACAATAGTATAAATAGATTACCTTGTATTTCAGAAGATAATTCTTCAAAAGATGGACTTTGGGGACCATCAAACCAATAATATTCATATTTGCCATCAATTATTGTCCATCCAAAATTTTTCGGCAATTTTTCCGTGGGGCACCGCATATGCGCGTTACACCATACATTGCAGATAAATGCAGTTCTTTTAATTTGTTGTAACAATTCTTCTTTTGTTGGTGGCAAACTGGAAGGATCATATCTTACGATTTTTTGTTTTAAAATTTCTTCATTTTCATTTTTTGATTTATATCATTTTTCAAATAACTCGTACAGTCCTTTGTTGATATCATTTTTTGTTTTTAATGAATACACTTTGCATACATACTCTTCAATAATTTGAAATACCTCATTCGATGTTGTTAATGCTGTATTTTCAATCCGTAGGAGTCATACTTTTTCGTGCGTGCTGCTGGCGTTCATCGATTTATAAGACGTTATATTATCACGTCAAAATATATCCAAATAATTTCTCGAAAGACAAAAAAAAATAAAACGTAGTTAACTGAAAAATGCTTACTAACACTCTTATACTCGACACAAACGTGGGATACCCACTACGACGGAGTAAAAATGCTCTGCGCACGCGTAACGGCAAAAATGCTCATATGGTATTAACAATTTCTGAGCGTAGGACCGGGATAACATACCACGGAAGAGTCCACGGAATTTGTAGGACAATATGACCGTTACATTATATAAATATTAACTAAGTAATAAAAAAAAAATCAGCTGGTTAGTAATCATTTTTGGTGATCTCGTTATCAATACATGTTGGAGGGGGAGGACTCTTTGATGAAACCATAGATTTTGTAGGACAAATATTTTTTCAAATAATTTAGATAATTATCATAAGATTTAATAAAAACAATTCAGTTAGTAATAAATATTGAAGAATCATCAAATCGACATATTTTATCATTGCTACCTCTGTTAGCTACCACAATCAAAAATTTTCGCACAGGAAATTGTTGGGCGTCTTATCAAAATGAAGCTACTCACGGAAAATTAGCTTGATAGTAATCAAGTGAAAAAATAGGCCACGGATCCTGTACTATAATGATTCCAAAAAATATCTATATTACTCGTGCTATATTATTAAAGTCGTTGCTTTTCATTTGTTGGCTGTAACTGATGAGTACCTTGTAGTACCAAACGGTAACTGTAAGCTTTCAATAAATGTAGGCATCGATTCGAATATTTTCTAACATTTATCCCTAGAAGAAAAATGGAGACATCGCATTGTTCATGTTTCACATAGCCAGCTCTGCTATAACGGTCTTCTGAAAAATTTTTCAAAAAATTATCGGAAGAAAGTTAATAGAGCACGAGAACTACAGAATGAGTTTTTTTCGTAGTGAATCTCTTTAATATATACATATATATATATATATATATATATATATATATATATATATATATATATATACATAAGGAAATGAAATTTTTTGAGCTTATGGCACTGAATGAAATTCTAGTGTCCATTTTCTTTTATATATATATATATATATATATATATATATATATATATATATATATATATATATATTCATAAATATATATATATATATATTGATATATATATATATATATATATATATATATATATATATATCCTCTTTAGCAGCTGGAGCAGGTGCAGCTTCTGAGGCAGCTCCAACAGCACCTCCGGCAGATACACTAGCTAACTTAGATCCCCCTTGCTCAATCAGTACGTCAACAGACTTTACATTGAGTTCGCTCAAGACCCTTATAACCTTTTCGGCACCAGTTTCATTAACAAGAGCACTGACGATTTTTTCAATGTCACTAGCAGCTGGTGAAGCTTTACCGGCCGAAACAGCCAGAAGGTAGGCAGGTAAAAAGTTAATTTTTCTAGACATTTATGTAGACAGCTCCGTGAGATTTTCATTTGAAAATCCCGATTGAGAGTCTCATTATTTACTAGTATGAATGAATTGTGAATCTTGAAACTATATAACTATATAACTCTCTCTCTTTATATATATATATATATATATATATATATATATATATATATATATATATATATATATATATAGTTTCAAGATTCACAAGTCATTCAATACTAGTAAATACTGAGACTCTTAATCGAAATATCGAAATATTTCAAATAAAATTCTCAGGGAGCTGTATACACAATTGTTGTCAACGAGAACGAACCCATCACTTTCAAGAGTGAATATTAGGAGCGTTTCGGAAAGTTCATCGATCTTGTTGAATGATAATAGGATACAATTGTTTCATCATCATTATGAATCATCAGTCCATATTTAATCTATCAATCAAGAATCGATGACTTTCAAAACGAACATAGGTCCTATACCAAATTGAGGACAGTTTTACCGAGTGAAATATTCACTTAGGCTCCCTCTATCGGAGAAAGGACTCATAAACTCTCCCTGCCGTTCAAGATTCCAACTCATGGCAACAAGAGTGAGAGTAGAAGGCTTTGTAGATATTTCATTCGAGCACTACAGAAAATTGTCCGCAATGTGTACGAATGATCCCATGCCTAAACACTCCAGATCACGCCCTAGCGGGCAAAAGTGTAGCTAGTTTCAAGATTCACAAGTCATTCAATACTAGTAAAATTTGTATAGAAACAATTGAATCCTATTATCATTCAACAATATCGATGAACTTTTCGAAACGCTCTTAATATTCACTCTGGAAAGTGATGGGTTCGTTCTCGTTGACAACAATTGAGTAGACAGATCCCTGAGAATTTTATTTGAAATATTTCGATATTTCGATTAAGAGTCTCAGTATTTACTATATATATATATATATATATATATATATATATATATATATATATATATATATATATATATATATATATATATATATATATATATATATATATATATATGTATATATTAATAGTTATAAACAATAAATTTTGAAATAACCTGCCGAAATTCATATGCCAATAGTTCTGCCAAGTCTGTGATCTGTGATATGTTTGTCCTGATAATTTCGATAATTCTGAGAGATGTACTGAATACTTTTTTTGTTGCATTATTCATGAAGGTTTCGTTATTTCGTAGCAGGTACACGTTTTCTGTGTGTGTTATAGGCTCTTGTTGACTTTAAAAGCGCTACAATTTCAGTAACACTTTCTGATGCGTTCCCTGCACTGACATTTGAAAGCTTCTTATCTCGGAAAAAATCATGACTGAACCATCGGAACTCTTTTTCTCAACTCAACTGTTGATTTTCTCAACTCATCTCAAACTGGCTATTCTCTATGTCAAACGATCTGAAGAGTAGAGGACCTGCAAACCCTGCATATCACTGAGAGGATTAGTAACAATAATATTATTTGAACGCAATACAATATATTGAGCTGTACAAGAGAGATGTTCCTGTCGAATGTTGTGCAGCATAATAAACACGACTCACTGTTTGGCGCCCAGGAATACATCTTTATTTTCAGGATTGCAAACACGCTTCTCTTCATTTTCCGATTTTAATCCATCCGTTTAGATGAAGAAATGATCTGTATATCTACAACATGTCCAAAAAGAGTATCGAGCATTTGTAAGTTGAATAAAACCAAAACAACTTGTAAATAAAAAAAGTTTATTATTGATAATACTTATATTGAATGGAAAATTAAAATGAGAGGTAATAAGAAATACTTGTCTGAAAATCACTGACTAAACAATTCTTTATTCGTCTAGTTACGCCTTTCACGGAATTATCAAGAATGGTACCGTAAAAGGCGAAACTAGTCGAATAGAGAATTGTTCAATCAGTGATTTTTAGACAAGTATTTCTTATCTTATAACTATCACAGAGTCGATTCATCGTCCATTGAATTTATAAATTGAAAATTATTCGGAAAAGATCATATTATATCACACATAAATAGTGACCGTTAGGTTACTGGGACTCTTGTAATCGGGCACGAATATCATCGATGACACGCTGACACATAGCTCTGGATAGTGCTGCCATTTCTGACCTGATGTTTTCGTACAGCTGTGTAAAGTTTGTTGGTTTGTTCTCGTGAACCTCACTTTCAAGATGTCCAGATAAAAAATAGCCAAACGGACTAAGGTCTGGGTTTCTGGGAGGCCAGTTGATGTTACCCCAACGAGAAATCACTTTAATCGGGAATAACTCATTGACGACTTTCATCGCAGCATTTGATGCATGGCAAGTGGCCCCATCTTGTTCAAACTATGTTTTTGAGTTGAAACCCTCAAACTGATTTGTTTGATGATTTTTTTATGTCCAACGCTTGGCTTCGCTTACGGATGGATAACTACTGATTTTGACGAACCGACGCCTCCACTTCTTCGATGGTTTTCTCTTCGCGAACTAATGTATTTTACGTTTTCGATACTTCAGTTATTATTACTTCATATTTCAATATCTGACCGACCCAACGCTCTACGCCCATATAAATTTTTCGTAAACTTTTTGGAGAATTCTGGAAGACCTGCTGTCTGTGTTTCATAATCTATATTTTTACTATTATTAGTATTAGTATTATATTTTAGTATAATATATTCCTCATTGATTTTTACTTTTATTTTGTTTTTATGATGCTATACGTCCACTAATCTTAAATCAGTACATATGTATGTAAAAAATTACATATATTAAGACGTGATATAGCAAAAGTGATTGAAATGTTAATTTTATAGTTGAACTGGATGTTCGCAATTTCGTGGCAGATACTTCTCCCTCATATCTCCGCATTAGTTTTATCAGCATCGTCCATCGTTATATCATTCCCAACTTTACAATATTTTGACTCTACATTGTTGATATTCTCTAATCAATAAAAATAATTAACGCGGCGATAAACCTTCAAAACACATCAAAATACGGTTGTACTATTGCTAGAAAAGGGAAAAGAATATGAAATAATGTCCCATACTGTCAATAATGTACCATACTGTCAATATATCCGCAGTTGTAAGCTGCTGCTTGAAAAACTGACAGCAATCATTCGATGTTTTGTCGATATATCGAGGACTCCTGAGAATTTTTCGTTTAATTCACTCATTTACCCCATAACGTTCGAGATTTTGAAATATTTTCTGTTCATCCTTCGAAAATTTTCTCCAAAACGAAGCTTATCCTGACAAAAATGAGCAGTAAACAACTTGGTGTAGTTATACGGAAGTTAGGTGCGTATATATTTAATAAGTTATTCAATTGACGAAAAACTGAAGATAAGAAGAATAATGACAATAATATCAATAATTTGATGAAAGGACGACGAAAATAATGTTGATTTATCTTTCTAATCAAAGATAATTTCCTCAATTCATTCATTTTATTCAGCTCAATATAACAGTTGAACACTCCAATGTTCATTTTATTTTCACCTGTTTGCACGGAACAATACAAATTCAAACAATTCCTCCAAGAATTAAAAGGACCAACATCCCGAGAGCCCGAGTAAACTGAAGAGTGGTGAATTATTTAGCGCTTCTGTGTTTCGGCAGAGCAACACTGTGATATATTTCCTATAGCTCGCAAACCCTTGTCTGTTTTCGGGCACCGCCGGGATTACGGGATATATCGGATTCAGCACTCCGGAGGGTCGAAAGAGAAGGGATACGCGGTGACAACCGAACGTGCTATGCTTAGCAACCATTTTACCGTCGTCCAGAATGCACTTCTATCATTGAGAACTTTCGTCGAACTCTGTAGAGCATTTTGATATTTTTTCCAACAGATTCGAGCTAGATCTCACCCTAATCATATGGTTGTAGTCACCAATCAAAAATAAATATAGAAATCAGAGATTCATTTCCAAAATGCATAAATTTGTTGAGTGAAACGACTTTTTATATTTGTTTCCATATTTTAATTTTTTATTGACTTTTCTCATTCATATAGCATCGAGTGAAAAATTCAATATTATGTTTAGTAAAAATAGGATAAATTCCATAAGAACTGTTTATTCTTTTGAGAGACCAACTGACTTGAAGAGTGAATCATCTATTCATCTATCTCTGATTTTATTTTTGGTTATGGATAAATACAACGCACTTTTTTCTCGATATGTCGCCACTTACTTGACTCCATTTTTGAGCGGGTTACTACAAAAGAGACGAAATGAAAGGGGTACCATCAAATTACATAAAAACATGAAACTCACAAAATCCACGTCACGCTGTTTTTTGTATAATTGGCCCGGTAAATAAGAACCAGTATTCATCATCAAGTTGAACTATATATATATATATATATATATATATATATATATATATATATATATATATATATATATATATATATATATATATATATATATATATATATCAAGAGACTCTGCTTTCTCGTCTGGAGACCATAGCTATAGGGTTTGAACTCGCTACTAACCGCGATAAGACCCCAAAATTATGATCGTGGACCGCCCTAATAACAACCAGATGAACGTTCAAAACATTGCGGGATGTGATATAATCAATAGCTACGTATATCTGGGCTCTAAGATCTCAAACGCTGGGAGCTGCGAGGACGAAATCCGGAGGCTTTGCGCCATAGCAAGATGTTCGGTGGAAAAGCTCACAAGAATTTGAAGGAACTGCAGAATAGCCAAAAACACAAAGGTTCGACTAATGAAATGCCTAGTCTTTCCAATCTTCTTGTACGGAGCTGAGACACGGACATTTAAGATGCAAGATCGTCGCAAAATTGATGCGTTAGAAATGTTATGCTGGAGAAGCTTGCTCAGAACCTTGTGAACTGTACAACGAACCAACCTCTCGATTCTGAAGGAGCTAAACATCAAAGAGGGGTCATCGTTGAGTGTGGAGCTGCGAATTCTCAAATTCTTTGGACATGTAACCCGAAACGAAGACTCTATCGAACGATTGGTGGTCCAAGCGAAAGTCGACAGCAAAAGATCGCGTGAGCGCTTTTCAACAAGGTGGACAGATCTGATAAAATCTGCATTCCAGTATCAATGAAAACCTTTGAGCCGCTAAGCATAGATCAGTGTGGAGCCGTATTGCGTGAGACGCAGTGGCACAAGACCGAGACACAACCACGAACATTCTGTCAAGAATGAATAAGAAGAATATATATATATATATATATATATATATATATATATATATATATATATATATATATATATATAATGTTTATTTAGCAACACTATATAAGGATAACATTTTTTTTATAATAAATAGTCTTAAATAAACTTATTATCTCACTGAAGTTCAAAACTTTCAGGTGAGTAACTCAAAATATATAAAATTCAGTGAATCATTATATAAACATGAAACAAAATGATAAAAACTAAAAGAAAGTAAATGAGTACAATAAGTGGTAGCGGTTCTAATTAATCTTAAAAAATATTAATTACTTAAACAAAAGAAAGTAATAGTAACTTCTCAATAGTAATTGTGAATTCTTTTCAATTCAAATAAAATTGCTTCTGTTCATAAATTTTTCGATCTTACATCTAGAAGTTTAATGATACAGTTTCTCATTAGTCTGATATATACATATCTAGAACCTACCTTCCTGATATTGTCTGGTAATTCATTGAACATCAACGGTCCAAGGTAAGTAAAAGATCTAAGTCCACTGGTCTTATAACATATTTTTGCTTCTACGGTTCTTAGTATCTGTGGTAAATGGTACACTCTTATAGTGAGATCTGAGAAACCTCACGAGCAGTGTTCGTGTATAGTGTTGACTTGTTGTTAAAACATCCGTTATTTGGAAAAATTCATTTGATGGGTGGGTATGACTCTTGTATTTTATGATTCATTTATTTGAGTATCCATTTTTATATCACTTCAATTTTCTATTTGCAATATTTGGCTAGAGAACCCTATACCAGCTCCCAATATGTTAGATGAGGCTCAACAAGACCACGATACACTCTCATAAGACCATTCTTCAGGTTTACGCCCAAATGCCTTGGACCGCTGAGCTACCGGTATAAAAATATAAATTCATTTTTCATGTCCGCATGTGGTTGGTTAACACGAAAAATTACTGTACTATGTTTATCATTGTTCCTTAATGAAAAATTAATACATCTGGAAGGATGGGTAGGTGTCACTCACTTTCACCTGCAAGTATCGCAGACGACAATCCGAGCGTCGAATAACTAGCTTGGCAAATAAAAGAGTTGTTGGATATGAATTGAAGTTGCATATCAAAGAATAGACCTCGGTAACTTAGCGGTCCAAAGCAGTGGGGCGTAAACCTGAAGACCTGGGTTCAAGTCCCAGTCGAGCCAGTATGTATATATCCCATATGTGTATGTAACCATATATACAAAAGTATCTTGTTATATATTATAGTATAATATTATTATTATAAATACTAATGGAATTGGTTTCTAATCACAATTCACTACAAATTGCAACTTCTTGACTCTGTGCTGTGAATGCATCGTTCTCACTGAAAGACAAGTTATATAAAGAGTAAAATTTTCATACTCAAAATATTATGTTTTTCGGGAAATCACATCATTCAATTGATCCCGTTAAAATTTGTTGTTCACAAAACAATTTTGCGAAAAACTCCACAAATACGCTCTTAATCCAATAATTCAATATTATATTTGCAACCGTTGAAGCATATCTCATTTAGAAGGAGGACATTAAACGGGATAACGAAATTTCAGGATTCGAAGAAAAACTGCTGCTAACACACCCATCTCTTGCCCGCGTACGCTTCTATTCATCTATCTTCTAGAAATTGATTGTTCTTTCATTCATCTAGCTTTTTTGTTTTGGCATCCTGACTAATGACCTATTTTGTTCGGTCATTTCTCTTTACTTGTTGGTCAGACATTCTCCTTAGTCAACATGAGGGTGGACATGACAGAACAGAACTGTAATTTTTCACGAATACTCTCAGAAAATCTTTCACTTGCAGAATTAGAACCACCAACAATTTCGAATTGATTCAGGTCGAAAATATTCAATTCAACGGAAAACTATTTCATTAGAGTTGAGATTTAATCTCTTTACTGAATGAAAAATATTCCATTTTTATTTCAATATTCTCATCGTTATAATCATCTTCGATTTACATGAAATTCGGGTTAATTTGTAGGGCCAGTATCACTAAGTAATTAAAGAAACAGTTGAACCTGATGATGATCAGTACTTCACTATTCAGTAACCCTCCGAACTCTTTATGAATTAAATTGTATTCACTTTCTTCTGTTCAGTTACTAAGGATGATATATATATATATATATATATATATATATATATATATATATATATATATATATATATATATATATATATATATATATATATATATATATATATATATATATATATATATATATATATATATATATATATATATATATATATTTATTACGATTGTTCCCCATGAGGAGAGCGACTGAACTTGAATTCGCAATCATTAGGAATTTTGCTTCATCTTTTTTGCCTCACAAAAACGCTTCATCCTCTCTGAATGCTCTTTCTTCCGTTCATCTGTCCACTTTACTCCAGGTTGACCATTTGATTTCTGCTCAAACTTCACATGTGCGATTTTACAGCGACATTTAGTGCGATCGTCGAGATTTTTTATATTGATCTGCTGTAGATCCTTTTGGACCTCTTTTAGCCACTCTGTTCCGCATTTACTATTCATAATAATATCGAGTAGTTTCTTCGGTATTCTGGACTGTTTAATTCTGTAGACATGTGCATAAAATTTTGCTCGTCGTTTTCTGATTTCTTCCGTTATCGTATTTGTCTTTTAATACAGTTCATTTTGAGGTCTTTTTATCCAAATACCGTTTCTATTGATTGGCCCGTAAATCTTTCTGAGAATTTTTCGTTCTTAATTTTGTATTTCTCTAATTTTTTAATGGCCGCCAATAACCATTGTTTCAGCTGCGTAGATTGCTTCTGGAAAAATCGTTGTGTTATAATGCCTCAATTTGGCGCCTCTCGAAATGCACTTTTTGTTATAGTGAGCCAAAGTTAGTTTGTAGGCCCTTTGGAGCTTGGTTATTCTCTGTTCATTAGCGACTCGGTTTAAACCTGAGGACTGTATAACTTCCCCGACGTATTTAAAATGGCCTACTTGCAGAATTTCACCATGTTTTGTCATAAGAGAAGATTTATCTTTTGGTTTTCTTTCCATGTATTTGGTTTTATCATAAGAAATTTGTAACCCGGTTTTCTGCGCAATTTCATGTAGTTTTTCCACGGCGCGAATGGCTTCAGTTCTGTTGTCTGTGATGATAGCAATATCGTCTGCAAAGGCGAGACATTTGACATTTATTCTATTATATATATATATATATATATATATATATATATATATATATATATATATATATATATATATATATATATATATATATATATATATATATATATATATATATATATATATATATATATATATATATATATATATATATATATATATATATATATATGTATGAAGTATGTCTTAAAATGCTTCAATTTCTAAGTTTGGTGAAAATTGAACTGTATCAAATTAGTTCTGAATGATGGTTCAATAAAGATAAGCATTGGTTCGAGTGATGAAACATTCAAGGTACCTTCGATGTATCATATTTCTGTCATAAAAGCAAACATTTTTGAGTTTAACCTATACACGATGACAAATAATGATATCCATGATGACACCGCATTGAATTCAAAAGAAAGCTTTACTAGAATCACCAGGTTTATTGTTTCCAGAAGCGAAAATCTCAAGTAATCGTCAGTGAATATCTGTGACAGAATATCAATTACTTTCATGATACTCTGAAATATTATATATTATGAAATCCACAAATAGAGTCCTGAAGGAGCAGTGAATCTGATAGAATGCAGTCCAAATTTGTAACTAGAAAGAGAGGAATTTCATTCAGCATTTGAGTACTGTCTCTCCGCCTCTCCATACTCTCAAATCTATAAATTATGACAACAAATAATTCGTTACCTGGTACAGAATATCGAAAAAATGTATCAAAATTCTGTCTCTTTATTAGCGACTCAAGAACCTTTTCATGTACAAAAAAACCAGAGATAATTAGCGTAAAGATCCCAACAACAGAGTTCTTGAATTTTTTCAATATTGTGCTGGAGATCCCATAACAGTAAAAATGTTGCACTAACGCATCACCAAACGTTCTTGTGGTATATTTTTTCCATTTGGGAACAATGTGGACGTCACATTGTAACACACATGGCATATCAAAATAATCGTATTATAATTGTGGGATATGAAAAGAACCAAGGTAGCACCCTGAAATCCAATTTCTCTCTATAATTTCCGTCAAACTGAGAATAATTATTGCTGCCCCTATCATATAATTCTACCCTTCAATCAAGAAGCAGAATATTCCGTTGATGAAAACGTCATTTCTCAGTAATTATTCTAATGACATTTCTAACCGCACTCTAGCTTCCCAAAGGTTCGAACTTAATTAAATCCCGCAGCCATTTTAACTAGAAATGGCATCGGAATGCAAACAAACATTATCCGATCTTTATTGGATTAACTAACCGTTTTCGCAACCTGGATTGCATGCTCGTTACCTTCTCAGCCAGCATTTTGACAGTTCTGGTTTAAATAATATCTACAATCCACAGCACAATTTACGTCCTTCATTACCCTGCATCAGATAATGCACACTAATTTCATCACGAAAGAGCCTCTCAGTTCGTTTCTCCAACAGTTTATGTCACAATGCATGAACATTCGCATCAATTTCAGGTAAAAATGAGATATTGAAAAATGAGTAAACTGAATAATATTGATGAAAGTTTTGAAACGCAAAAAGTATATATTTTTTATCACTACATAGTATAAAGCAAAGTCGCTTTTTCTGTTCCTTTGTCCCTTTGTACGCTTTAATCTTTGAAACTACGCAACGGATTTTGATGCGGTTTTTTTTAATAGATAGAGTGATTCAAGGGGAAGGTTTATATGTATAATAACATCCACTAAATAGTGGAGAAGTACTGTTATTTTTGAGGTTTCTAATGTGATGTCGTAAATAATTACATTTTTTCCGCTTACATTGCAAACGCAGGCTGAACCCTACGAGTTTTATCAAAATAATGTACTAAGTATTGTACTCATTGAAAAGGTTTACAGTAAAGTCCGTGATGGTATATGTCTATCTCTTATGGATAACCCACAATAACTTTTTTTTGTCATTTACTTTTTGCGACAAATAATGGCTAATTTTCGAAGCGATTTTAACCCATACAGCATTAATCCTTAACCAATTAAATACCTTGAATACATTGTTCATTTAATATAGATATATATGGCCCTTTACACCGTATGATTTAAGTGAATATTTTCGAAGATATTACAGATTTAAAAATTGCGGGGCGTAGCGTTTGCGGCGTGCGAAGCCGGGGCGGGTCGCTAGTTAATATTTCAATGAATTATTAGGAAAACCAGAGGTTTATCCTAATTTGGCCTTACATAGAGTCATTAGTCAACAAAATTCCAGAATTTTATAACCTATACAAGATTGAGGAAAATAACTCAAGAAAGAAGACAGGGGCACATTACGCCAAGGGGCTCTTCAAGGCGATTTTAGTATTCATACACATACAACAATTAAGCTACGGTAGAAAGGGAGAATAGAAACACTAAGGTGAGCCAAAAGTATAAGCAACGTTGAGATTGTTCGCATCAAATATTCAAACCAATGGATTTGAGATGAGCGTAGATAGTTTCATATACTTTCAGATTGTTCGAGTTCAGGAGAAAATTTAAAGAATAAGGTTGTTGATATCGTATATGCAGGTTCAATCTGCTCAAAAACTCTGAAATTTCATTTAGAAAATTACTGCACGCTTTATGAGATGATCAAGTGAACCATATCCACCGCAGTCGCACAGCCTGTTATCATTTTTACCAATCTTGTCGAATTTGTTCGAACGAAATCTCTTATTTGTCCAATATTTTTGTACCTCTCTTTCATTGGAGGACTGTGATTATTACATTTGTGATATCATCTTTCTTTTTCATGTACTTGTGTCAATAAATTATCAAATTGTAGATCTTTCAAAGAAAGAAGAGGGCTCTGACTATATGACACAATTAGAATTCTGTGGGAGCGGAATTTAATCCTATTCCTCACAATAAATTGAAGAGCTAATTTGATGACATATAGTTCACCATGAAAGGATTGACCCATTTTCATTCAGTGCTGTATGATCCGGGATTTTGAGATAATGATAAAAAACTGCAGCTCCAGTTGCATATGATGGTGACTTCGAAGCGTCTCTATAAATTTTGTGGTAACCAGCATAAAGTTTATAGACAATATTTTTTTTGAATGTTCAATGTTTATAGACAATATTTTATTTCACAAGATTGTGCCTATATTCTTTCCCGTACTCTTATGTTTTTGTTCAACATATGCATAAAATCGTGTATAATTTCTTCAGTCTGAAAACAACTTCCGATATTTGTAATGTTAGGCCCATCGCGATAATTTATAATTTATAATTTATGCGAAGAATTTGGAAGTGTTCTACATAAAAAAAATCCGTATCATGTTCAACCCATGATTTCATCACTCTATGGTTATATGAAGGGTTTTCAACAATTACTTATATAACATGTATCACTTAGTACATTGCTGAGGTTATTGACAACCGCAAAGAGACTGATGTTGTATGCATGGACTTCTCTAAAGCCTTCGACAGGCTTGACCAGGGTATTCTGTTAAAGCAACTAGGCTCTTTCGGGCTTTCGACAACCCTCATCTAACTTTTCGGGTCGTACTTGATAGTGTTTCATGTGTATCGAGCTTATTGGCTCTTCTCAGAACGGCTCAAATAATCAAGTTCTAGTTGAAAGTTGAAACACAAGAAGAAAAACTAAGAGATACAACATTTTGCAACATTTCAGGCAACGCGTTTGTTCTCTCCAGATTGAGTGAACAATTGAGCGAATTGTTGTGACTATCCGGAGAGAACAAACGCGGTAGCCTAAAATATTGCGACTTCGTTCAGAGGTTGTTTGTATTTCTCAGTTTTTCTTTTTGTGTTTCCACCTCCAGGTTCGTACAACTAGAACTTGGCTACGCCGTTCGGAGAAGAGCCCATAAGCTCGAAACACGTGTCAACGGCTGCTACCAATCTGCGGGATATGCCGACAATTTTCATTTTCATTTATATATATATATATATATATATATATATATATATATATATATATATATATATATATATAATATATATATATATATATATATATATATATATATATATATAATGATTATGTTTACTTTTCTATAGGTTGAATAATACACGAATTCTTTCTCTGTAAATAAATATTTTTATCATTCTAATAAAATAATACTTAAATCTAAATGTAAACCTTATTTTTAAATGACAAATAAAAAACATTCAATGTTATTATTCACAAGGTTTCTCATAAGAATGACAAGGTTTACAATAATGGTTCACAATGTTTTTCGTTGTCCGTCGGTCATTGACATTCTAGGTAATCATAGATAAGGTGGGATGAAAATCTTATTTTATAGTTCTCGGCAGTTATAGATATCTGTGGTAAAAAGTGCTATACTATGCAATACACTACACTACACAATAGACTAAGGATCATTTCTTACATATATGTATATATATATATATATATATATATATATATATATATATATATATATATATATATATATATATATATATATAGTAAATACTGAGACCCTTAATCGAAATATCGAAATATCGAAATATTTCAAATAAAATTCTCAGGGAGCTGTCTACACAATTGTTGTCAACGAGAACGAACCCATCACTTTCAAGAGTGAAAATTAAGAGCATTTCAAAAAGTTCATCGATCTTGTTGAATGATAATAGGATACAATTGTTTCATCATTATTATGAATCATTAGTCCATATTTAATCAATCAATCGCTTTCGAAACGCTCCTAGTATTCACTCTTGAAAGTGATGGGTTCGTTCTCGTTGACAACATTTGTGCAGACAGCTCCTGAGAATTTTATTTGAAATATTTCGATATTTCGATTAAGAGTCTCAGTATTTACTAGTATTGAATGTTTACTCACTCTTGAAAGTGATGGATTCGTTCTCGTTGACAACAATTGTGTAGACAGCTCCCTGAGAATTTTATTTGAAATATTTCGATATTTCGATTAAGAGTCTCAGTATTTACTAGTATTGAATGACTTGTGAATCTTTGAACTATATATATATATATATATATATATATATATATATATATATATATATATATATATATATATATATATATATATATACCACCTTCAGTAGTATTGGATAACATTAAACTTCATCCTGAAAATCCTGAAGAGATCCTAAATAAAAATACATCTATTCATAAACTGAAAATATTGACCGAGGAAAGTCGACATACCTGCGGACTAAGCGCTGACCGTTCATCTAAGTATGGAAAATTGAAACTCTTGCAATTAAATGTTCAATGCTTATCTAATAAAATGGACATTCTTGAGTTACTCTCAGCTGAGAAAAATCCAGATGTTGTGAGTATTGCTGAGCACTGGTGCTGTCCTGACAGAGTTGAGTCAATGGTGATTCCTGGTTATTCTCAAGCCGACTACTACTGTCGCTCTCGTAGAGTACATGGCGGCTCCATGATTTATACCAGAGATGGAATTCAAGTGAAGTGTTTGTACGTTTCAAAATTCTCTGAAGAGATGGAATGTGAGGTGTGTGGGACCGTGGTGTTGGCTCATGGTACTCGAGTGGGTATTCTGAGCATTTACAGACCCTGCTCAGGTAACTTTGTGAAATTTTTAGGTATTGTTTCACATGCTTTGCAATGTTTCATCGATAATGTTGATACCATATTTGTATGTGGAGACCTAAATGTTAATTTTTTAGATGTTAGTTGTAATAATCGTAAACTTTTTATCGATTTTCTAGGGTGCTTCAATCTGGGACTCTCCTCGTATACACCCACTAGGGTTTTTACTGATGTCAATGGTCATACATCCATATCAAAGGTAGATTACATTCTGACCAATGCACATGCAACAAATTGTAACTCTGAAGTTTTTGAGGCTCACATTAGTGACCATCGAGCACTATCAGTTGAGTTTTCTATAAGTTATGATTTATACCCCCACTGCATTTCAAAAGTGATCAGGAATCTCAGCCAGAATAATGTGAGCAACTTTATCTTTAAAATTAAGAACTGCGATTTTAAAGAAATCTATATGCACCAACATGTTGATGAATGTTTCAAATCATTCGTAGACATTATTCGTGACGCATTCGAAGCTTGTTGTCCATTGAAAAAGATCACCAATATCACTGACCAGAGAAAAAAGTGGATAACTCCTGAAATTATCAGGGCAAAACATGACCTGAAGAATTTATATTGGCTATATGTCAATTTGAAATGTCAATACACCTTTGACTTATACAAGAAAGCCAAAGTTTCGTACATTTCCTTGGTTAGTAATAGTAGATTCAATTATCACAGCGAACTTATCGATCAATCGGAAAATAAAAATAAAACGGTCTGGTGGCTGGTAAGTGAGTTAACAGGCCACAAAGTTAAAAAACAGCAGTCTGCTGAGCTTGTTGTCGATGGTGTTTCTTTTAGGGAGACTGACGAGCTGTCGGAAATTTTTGCGGATTATTTTTCCACTGTTGCTGAAACGAGCATAAACAGATATTATGTTAACTCGTTGTCCAGCATATGCACTACTTCTCACATGTTGAATACGAATTTTTTCTTCTATCCAGTCTCAAAGTTCGAAGTGGTCGAGGTCATAAATGCACTCAAAAACAAAAAATGTACTGGTAGTGATTGCATTTCAGCAAAAATATTGAAGATGATATGTGTTGATATTAGTCCACATTTCGCTCATTTAATCAATCAGTCAATAAGTATGGGGGTATTTCCCCATGTTCTCAAAAAGTCTATTGTAATCCCAATTCACAAAAAAAATGACATAGAAGATATTGCTAACTACAGACCTGTTTCCATCCTTAGCATTTTTTCAAAGGTTTTAGAGAGGATTGTGTTCGACAGAATTATGAAATATTTAGATAAGTTTCACATACTTGATGGGGCCCAACATGGGTTCAGGTCTGGTCGCTCAACTTCAACTGGAGCTATACAGTTCATTGAGTATGTCTACAAAAGTCTGGATGACGGCTTTTTTGTTGCGGGATTGTTTTTCGATCTATCACAAGCGTTCGACAGTCTCTCATTCAAATTTATCATAAATAAATGTTATAATCTTGGCTTCAGGGGAGTATTTTTGGACTGGCTGTTGAGTTATCTTCAGGGTAGGACAATGGCCGTCAAAGTCCAGAATTCTTTTTCTGTTGAGCACAATGTGAATTTAGGTGTACCACAAGGTTCCGTTCTCGGTCCGCTATTATTTTTACTGTTTATTAACGATCTCCCCTCGTATTTTATAGCGAAGGCGGAAGGTGTGCCCCAACATCTTTCTGTATTTGTGGGAAAATGTATGATAACACTGTTTGCTGATGATACCTCAGTTGCGATAAAGGCTCCAAGCTTTGAGGAGCTCCAGGAGTTGTGCGTGATTCTGGTACGGAGCTTTGTCCAGTGGTGTCACGAAAATGCGCTGATAATTAACATCAGTAAGACGGAATGCCTTTATCTTTCATTGAGTAATGTTAGTAGTAAAAGGTTGATCGTTCGCTATTCAGATAACATCATTATATCTAAGGATAGCGCAAAATTCCTTGGAGTTCATATAGACCGCAATTTGAAATGGAGTACTCATATCGATGCTGTTTGCAAACAACTAAACAGGTCATATTACGCAATTAGTAGGGTTAAAAAATCTCTTCCTCTAGATTCATTGTTGAACATCTATTATAGTTTGGTCTTCAGCCATCTATCATATAATATTCTGTTATGGGGAAACTCCTCCGATGCAGATAGAGTTTTCATTTTGCAGAAGAAGATAGTGCGCATGATTTTCGACATTGCTCCCCGGTCTTCTTGTAGGCCCATATTTCTTGAACATGGGATTTTAACCCTTGCCACCATTTTTATTTTCAGAGGTTTGCTTTATGCGAAAGAAAACGAAAATAACTTGTCGAAATTATCTAGTTTCCATGACTACAGTACTAGAAATAAAGAAATATTAACGTTTCCAAAGCACAAAACTGTTAAATACGAACTATCTCCCATTTATCAGTATATTAAATTGTATAATCATCTTCCTAACCATGTAAAGTCAGCAAACTCATGTAAATATAAGAAGTTAGTTAAGGAATTTTTATTGTATAAGTCTTATTATAGCGTTGAAGATTATTTTCATGATTCATTGTAATTTATAATTTTCTCTTTTCTTGACTTATCCTATACATGCTCTGTAATGTCTTAAAGGATCAATAAAGTTATTATTATTATATATATATATATATATATATATATATATATATATATATATATATATATATATATAAACCTTCTCATTTCGTCCACCATTTATCATAAATCAATCATTGATTAATGTCACAGTAAACTTGGAGAGAAATAAAACTGAACGAATGACCGAAATTTCAGCAGAGTCAAATTGAGTTGATCACATTTTAACATTCTGCGAAAACTAATTAGGGCATAACTTCCAGATGAAAACGAAAACAAACGAGGAAAATAACGGTTTTGACCACGTAACGTTTTCGTAACCCTGCTATAAACTGAATGCTATCTTTCTGCGATTACGAGAGAACAACAGATACCCCACAATTCACTGATTTCAGAGGGTAGGTACCACTCGTAAAATATCTGTTAATTTCCAGTTACACTTTTAGAAGATAAATTTTCGCTTTTATTGCCTAACGGCTCATAATATTAGGAAGTGCACAGTAAATTTGATTCTGTAAACTGCGAAAAGAGATAATGATACTCTTGAGCGGAAATTCCTTCTGAAGTACCTATCTAGGTTATTTCAATGGAAGAATTTTTTTCCCAGAAAATGTGAGTGGCCACAAATAATTGCAAGGTACCTGGTACTTTCTCTTCAACGGTAAGGTTTTGTCTTGCGTTCAGTTGAACCAGATACGTGGCTAGTTCAATCCAGAATCCAAGT
This sequence comes from Henosepilachna vigintioctopunctata, assembly GCA_030704895.1. Classification (NCBI taxonomy): domain Eukaryota; kingdom Metazoa; phylum Arthropoda; class Insecta; order Coleoptera; family Coccinellidae; genus Henosepilachna; species Henosepilachna vigintioctopunctata. The sequence goes on along the minus strand of JARQZJ010000001.1, from coordinate 875,008 downwards.
CGAAGATTTATCAGTTGGACTTTTCCCTCAAACATTTTCTTGATTCCAAAATAGGACGAATGTTGAAAATAAACAGTGAAAAATTAATTAAAAACTGTTTATTTCAGAGAAGTTTCAGAAACAGACTAAACAAAAATTAATAGCTGAATACAATGAATGAAACTGCATAGGAAATATTGAAAAACAGTAGGTGATCAAATACAAACAAATCTAAAAAAACAGTGAAGAACAGGAAAATTGATAGAAAAATTGTGATACATATATGATTGCGTCATTCAGAAAAATTATTTTTCTTGACCTCTCATGAGTAGATAGAGAAACCATTTTTTTTCATCAGGAATTAGTTAGTGTTTGTATATAGTTTCATTCGTAAATAAATATTTAATAGTGTTGGCGTTTACTTGATGTAAATCCATTATAATTGAATATAACTTAAATTCAAACACTTGAACTTATGATTTACACTTTATTGACTACATTGCATGACGCGTTTCGTCGTTACAAACGACTTCTTCAGATGCTTACAGAATTAGAACAACATTTTGAAAAATACAGGTATATGTATCAGGGAATTTTGGTGTTCAATGGTTTTGGTTTTACCTAAGATATTCCATTCTGAGAATAATTTCTATTACCTGAAAAGGTTTAACAAGGGTGAATTGTTTAATTCTATCTGTTCATTGAGCAAGTTTCCAGAATTTTTAAGCCGATTTATTTCCACTACCTCCCAATAATCTAATTGACTACTTCTCTCTATATTGTGTAGAATTTTGAAATTCCTATCAAAAGTATGGTTTTCTGTTAATAAATGGTTAGCATAATTCGAATTACTTTTATTATGGGCGAAGCTATATTTATGTTCCTGTATTCTAGTACCGAAATTTCTACTAGTTTTACCTATATATATACCGGGACATGTTCCACAATTTAATTGGTAAACACCTGATTTGTCTTCTCTTTTAATTTTGTTTTTATTGTTCTTAATGTGTCTCGATAAATTGTTGTTCGTTTTAAATGAAATATTAAAATTATGTTTACTTAAAAAGGTTTTGACTTTTTGACTGACGTTTCCAAAGTATGTTAAACTGTTATATTTACGATTTCTATCCGGCTGATAAGGAAATACTAATCGTAGAGCTTTCCGATAGAGTTTTTTGTCCAGAATTTTTGACACGACTTCGCTTTCATAATTATTATTAACCGCAATCTGTTTAATGATATTCAATTCTTTATTGAAATTTTCTGCCGATAAAGGTATATTGGTTAATCTATGTATCATACTTTGAAACGCTGCCATTTTATGTGGATATGGGTGGCATGAGGAGTTATGGATTATCGTATCCGTATGGGAAGGCTTGTGAAATATGGAAAAATCAAATTTATTATTTAATCTTGTTATTGTTAAGTCTAAAAAATTAATAGAGTTATCAGATTCTATTTCAGTTGTGAATTTTATATTAGGATGAACCGCATTAATGAACTTCTCAAAATTTTTTAATGACCGATCTGTGCCAGTAAAACAAGTGATTATATCATCTACATATCTATACCAGAATACAAAGTGTTTGAAATTCGGGTTGTTTTGAATACTATTTTCCAACTTATCCATAAATATCTCGGCTAAAAGACGACTTAACGGATTTCCCATAATTAGACCCTTCTTACTACTAAAAATCTTATCATTGAACATAAAGTAATTTTGGCTCAAACAAATTTCCAATAACATGATTATTTCAGATTGAACTATTATATTTACGTTATTTTTTTTTTTTTTTTTTTTTTTTTTTTTTTTTTTTTTTAAATAACGTAAATATAATAGTTCAATCTGAAATAATCATGTTATTGGAAATTTGTTTGAGCCAAAATTACTTTATGTTCAATGATAAGATTTTTAGTAGTAAGAAGGGTCTAATTATGGGAAATCCGTTAAGTCCTCTTTTAGCCGAGATATTTATGGATAAGTTGGAAAATAGTATTCAAAACAACCCGAATTTCAAACACTTTGTATTCTGGTATAGATATGTAGATGATATAATCACTTGTTTTACTGGCACAGATCGGTCATTAAAAAAAAATTTTGAGAAGTTCATTAATGCGGTTCATCCTAATATAAAATTCACAACTGAAATAGAATCTGATAACTCTATTAATTTTTTAGACTTAACAATTACAAGATTAAATAATAAATTTGATTTTTCCATATTTCACAAGCCTTCCCATACGGATACGATAATCCATAACTCCTCATGCCACCCATATCCACATAAAATGGCAGCGTTTCAAAGTATGATACATAGATTAACCAATATACCTTTATCGGCAGAAAATTTCAATAAAGAATTGAATATCATTAAACAGATTGCGGTTAATAATAATTATGAAAGCGAAGTCGTGTCAAAAATTCTGGACAAAAAACTCTATCGGAAAGCTCTACGATTAGTATTTCCTTATCAGCCGGATAGAAATCGTAAATATAACAGTTTAACATACTTTGGAAACGTCAGTCAAAAAGTCAAAACCTTTTTAAGTAAACATAATTTTAATATTTCATTTAAAACGAACAACAATTTATCGAGACACATTAAGAACAATAAAAACAAAATTAAAAGAGAAGACAAATCAGGTGTTTACCAATTAAATTGTGGAACATGTCCCGGTATATATATAGGTAAAACTAGTAGAAATTTCGGTACTAGAATACAGGAACATAAATATAGCTTCGCCCATAATAAAAGTAATTCGAATTATGCTAACCATTTATTAACAGAAAACCATACTTTTGATACGAATTTCAAAATTCTACACAATATAGAGAGAAGTAGTCAATTAGATTATTGGGAGGTAGTGGAAATAAATCGGCTTAAAAATTCTGGAAACTTGCTCAATGAACAGATAGAATTAAACAATTCACCCTTGTTAAACCTTTTCAGGTAATAGAAATTATTCTCAGAATGGAATATCTTAGGTAAAACCAAAACCATTGAACACCAAAATTCCCTGATACATATACCTGTATTTTTCAAAATGTTGTTCTAATTCTGTAAGCATCTGAAGAAGTCGTTTGTAACGACGAAACGCGTCATGCAATGTAGTCAATAAAGTGTAAATCATAAGTTCAAGTGTTTGAATTTAAGTTATATTCAATCGTAAATAAATATTTTCATGTAGAAGTCATGAAGTATCATGACTTTTTATGGCAGTAACATCTTGACAGACACCAAAACTATACCTCAAGTTTTCCGAATAACTCTTTTTAGTGAGCTGATGAACCGTTCATTCTAGTTGATTCAACGTATGGAATAACTGTTTGCATGGTTTGCTTCAATTCAGGAAGCAAATTTCATTACCGTACGAATGATATTTTTTTAAATTCAGGTGACCTATAGTTTAACGCCGGTTCCAAACCGGCAAATGGGCTTGTAATCGATGTACATTACCAATCAATTATCATTTTCGAACGATTTAAATACAAACACGTACACCAATGCTTTCACCAGGGTTTTGAACCCGAATCCTACCGCACCATAGTCGGGTGTTCTGCCGAATAAGCCACGGAGAGCTGCTGCCAATGAAATATTTTAAAACATGAATATGTCTTCGATTGACTCAATATTGTATTAAAAAAACTGTTTTTTTAGTTATTTTTTATGTTACATCGAAAAAGAATAACTTTTTACGTACGTTTTTTATTGATCGTTCAAAATAGGTCAACACGTCAATGAATGACCAGAGGATGGAAATATAATGGTCCATGATTATTGCCGTTTTCAATGACGAGTTCATTTATATACTCGAACAATATATTGAGATTTTCTCATTTGTGGTTTCTATCTATCTATCTATATGGGAGCTTTTTTTGTTTGCTAGTCGAGCATAAATTCTGTGAATCTTTCAGAATAATTCTCGAATTTTCAAGGGCCTCACTTTCCTGTTTCGAATTATTCAGAAGTTAATTTTTTTGTATTCGTATATGCTGGCGTTGTGACGTTCTTTGAGATCTAAGACAAAGAATCGAAAGTAGTGGCATCTATGAAAATATTGGGCCAACACAATGAGCTTAAATAAAGCTTAGGATATCCAGGCAAAATCGTGTGATTAGGACAGTTTTCAATTAATTCTGATAAGGCAATGAATTCTGAAAGGATTGTGGGATGAATTCAACACAACTTTTCTAGATGCTGAATTTGTCAATTATCTTTTTATACACAATTTACAGTAGGTATGGTTCGAAAACCTCAGTTCAGTTCCACAAATTTTTGAATACACTCGATAGAATGGAGTGAATAATCAACTTACTGGGTAGAATCATAGTGAGCATGTATGCAATAGCATCAACTCGTCGTTCTATGCTATTTTGCAGCTTCATGACGAACTGAACCATGAAACTTTGGTGAGTATATAGTATTCTCGTGTATATTGTCACCTCTCTTATTGAGTGTTTCTTTGGGGCGACTGACCTAGCAGTACCGTGAACCTAGTAGAGTTTCTATTGGACAGAAAAATTCCATGTATTTATGTCTACAATTGTGTTTTGTTTGTGAAGTCTCATTCAAATAAACTTGAGAGACTAGGCGACCCTCATAAGCATAATACAATAGGTGCATTTTCTATCGTGAAAAAGAACAATCCAACTTCCAAATTCAAAAAAGACCTCAGTTACGCAGGAGCTTTCCATTCCAGCTTTTAAAAGTGAACTGAAGGATTTTCTCATCAGTAGATGTCGCTATTCGAATCGTGAATATTTGAAGGATGATCTGCATTAAAAGCTATGTTTCTATTGCAGTGTTCCTTTGTTTGTCGTACTCTTGCAAACTGATGTTTGTGATACGGTATTTTCGATGCGTATTTCCATACCTCGATTGACATGTACATTCAATGTATGTTGACTTACGTACTGATCTTATCTTATATATTTCAGCCGAAGTTCCATTGTCAGATCATCGCCTGAAAAAATTCAAAAATTCAACGGTTCAAAATGCTGAAGATGAGTGGTAATAGCTTGAAACATATTTCAAGTGTAATGAACTATTTCTGTGAAATATAACCTACTACTTTGAACCATACAATGCATTGTGTATATAAATATAATTGACTATAACATTCAAAATATGGAATTTCTTGAACTAATAAACAAATACTTCTCTGTATATTATCAATTTTTTCAGGTGCCTCAGAATCGGGTAATTTTGCAGTATGTGTGGCAGTTTATAACCCTTCACGAAATATAACTATGAAATCAACTTCAAATAAGGATTATTCAATTGTTTCGGTGAACTTTATATATAAATTCAATGGACGATGAATCTACTCTGTGATAGTTCATATTAAAATGAGAGGTAATAATAAAAACTTGTCTAAAAATCACTGACTGAACAATTCTTTATTCGACTAGTTTCGCCTTTTACAGCATTATCAAGAATGAATACATATTACAAAGACAACCTAAAAATATTTTGCAGATCTGTTCGGGCCACCTTAAATTTCGTCATAGAGGTGGGGGTTTCCAAATTATCAGAGATTTAACAGCGGTCATTAAGAAGATTGTATCTATCGGATTTTTGAAGTTTATTTATTTCCATGGCTTCCAGGTAGTTCATTTTAATCCCTTTTTCACAAAAATGAAGTATCTTAGGTTTAAAACAACTTGAGATCTTATGTCCTGTCGACTCTAGATGTTCCCGAAAAGCAGATTGTCCGTTTTTTACGTGTTCTTTTAGCCTAGTTTCAAAACATCTTCCGGTCTGGCCAACATATGACGACTTACATTCTTCACAGTCCAATCTATAAATTCCAGACTTCTTCATTGACTATGATTCAGACAATTTTCATTAAAGATCATTCTATCCAATCTGCTGTGACTTGAAAATGCAATATTTAAATTATTATTTTTGAAGAACTTAATGATTTTTGAAGAGGGAACGTGTGTATAAGGGATGCTCACATATCTTAATTCATTTCTGTCATTATTGATGTAGTGTGGCCTATATAAAAGTCTATTGATGAAGCGTTTTTCTTTCTTTATAATAAGTGAATTGATTATTTTCAGTGGGAACTGATTGTTCTTACCTATCGTACGAATCACATTAAGTTCATCCCTGAGGTCTTGTTTTGATAAGGGCCCTTATCAAAGTTTAGAAGTTTAGAAGAAAAACATTCTTAAATATAAAAAATATTGGTATCGACATGTGAAAGAAACCAAAGCATTTATTACCATATTTTCCCGTACTAAGAGCGGTCATATAATATAATAATAATAATAATTGTATAAATAACAGTAAGAGGCGAAGCTTAGCATAGCTATTCTTACTCAACCTTTTAAAACAAAGAATAAATGGAGAAAAATTATAATAATCATGATAAAAATAACAGTAGAATTAGAATATAAAAAAAAAGAAATATAAAGTAAACATTATTCAACAATAGTTCAACAAAATGAAGATGACAACCATTGTCAAATTCAACCTTATATAATAAAAAAAAATGAGGGAAAAAACAAAACAAAAAAATATATCTCCTAATTATCTGTATATGATTGGCAAGACCGATAATCCACTTGTGGAGAAGACAATCCTGTTCAAAACTTCTCTCGACTTGCCAATATTCTGAATTATGAACAACCTTTCAATTTGGCATGTTTACTATCTCTCGAAAATATAGAAGTGTACAGAACACTGTTCGAGCATATTGAATTCATTGGAGTGAAATTGTAAACTTTAACTGAATAACTCCGTTAGTATTTCCTCATGGTGCACCTTACCTTTTCCGTGGTTTGTGTCTTATTTGTGTATGAAGAATAAATCGCCTTGAAGAACCCCTAGGCGTATAGTGTCTCTGTGTCCGAACACTAATTTTATGTTGTTTTATACTTCGCTGTTTCGATAATATATTCAAAAAAAAAACAAGTGCTGGCTAATGACATATGTCGAAGCCATTAAGAGTAATTTCCTTATATTGGATAACCCTCTTTGATTCGAAAAAAATAATAAAATTAAATAAAAAATAATAATTGACTATATATGAGTTGAATACAATACACAAATCATTAATCGATAATACTTGATGAAAATCTATATTACTAATTTAAATAAAACTAAGTAGTTTTTCCATTTTCACTATAATGTAGTTAAACATAAAAATCTTGTTTCGCCAACACAGTAGCTACATCAGATGTAGATGATAAGATAGTAAAATGTCAGTTTATCATCTACATCTGATGAAGCCACTGTTGGCAAAACAATATTGTAATGATTAACTAAATTATAGTAAAAATCTGAAAACTACTTAGTTTCATTTAAATTACAATACATAAAACTCATTTCAAATGAGATATCAAATAATATATAATTTTTCATTCACGAATCATTCAAATTGACCTAATTTGAGAAGTGAGATTGCCAAAAGTTCTGTTATTCGCAGTATCTAGTTACTGCGAAACACACAAACAATATTGTTTGTGGAAACGTTTTTCATACTCGGAATAAGGAATCATAAAATTAAGTTTCCGAAGAAAGTACGCTAGGGAACAAGAGCTCCCGGTTTTCCGGCATGAGTGATTGTGTTTGTGCTGCGGAGAATCGATCGTGATCCTTTGGGAACACCCTGAAAGAGTAAGCGAATCGAAGAAATGCACCCGTGGGCAAAGAGATGTAAACGATGCGTATTTGAAAATCATCAGTTGAAGCTTGAACATGTTTGATCAAATACTATCTATAGTTAACTAATTATATTTAACTCATGAAGTGATGTGAATTAGGCAAGAAATTATACCTCTCCTCACGGTACAATATAAATACTTCTTCACAGACCGCTTATAATTAAGTTATTGTAAGATAATCACGAATAATGAATCTAAAATTCACTGAAATGAAATGTGTAGGTTATTCAAATTTAACTGTAGTATTTTCATAAATTGGATATAGGTAAAACTTTCAGAAATTTTCAAATCAGGATACCCGAACATAAATGAAATTTTAAAAAGGAGAAAACCGTCTTTCATTTTGCCAACCACTAGATAGGAGAGAGTCCCACATTTTGTTCAGAGTTTAAAATACTGAAAAGAGAGAAAGAAGGTTCAAACGAAATTTTCTAGAATTCCTACGAATCAATTATTTCCTAAATTCAGGACTTCTACCCAATAGTGGATGTGAATGATAACGTTCAATTTGACCATTTCATAATAATATTTTTATTTTAATATTTCAATGATACAAGAATTCCAACTAGCTAATCAGTAGTATAATTCCCACCTCCATTTTCAGTTTCTTAACTATATATCAATTATTATTATTAATATTTAATAGTGTTGGCGTTTACTTGATGTGAATCCATTATAATTGCATATAAACTTAAATTCAAACGCTTGAACTTAGGATTTACACTTTATGGACTACATAGCATGACGAGTTTCGTCTTTACAAACGACTTCTTCAGATGCTTACAGAATAACGTTATTCTGTAAGCTTTAGGTGAATGGAGTGTAAATCAAAAGTTCAAGTGTTTGAATTCAAGTTTATATTCTATTATTATTACGTTTTCCATGTTCTTGTGTATTTTTTGATTGTTATAGCTGTTTCTTTAATGTTGTTTCTTTATTCAATTTTTATTCTGAAACGATAGGAGAACACGCGAGCGCGAAATGTGAGATGTACAAGTGAACATTGCGCAGATCCCTACCGTACCACCGTACGAAGAGAAGGAGCAACGGAAGAAGGGACCGATGAATATAAAATCAGGTGCACGACGCTTAGAACGTAGTTCATTGGAGGTGTTGACTCCAGAGGACTCTTTCTTGGAAACTCGGTGCTGACCAGTTTTCTCTACCCTTCCTTCCCTATTCTCCTGGAGGTGTTGATTCCGGAGTGATTCTCCTTGGGACCTAGTGTTGATCGGTCCTTCTCTGGTTCTCTCGGGGATGTTGACTGTGAAAAGCGTCTCCGTGGGCCGAGTGTTGATCGGTTCATTTCCGTGTTCCTCGCCCGTCTGTCCGGAGGTGTTGAGGTCGTTTTATTTGCAGGTCGTGGTTTGATCCACGTCTTGGGTTAACGAAGAATCGAGGAACGCTTTCGAATAGTCGAAAGTAAGAGCATTTGTGAATCGTACCGTCTAGGCACTGTTGCCGGTTATCCACGGAAAACTAGGTTAGTAGGATATATTTTTGTTTGAACTATTCTTTTGTATATATATTTGAATTGTAAATAATAAAGAATATTCCTATTGTTTTTGAATTTTCCGTGTGTTTTAGGGCCTGGTCTGAGTCGACGAGAAAAGTCTATTACAATTTTCATATTCTCAATGTCATTATACTCGTTTTTGAGGTCAAATAAAGATAAAAACATTTGTGGTAGTTGAATTGTATCAGTTTAGTACCTTCATTTAGCTTCTGAGGAAGGAGCCTATGTCATGAACTTACAGAAATCCCACTCTCCAAATTGTTTCTCACCACAAATTGTTTGAGGCTTTCGCGGCCAGTCGTTGAACTAGTGTTGTCCTGGTTAGGGTAAGACCCTAACCAGGACAACACTGTTTCTCACCAATTCCAAATTTGAGAATGCCCTAACTGAGATGTCTCAGAACCCTAGGGTTATCTTTCGAATGGCAAAAACATTCGTGACAAGACTACTCGTACAACTGGATTGTCTCCTCGTCTTTCGGATCCTCTGATTATTGACCTTAGGATCGATCCCCAATTACACGCTAGATCCCCCGACTCAATGGAGACGTCTCCAAAGCTTTCTCTGATTTTTCAATTCAAGTTTTAGCAGACTCCGAAAAGTTTTGAAGCCTCAAGATATTACATTTTTCCCTCTAAAGAGCATCAAATAGATATAACTCTGGTTATGTTTGAAATTTCATATTCCAATATTATTAAATGAAATTTATTGAAATGTTTGAAATTCTACCAACCTTTTATTTAGATGGAATACTTTCTTTGGTTTCGCTGCTCTGGAAGCGTCATGCTTGAGCGACTATTGTGGTAATGCTTATTAACACTTCACGAAAGTGTAACTATCAAATCACAAAAAATCAAATCGAGCCTCTAAGAAGGTCCAGGATTCATTTTGCAGACCTTATTATTACGTCTCTGGTACTTACCTATATCAACCGGTTTATTCCTCACACAACGAAAAATTGTCATGTTTTTTCACGTTCTTTCCATAAAAACTCGTTTTTTCCATAATTCATTCAACAATATTGTAATTTTATATGAAACAGTATATCCAATTACAGCCAAAACACAGTATAACGCCCCGAAACAATGTAACTTTTCATTTATGAACGAAATTTCAAAATCAAATCAGTTGTTTCAGAAATCACACGACCTACGAACAAATCTGGAACGTTTTGACAAAATTGTGAAAACATATTCACAAACTTTGAAGAATTCAAGTAGATTGTAACGTTTTAAAATACTTCACGCTGAATAACTAAGATAAATAAATAAGATAATAATAAATAAGATAACTTCAGTGATTTCAACTTAGAATTTCGTAATTTTGTCGATACCGTAAAATGTTTTCATTTGGTTCATAAAAATTTTTTTTCCTGGTAAGGAGGATGTGTAACATTTTGAAATACTTTTCACTGGTTGAAGAGATGAATGCTAAGACCGCATCCCATGAAATAATCGTAGTTCGAAATGCACATATGTAAGTACGCATATATTCCGTTTATAGGTTCTTTCCGATATTGGATTTCTCGTATCGAATGTTGCTACATAATAGTTTTTTGATTGTTGAATATATCTTCTATCTTCATAAATTTTGAGTGTTCTTATAAGTGTTTCGTATAATTGATTATTTCATCCATCATTTCTCTCTTCAACAGAATTTTTTTTAAAATGGTCCCCAATATATATATATAAGAACAGTCTTTTCCAACTTCTCAATCCTTTCTTCATTGTTTATTTGTTACTCATTAAATTCTTTCTTCTACTATTTCAATTTCAATGAGTAAGTCAAGTCTCTCATTTTTTCTTCTTGATTTTGTGCGAACATGCAAATTTGTGTTTTTATTCTCATACGCTCCCCAAAAAATTTCACAGCAAGCCGGTGCAACCACCAACGTTCTTAGGGGAGTAAGTTATAAGGTATATCGTATATTTTGTGTAGAGTTGGCAGTAGTAGTGAGGACAAATCAATATTCATTTAACTGATGATAATTTGATATTCTGTTCATATTTTTCTGCGCCCTAGTTTTGCCGAGAAATGTTTATGTAGATTTCTGCCTTTTTGCCTACCGCGAAAATAAAACAGACAGCAATCCAAAAAAACTCTAACGGTGATATTTCTCGCTTCAAAGGGATGGAGATGCAAAGACTGGATCTGTTTAATTAAGGTTTCTAATAGAAAATTCCCCCTATAATGGTCACATTTAAATGCAAGAACCCCTATAAAAACAATGGAGTGAATACCCACGAATTGTTACCCTTTTCATGAGTTTTCCCTCCAGCAACTGGAAATGTATCTGTATTCAAATTTAAATTTCCATAATTGGTTTTTTATCTTTTCAGTTACCCGTCGATCGACATCTCTCTTTATTACGAAAAAGTTAACAGAGTGGCAGAAAAGATAACTTCCAGGGAGATTTTCTTTACTTTCTCACTCTACCATTGTTATCACGAAATTAACAATTTTGTGAGAGAACGTAAAAACAAATCTGAGAAATAATAAGTCCGATAAATAACCAGGCTTTCATTGTTTCATATCAGTAATCAAATCAAATGAAATACGTTTATTGAGATAATTAGTATTTTACATTTCATGAAATTTTCACAAATGATTACAGTGGGAAGTTTTAAGGTCTTGCGACCTTCTTCAACCCTTGATATTTAACATAATATGTAAAAAAACAAAAAAAAACAGATATTTGTATTAGATACAATTGTTTTGCGTCTGTGGTCGACTTATTCATTACATGCCATTTGGTTAAATGTCCGATTTTCAATTCGTCAGACATTTAATGGTGAAGGAAACCACAGAAAACTTTACCCACGTAAGATGTTATATAATAAATGAATAATGTATTGATAATAATGATATACATATGGTCATATATGTTGATGTACATGATAAAATATGATAGCAATGTTGGAAAATGAATATGATGAAATTAAAGTATCAGATGTTATGAATGATAAAAATAGGTAAGAAAAAAAATGGAATGGTAGTCTATATTTCACGCTTATCCACTCACGGACATCTGACTTTTAGCACACCGCACATTATCGCGCACTGCGCCACTAATCACGCACGCTAGCGGATACGTAGAGGTATGCTCTCAAGATGGTCGAGAACTTCGTTTGTTGGCTCCTGTAAAGTCTGTAAAATTCGTGCTGGCGGGAATAGAAATTTCTGGGTTTTCTGCAGAGTGCACCTCGGCGTGTGTACCGTGGGGCCATCAGCGTCGCTTGGGCAACCAGATTTGATCCTTGTAGTGTACGTAGGGCATATTGAGCTTGTAATTTCTTCATATGTTCGAAGATTGGGGGCATATTTGTGTGCTCATGAATGTGGCGAGACGGATAACGATAAGGGGGTCGGAAAATGCTGCGACAGATTGCTCTTTCGCAGCTTTCGATTTGATTGACGAATCTTTTTTGGAGAGTCGCATAGTGCAAACATCTATACGAAATTACAGGACGAAGGAATGTCTTGTAAGTGTTCAGCAGAGTATGATGATTGCATCCCCGTATTCTGCTTTTAAGTGCGTATAGGAGGTTTGCCCTATTGCAAAGTATGATAAGTATGACACAAACATACTTAAGAGATAATTCCTAGAGTTCACCAAAACAAAGTAACATGTATATAAATATCTCAAATACCATTAGAGTAATAAGAAAATATGTGCTAAAAAGAGAAAAAAACATAAATAAATCAAAAGATATAAAGAAACAATGCAAATATACATTTACAATTCAAATATACGTGCATGCGCCGGCATAATCCTCGAAGCGCACACGTACACACAACCACACTGCAATTATCATATTCTATATACCATCATATCTCATTACATGTTCTGCTGATATAGTAAAAGTTGCTTACGTCTTTTCTCGAAAGTAGACCTGGAAGTGATATTTTTATATATTCTGGTTGATATTGTGATTATTTTATATCCCACATATGAATATGTGGGATAGAGCTTTTCCATCCATCTGCTCTAATCATTCTTGCTGGGAGCAATGAACTACATTGTTTTATACAGGTAACTACCTGACCCGGCGAAATTTGTAGTCCCATTTATTTTTATATGAATATTTCTCAAAAAACTGGGGACACATGTTCTACTATTTAAGCTACACTATCTTGTTTTTAATATGTATCCCTTCAATATTTTCTGTTATTTCAAATCAGTTTAGTTATCAAAAAATTCCTATATTAACACGTTTGATGTATTGAAAGTTACTGACCTGCTTGCCCGTTCTATACTTGGACGGCATTTTCCTAATTTCGTATCAATTATTTGTCCCATTTGTTCCATCGTTAATTATATGAGATATTCGCTGTATAAAGTCAAAAAATTCTTAAAATTTAGTTTATTTCCGGAAACCAATGAATATAGTGACTTTGGTGGCTGTACCAATAGCGTCTATTTGAATTGACTCTTCGCGCAATATTTTGTCGCATCATTCCAAAATATCATATCAGACTCTCACCGAATCTTATAAGGCGATCTGGTATCTGGATCACTTTAGGATCGAATGTTTTGGTATGTTGAATATAACAAAAATTCAACAGGAGTTGTTTAGTAGGAGTTGTTACTTGAAGTAATGAACAAAACAACATGTCATACCCAATAAAAGATTTACACAAAACACTTGTTCAACATAAGTTCAATATGTCAGTCAATATGTCAACGCTACTTTAGAACGTTGGCACCAAGAGTGTTCAATAGATTTCCACATTATTGGAAAGAGATTGTCAATATGTTTGAAGTTGAAAACGTATGTTAGCTAGGGGGAGGTCACCAAAATAGTTTGCTGATTCGAAGATTATTGAATATATTTCAACGTAAAATTTCCATCACTGAATGAGTTTGTAATTTTATAGGCATGACAGATAAAAATGTTGAATTTCCCCTATTGTTGTTACCGATTTCTAATTTCATGGCTCAACTATTAGTATTTTACCTTTGTTATAACATATAATTCATCATCACGTAAGAAAAAAGTGCCCAAAAAGCGATGAACTCGAAGGTATTGTAACTTTTTGAAAGTTGAATATAAACTAAAATTCAAATACTTGAACTTTGCATTTACAGTTTATTGACAAACATAGCATGACGCGTTTCGTCGTTACAAATGACTTCTTCAGACGCTAACAGAAAGACTCTGTTACGATCTGAAAAAGTCGTTTGTAATGACGAAACGCGTCATGTTATGTTGTCAATAAAGTGTAAATCAAAAGTTCAAGTGTTTGAATTTAAGTTTATATTCAATTATAATGGATTTACATCAAGTAAACGCGAACACTATTAATAATTTTCAAAAGATCTTTATATATTGAATAGGTATTTATTCATATGCATACTCGTATATGTAATCGGAATTATTCAGGAAGTTCATGGGAAATACATTGTAAAATGTAGATGTTGTAACGTGTAATATGTATTTATGCACAAAGATGAACTTCATAGAGTAATGAGAAGTCGAAGAAGTGGACATTACAGGTCATATTCATAGTTCTAGTCAGGTCATGGTTCAGTGTGATTTGAAAATGTGTTCTGCTTACAAATCCTGCTCACAAAAAGATATACGATACCTGAATGCATATTTTAGCACTCAGTTTTTCACCCTATTATTTCTCTTCAAGAATGATTTATTTCATTTCACGCTGCTCCCAATTATAAATTATTCAATATTCACTGCCTGATCTGTTGAAGTGAATTCATTTAGTGACTATTCATTTTTCAATATACATCAGGTGATCGGTTTGAAGATTTGGAAAGTACTACTAGCGAAACCCTAATTTAGTTTATGGACATTAAAATGGCTGTAGTTTTCGAGAAAAAAATTCGAACTTGGCAGATATCTTCAGTAGGTGAGGACGTGTGAATATCCGATACTCGATAATAAGTGGTCATAAAAAGGTGTATAAAGATTGTTCAGTGCGACTGCCAACTTAATAACTTTTGTCCAAAACATAAAATATTTTTGATAATGATATGGTTGCTACTAGATGTTATTAGGCTTCCTTATTAAGTAATAACTGAAGACAGAATGTACCTAGAGTGGGGACTGATTGAATTAATCGACTTGATGTTATATGGGTTTCTTATTATTTCACGATAGAAGATTTGAGTTTCTAGACTTGGTGTATTTTTACGAATTTTGTTTTAGATAGCACATAATATTTTTTAAATTCTTGAAATGTTTGCAATTTATTACCCGTTTGAGAAGTAATTTCAACCCGTATCTCCCTTCTCAATCAACTCTCATCAAAGAGCCATTAATTTACGTCCACTAAAATATATTCGGATTAATGTGATCGGCAGGGTCGAATTGATTTTGCCTGCTCAATTTCTATGTTATATACCTATAAGTTGGGGAAATTTAGGGAACATCATGAATAATTCAAAATTTCGTTTGAAATAATTGATTTGCTGCTCTGAAATATTCTGCTTTCTCCGCTGGAAAGTTGGTAAATTTCGTGACCCCATGTGATTCTAATTTATGCAATTAAATGAACATTTCTCATTGCTAAGCTCTAAGCTCTTCGGTAAAACTATAAAATAGCTAGATTAGTATTTGATGATGTGGATCCACTATTGCGAATTTCGTATTGCCTATGATTTGATGTGGAAAAACATGATAAACCGATCACCTGATGTATATTGAAAAATGAATAGTCACTAAATGAATTCACTTCAACAGATCAGGCAGTGAATATTGAATAATTTATAATTGGGAGCAGCGTGAAATGAAATAAATCATTCTTGAAGAGAAATAATAGGGTGAAAAACTGAGTGCTAAAATATGCATTCAGGTATCGTATATCTTTTTGTGAGCAGGATTTGTAAGCAGAACACATGGGCATATTTTCAAATCACACTGAACCATGACCTGACTAGAACTATGAATATGACCTGTAATGTCCACTTCTTCGACTTCTCATTACTCTATGAAGTTCATCTTTGTGCATAAATACATATTACACGTTACAACATCTACATTTTACAATGTATTTCCCATGAACTTCCTGAATAATTCCGATTACATATACGAGTATGCATATGAATAAATACCTATTCAATATATAAAGATCTTTTGAAAATTATTAATAGTGTTCGCGTTTACTTGATGTAAATCCATTATAATTGAATATAAACTTAAATTCAAACACTTGAACTTTTGATTTACACTTTATTGACAACATAACATGACGCGTTTCGTCATTACAAACGACTTTTTCAGATCGTAACACAGTCTTTCTGTTAGCGTCTGAAGAAGTCATTTGTAACGACGAAACGCGTCATGCTATGTTTGTCGATAAACTGTAAATGCAAAGTTCAAGTATTTGAATTTTAGTTTATATTCAACTTTCAAAAAGTTACAATACCTTCGAGTTCATCGCTTTTTGGGCACTTTTTTCTTACGTGATGATGAATTATATGTTATAACAAAGGTAAAATACTAATAGTTGAGCCATGAAATTAGAAATCGGTAACAACAATAGGGGAAATTCAACATTTTTATCTGTCATGCCTATAAAATTACAAACTCATTCAGTGATGGAAATTTTACGTTGAAATATATTCAATAATCTTCGAATCAGCAAACTATTTTGGTGACCTCCCCCTAGCTAACATACGTTTTCAACTTCAAACATATTGACAATCTCTTTCCAATAATGTGGAAATCTATTGAACACTCTTGGTGCCAACGTTCTAAAGTAGCGTTGACATATTGACTGACATATTGAACTTATGTTGAACAAGTGTTTTGTGTAAATCTTTTATTGGGTATGACATGTTGTTTTGTTCATTACATCAAGTAACAACTCCTACTAAACAACTCCTGTTGAATTTTTGTTATATTCAACATACCAAAACATTCGATCCTAAAGTGATCCAGATACCAGATCGCCTTATAAGATTCGGTGAGAGTCTGATATGATATTTTGGAATGATGCGACAAAATATTGCGCGAAGAGTCAATTCAAATAGACGCTATTGGTACAGCCACCAAAGTCACTATATTCATTGGTTTCCGGAAATAAACTAAATTTTAAGAATTTTTTGACTTTATACAGCGAATATCTTAGCGAATGTTAGCTAAGTTACAGCGAATGTTTTAGTGTTCTATTTCTTTTATATATATATATATATATATATATATATATATATATATATATATATATATATTACTAAAAAGTTTTGTCTTCTTCCTGATGTATTTGATCTATAATATTTCTTTACTGGGTTGAGGTCAATTTTAATATTTCTTCTAGATTTACTTCACAGGACTTTATTACGCGTTTCTTTTCTAAGAACCATTCTCAAAAAATATTGTTCGAAATTGTCAACAATCTTTCTATGTATATAACAAAAAACACTGAGGACATTAGTTTTCACAAACAATTTTGGGAGATTCACTTTTCTTCAATCATGCACATAGAAGTAACCTATGTGCATGATTGAAGGAAAGTGATTCTTCGAAAATTGTTTGTGAAAACTAATATCCTTAATGTTTTTTGTTATATATATAGAAAGATTGTTGACAATTTCGGACAATATTATTTGAAAATGGTTCTTAGAACCGAAACGCGTAATGAAGTCCTGTGAAGTAAATCTAGAAGGAATGTTAAAATTGACCTCAACTCAGTAAAGAAATATTATATATATATATATATATATATATATATATATATATATATATATAAAACTCGACTCAATGTAATTATACATATGTATATATATAAATCACACTTAGAAGAATCACCTGGCTTACCATGAGTTTTTCAGGGGTTTCCTCATGGTGGAGAAGAATAAAAGTTCCGAAGCGAATGCTAAGCCAGAAATACTCCTCTGATATTGAAAATCAATAAGTGAAAATACAAAAAAACTAATTTGATTTTTTTTTGAAAATAAATTTGACATTTTTATATTCATAGTAATTCAAGAAATTCAATTATTCATTAGTTTTGACAAAGTTGTGATTATATGAAGAAACGTCAACGAAAATAAAATTTTTCACATTAAAATAAACCTGTTATTAAATATATATATATATATATATATATATATATATATATATATATATATATATATATATATATATATATATATATATATATATATATATTAATATGATTCGTAGTTTCGAATTGTAACTTATCCTCCGACTCTAAAACCAGTTAAATGAAAAAACTATTAAAAGTTAATGAAATTCTATATTTTATATAGAATTCTGATTCTATATATTTCTCAATTGGATTCTTAGTTGAGTTCTGCTCATTTTTTTACTCAAATATGTCGAACAGCATTCATGCCTCCCATCACAGAACAGAAGGGTATCTGAAGTTTAGTTGAAAATTTACGAGTAACGTACAACGGCTAAGAATTCATGCCAAGAAAAATACTCTAGCTATTTAAAGTACATAAGAGCTAACGTGTCTCGAGTACCTCTCCGTATTTATTCCTGAAAACATACACTTTGTAACTCTTCCGGTAATGTGAGTATCAGCTTTCACTTTACGTACATCGTTTTCAAGTGTACGTGATGCTTCTTGTCTGTAGTTCACACGAACAGGAATAGGAAAGGCACCTTAGGAAATGTACGTGCAACAAAAAAGTTCTATATTCTTGATATGAAACTTCAGAAAAAGTTAGTGTGACTCAAATTGAAATTTCAATGATCGGTCTACTTCACAATAAATGCTATGTAATAGATCTAAATATGGATATATGTCATTCATATACATGTGAATATACTTCGAATGAAATGGTATCACTTCGGACGAAGAATTTGGTGAATTATGGTCAACTGCAGACTACAAACTACTTTGTCGAAAGTTCTAGTATATATATTTCTACATACATGCCCGAAAGAGCACAACTGATAATCTTGAATTTTTTGGCATTCAATCACGTCATATTTTATATCATCTACCTGTTGAACTGAAAGTAAAAATAACTGAATTTTCTTTAGTTATGGAGTTTTCAAGAGACTTTACTATATTTAATAGTGTTGGTGTTTACTTGATATAAATCCATTATAATTGAATATAAACTTAAATTCAAACAAATTCAATGAACGATAAATCTACTCTGTGATAATTCATATTTAAACTAATTAGTTTTGACAAAGTTGTAATATAACAACGAAACGTTAACAGAAATAAACTTTTTCATATCAAAAGAAGCCTGTTATTGCTGAAAATAATCAAAATAATAAAATATATAAAGAGAGATATATATATATATAGGTATCATTTTTTATGTTTTTAGCAATAACAGGCTTATTTTAATGTGAAAAACCTTATATTCGTTGACGTTTCGTTGTATATCACAACTTAGTCAAAACTACTGAACAATTGAATTTTATGAATTACTATCAAATATCAATATGTTGAATTTATTTTTTACAAAAATGAAATGAGTTTTTTTATATTTTTAAATAACGATTTTTAGTATCAGAGGAATATTTCTGGTAAAAAATGAAGTTTGACATTTTGATATCTATTGAAATTCATTAAATTCACCTATTCATTAGTTTTGACAAAGTTGTGATATAAAACGAAACGTCAACGAAAATGAAGTTCTTCAAATCAAAATAAGCCTGTTATTGCTAAAACATTAGAAATAAACTATCTTAAACAGGCAATAAATCAATTTCAATATATATATATATATATATATATATATATATATATATATATATATATATATATATATATATATATATATATATATATATATATATATATATATATATATATATATATATATATATATATATATATATTAAAAATTATTTTTCGCTTTTTGATCCGCATACCCTTTATATTCTTTCAAATTGTCCTCAATTATTGAAATATTAATTATCATTCATATCGGCTAACGATAACCTTGTCTTGTAGGCAAAGTGCCCTTGACTTGTAGGCAAAGTTTTCATAGAAATTTCGATTAGAGGTTTTAGAGGATATTCTAAAACTTAATTTTCATGTATTGAATGAAACTATATTTCACATGTTCAATATAATTATCAAATATTCATTATTAATACAACATTATTTCTCAAAATTTCTCCTTCGACTTTTTTAACAGTATCAGTGTGTTTTCTGTACGCAACGTAGTAAAAATGAGATTTCTGTTGGATTTTGTATCTTTTGAATTTAAGTTTATCAAAAGAACATTATAGCAGAGCTGGCTATGTGAAACATTAACAATGCGATGTCTCCATTATCCTTCTAGGGATAAATGTTAGAGAATATTGAAATCGATGCCTACATTTATTGGAAGCGTAAGACAGTTAACTGTTTCGTACAACAAGGTACTCATCAGTTACGCCACGTCCACCAAATTAAAGGCAACGACTTCAATCATCACATACCCTGTTATTGATAGCAAGAAAAGCACATGAATACATTCAACATTGTAAATTTCACACGTCGCTCGTTAAGATGCTACTGCAAATCGCATACAGGCGAAACAAGCAAGTATCAATACTCACGTGTCTCCCTCTGTCGAATAAACAAAATCAGCTCTTTCAAGTGTGGTAGAATGAATTCGGTGATTCACTACCAACTATAAAGGATCCATGAATTGACGAATATTTTATTAGTTGGTTTACAATGGTCAAACTGAAATTTCTAACAAATTTTGTTTATTTTTGTAATAACACCGAGATAATCAAACTTAGGATGATCTGAAGGTTAGCATGTTTACTTTCAATTCTGAGAAATTCTAATAGAATATTCCTTCATTCTATTGCGATTATTACTGAAGGATGTATATCGAATTTTCAGGTACTTTTGGAGTGATTTGAGAACATATTTTGTTTTTTCAACTTGAGAATTTTAAGGTGAGAATGATCTGTTATTATTTCAATGGTTAAAATTACAATTTGAATATCTGGTCACAGATGGAAATTCACAAATCCGCATTTTCCGGAATTAAAACATGTACCACCTCTGGGTGCAATACACGAATCGTAAAATAGGGAACAATTCATGTGATATACTGCCCGAGCTCTCTTTTATTGTGCAGACAAATATTCAGAAAGAATGTTGTAATATGAAACGTGTCATCTGATAATTTCATTCTATGTGGAATCATTTTTTTAAATAGATCGTTATCATTTTTTCGAATAGATCATTATTAATAGATAGCGATAGAGTCTAACTGTCTTCTTGAGCTTTTTTTTTGTAGCGAAGGTGTGTTAATTTTAATTTTTTGCATGAGAGAGGAGTGGACCAGAAATTGTCTCTGATGTCATGTTGATCAAGAAATTGTCAATTGAATTATTCAATGAATAATTAGTACTATGAACGAACGAAAACCAGTGCAAAGTGGGATTGATTGAAAAACATAACCAGCAAGCAGTTTTCTCATCACGAAAGTCGAAACATGTTATATATTCTGATGTAGAAACTCGGAAAATTCATATAATTACGAGTACATTGCTATCGATTTTTGTTTCGTTGAATGATGTTTTTATAGTTTCACTTTTCCTCGATCTCTGATGATATTCTTCCTTGTTTAGAGTATTCTTCGATAAAGAAGAAAATAGATACACTTCTGAAGTGAACTCTCAATTTCTGAAGTCTGTTTTTGCAAATCAAATTGATTGAAATATTTTATTGAAAATATTTCGATAAAATAAAGATGATAAGAAAATGCGCATGAATTTATATATATATATATATATATATATATATATATATATATATATATATATATATATATATATATATAAAATATATATATATATATATATATATATATATATATATATATATATATATATATATATATATATATATATGTTTATATATATATATATATATATATATATATATATATATCTTGAAATTGATTTATTGCCTGTTTGAGGTATTTATTTTGAAAGTTTTTAGCATTAACAGGCTTTTTTAATATGAAAAAGTTTATTTATGTTGACGTTTCGTTGTTATATTACAACTTTGTCAAAACTAATAATAATTAATAAAAAAAATAATAATAATAATTGTTGTAATATAACAACGAAACGTCAACAGAAATAAACTTTTTCATATTAAAAAAGCCTGTTAATGCTAAAAACTTTCAAAATATATATATACATATATATATATTTATATATATATATATATATATATATATATATATATATATATATATATATATGTAAGAGACTCTTCATATCATTCGTATGTACCAAATTAAAAGTGAATTTAATTTGGAACGTTCACATTGTGACTTTGATATTCTTTATCGTATTATTTGTAATTTTAAAAGAATTTGACACTATTTTGTGCAGAGAAGAGATTTTATAAGGAAAAACAATTTTCTGAAGAAGACAACATTGGTTTGTCGAAACGTTAAAAACTATATATAAATAAAATATAGATTTACCAACAGTTACTTATAGACTTAATAACCCAAGAACTCCATTCGATAGAATATATATGTAAATAAAAGTCTAAGAAATAAAGGAAGAAATCATAAATTGAATATATATATATATATATATATATATATATATATATATATATATATATATATATATATATATATATATATATATATATATATATTTATTTATATATGTGGTGTATGTAAAAATGATTTTAAAAATTGAAGATAAAGTATATTTCTGTAAACGCTTCACTACATGTTGTGCAATTTCTAAACTGAAAATTGAGTGCAAATATTTAATAAAATGGGACTACTCTTCTTTAATTGACATCAGTAATGCGAAGAACTCTAAAAACATCACTATTTCATTTCTGTATTAATTTATGGAGAGTATCCAAATTTAATAAGTTTCTTAATTGTATGGAAATATTATTGTTCAACGATTAATCTATAGATCTATTTTCTCTCATAAAAAGGAGGCTATATATACGTATCAAAATTTCGATGTCAATATTTGAAAATGAAAATCTATTTTCAGAAGTAAAGATACGGATGTGATAGCAATGAATGGGCTTGATTATGATCAAGGTATTATAATAACTGGGATCGAATTCTCTCACATCACTCGGTGAATCACCAAGAAACTATGAATTTAAAGATGAAGATAGAAATAAAAACGAAATGGGCTTTAGATTCCACTGTACTAAAATATTAACTGTTCACTGAAAATAAACATTTTCATATTATAAGACGTTTTCATGTACTTCAACTTTGAACGTGACAGTTGATCAAGCTGTTGAATTGTGATGTTATAAATGACCTACTGTCATTTGAGATGACGGTAGAGATTGCCATCTAAGCAAGTTCTCCTAATAAAAACATCCGTAAAAATATGGCGAGGTTTTCATTCTCGCTATGTAGGTTATCAAGACATAACATAACGTACATCTCTAGTAAAAAAAAAACTTATCACGTCAGTAAAGGTTTCTAGAAGACCATATCCTTCCATTACCTGATCTCGAGTGTAGACGTATGTATGGAAACGTGACCGCAAATAATGATGCTTATATTTTGAAACGGAAATATCGCCATCTGAGATGAAACGGTCCAGATCATCCTTTTGGAGATATGAATATACGAATATTTTGAATATCTGAATGTTTTATTTCTGTGACTTTAGTTCGAGTGATAACGAATGGAAAACCAAATGGAATTTTCTGTGCACTATTTCCATGAAATGTGAATCTAATATTTTGGATTATGAAACTGTATTTGATGATGAAGATTAATCGAAACAAAATGAAATTTTTTTGGATGAAAATCGTCATTGATCAATTCAATTTTGTAATATACACACACACACACATATATATATATATATATATATATATATATATATATATATATATATATATATATATATATATATATATATACGGGAATAAACGCGAGCGTACTACTAACGCAACCTATTGACATTTAAAAACATCGTTCGATGATATTTGTCAAATAGACATTGCTATTTAGTAGATACCTACGGGTATAGAAGATATGTGAAATTTCGATGCTTGGTGTGTCTGTAATCCGAGAGAGTTGTTTTCTACGGATTTCTATAGATGGAATTGTAGAATATTCATTACTCTACGATCTTCCACTTGAACTCACAAGAAGATGCTTGGAGGTTGAAATCGTTGCCTCACTTCGATGGATGAGGTGCGACTGACGAGTTCCTTGCAGAACAAAACATATATGTCTCGCACTTCTATCAGGTGTAGCATCGATTTCAATATTTCTCTAACATTTATCCCTTGAAGGATAATGGAGGCATCACATCGTACACGTTCACATATCTAGCTCTACTATAACATTCTCTTGAATAATTTCCATTTTTCAAATGAATGTTCTAGTGTTCATTTTCTTATATATATATATATATATATATATATATATATATATATATATATATATATATATATATATATATATATATAAATATATACATACATATATATATATATATATATATAAATATATACATGTATAAATATATATATATATATATATATATATACATATATATATATATATATATATATATATATATATATATATATATATATATATATATATATATATATATATATATATATATATATATATATATATATATCAACTGAGGAGTGTTGCCGTGGTAGTGAATATTAGTGAAAAATTGTTGTGTTATCGGAGATTTAGGCAATTAAATTAATCCAAGACTAATCGTCAGTAATTCTATACTTCGAACTAAGTTTCAGTTCTTCATCAGGAATGCTGGAAATTTTTACGAGATGTTAAATAAATACAAATGGTAGTGAAAAAATACCTACATCTGACATAAGTTGTTAAACTAACAAAAACAATACAGAAATCATCCAATGATAGATAAAATACGAATGTAGTAAAATTATTTAAGCACAAGTATGTAAATAACAATGTAAACATGAATAATATAATAGAGTGACGTTTTTCATGACATAGGTTATTCTTTAAATGGCACATTACTTGCAGTGTTCCCTGTACGTGATGACAAAATGTCTGAACTGAATATTTTTAATTCGGCCAGTCTCATCTACAGAGAGTAAATAGCTGTATATAGAAGTGAGACTCTCAATGTCCGTTGTTTTATTAATGTTGTTGGGAATGTTATTAATGTAACACATCTCCAACAATATTCTTCTGTTATAATTTGTCTCTATTGAGAGAACTCTTGGTTGGCTAAGGTCAAAGTTATGGTTCAAAAAAGAAGCATGGCTTGCGAGTGCACATCTTTTTGGCTACAGACGGATGTCACTGCTATGAATCGCCAACCTCCTTTTTAAGGATTGGGTCGTCTGACCGATGTTAATGGATTGACAGTCCTTACAATTCACAAGATACACACAATCAGAAATGGATAGTGCTGAAATTCTGTCTTTTAATCTGCTGAATAGTCTATAAAGAGAAAATGGGTTATATCTGGCTAATTTAATATTTGGAACATCCCTGAGGGCGTGAATTAGCCTTTGTGTCAACCCCGGATATAGGGCAGCACAACATACCTCGTGGAGTTGGTATCTTGAGAGAAGTTATCACCTACAGCCACATTGTCCAACAGCCTGGTTGGAGACATCGTTGGAAGATGCTGAAAACATTTCATTAAGAAGGATCTGGACAAGCCATTTTTTAAGAAGATACTCAAGAGCCTAGCTTCACCAGATTTTAGGTGTTGGGGATGGCAAATTGTTCTAACCCTGTGTATCATTCTCTTCATAAGTTTTATTTTTATTCACCAATTGTGGTTGGACTTTGTATGAATATATCAACAAGATGCTGTTGTCTTCTGGAACCAGTCCAGTTATATAATATTCTCAAAAAATATATATACTTCTCTTCGAAATATAGAATTACTGACGATAAGTCTTGGATTGATTTAATTGCCTAAATTGCTGATAAACCAACAATTTTTCACTAACATATACATATATATATATATATATATATATATATATATATATATATATATATATATATATATATATATATATATGTATACATATATATATATATATATATATATATATATATATATATATATATATATATATATATATATATATATATATATATATATATATATATATATATATATATATATATATATATATATATCTATATATATATATATATATATATATATATATATATATATATATATATATATTGTATATACTTATACTGTATATAATATATACAGCAAAAACTCGATCAACCGGACTAATTTTTGTCATTAGGAATCCGGATAATCGAAAATCTGGATAATCGAATGTATGAGGAAAAGCAAATTTTTTGCATATGTAGTATGTAGGTACAAACATATGTAATGTTATGTTTTTATTAAAAATAACAGTGATATATCAACGAAAATCAACATTCATTAAGAAATGGTACATGATGTACATGTAGTTTGGGCGTAATGCCAGTTCGGACACATTCCGAATACATGTTAGAATACATTCTTCGCGTTTGGCAGGCCGGATAATCGATTTTCTACTTTATACGTATATATATATATATATATATATATATATATATATATATATATATATATATATATATATATATATATACATATATATATATATATATATATATATATATATATATATATATATATATATATATATATCTATATATATATATATACATCTATATATATATATATATATATATATATATATATATATATATATATATATATATATATATTTAGAAAGAGGCACCACTTATGATCACTTCAAGGATCTTTCAATATTTCTTCTGATGTAGCAAATGCAGGATTTGGAGAGCACATTTCTGCTGAATGTCATTCATGCTTGAAGATCTGTCCTTCCGGAAGTGCTGGTAATCTATGTTAATGCCGATCTTTCTACTAGTGTTAATGCAGATTTCATGTCAAATAAAACTGAAACAGAACTTTTTCTCACCAACTCCTTATTTGTCTACTTTTGGCCATTTTGTTCTACCTTCAGCCTTGCATGTTTCTCAGCATTGGCCAATCAAATGATGAATGCGTTAAGAAATCTTCATACTGATCGCGATTGTTCCGTATTTTTTTCATTTTTCCGTATTGCGAGCGTACTACTAACGCAACCTATTGACATTTGAAAACATCATATGATGATATTTGTCAAATAGACATTGCAATTTACTAGATACCTACGGGTATAGAAGATATGTGAAATTTCGATGCTGGTGTGTCTGTAATCTGACAGATGTTGTCTACTGATTCCTATAGTTGGAATTGTGGAGTATTCATTACTGTACGATAGCTCACTTGGAGTCACAAAAAGATGCTTGGAGATTATAATTGTTGCCTCACTTCCATGGACGTGGTGAGACTGAAGAGTTCATTGCAGAACGAAACATATGTCCCGCACTTCCACCAGGTGTGGCATCGATTCTAATATTTCTCTAACATTCACCCCTTCAAGTATAATGGAGACATCACATCATACACGTGTTCATATCTAGCTCTACTAAAACATTCTTTTGGTTAATTTGAATTTTTCGACTAAATGTTCTAGTGGCCATTTTCTATAATATATATATATATATATATATATATATATATATATATGTATATATATATAATAATAATATATGTAATTCAAGAAATTATTGCAATACAATAAAAATGAATTCATCAGAGAAAAAAGAGAAAAATCAATCAATATCACATTACTACAAAAACTAATAAATTTCGCTATTGAATGAGGTTCACACGTTCACACTCCATAATCCACTTATATCAGCTGCTACTCAAAAACTTAGGCCTAGATATACATTTGAAATATTTAGGAAGAGCATTAAACAGCTTTGAGTCCATATACAGGGGTGATTCTTCCGTTAAACTTAAAGTGTGACATGGATGAAAATGAGTTTCAGTACGTCTCGTAGTGTTACAATTCTTAAATTTTTCAAAATAACATGGATGAATGTACATAAACACCAACACTCTAAATATATATAAACCAAACAATGTCAGAATACCATTAGTCCTAAAACTTCCCCTGCATGATTCCCGATAACTGAAACATAACATTGTTCTCAACGCATATTTTTGTCTTGAGAATATCGATTCTGTTAATGCACAACTTCCCCAAAAAATTAACCCATACGATAGCAGTGATTGGAAGTTAGAAAAATTAACCATTTTTACAGTTTGAAAATCAATTCTTCCCTTCAAACCACTAACACTATAAATAGCTGAGTTCAGCTTGGACGTAAGATGGCAAGGGGCTGGGCAAACTTCAAGTGTTTGTCCAAGTGAACACCAAGAAAGCGAGTGGAATTGGACACAGAAACCTGTGTATTGATCTCACCAGGAATTTATCGATGGGGAAAAGTATCGGTCCGAGAATGCTACACCCTTTGGCACACCAGCGTTATTTTCTTCCTTAGAAGAACGATAATTGCTGTTGTTGACAGTCATCTCAACAGTTTGTGATCTATTATTCAAATAACTCTCAATAAGTGTCAGTTGCCTGTCTCTCACCCCGTATCG
Organism: Henosepilachna vigintioctopunctata; assembly: GCA_030704895.1. NCBI lineage: Eukaryota > Metazoa > Arthropoda > Insecta > Coleoptera > Coccinellidae > Henosepilachna > Henosepilachna vigintioctopunctata. The sequence continues at coordinate 846,351 of JARQZJ010000001.1, read as the reverse complement.
CTGATATCGAGTATCGGATATTCACACGTCCTCACCTACTGAAGATATCTGCCAAGTTCGAATTTTTTTCTCGAAAACTACAGCCATTTTAATGTCCATAAACTAAATTAGGGTTTCGCTAGTAGTACTTTCCAAATCTTCTCGTATTTTTTGCTGTCAATAGAACATTTTGATAAATAGTACTAAATCCACAAGAACACGAAAAAATTTATACATAGAGCTATCGTGCTCAGCTCAGTGTATGAATACTGGATATTTGAAAATGTACCATGACATTCTCTCGGAAATTTCTGACAATTGATCGAAGCAATATTATAGCAGAGCTGGCTCATCCTTCAATATCAATATAATGTATATAATTTGGGATATTATTTCAATAATAGCTGATAATATATATATATATATATATATATATATATATATATATATATATATATATATATATATATATATATATATTTACCTATATCACTTCCCATCTTCAGCGATACGGGGTGAGAGACAGGCAACTGACACTTATTGAGAGTTATTTGAATAATAGATCACAAACTGTTGAGATGACTGTCAACAACAGCAATTATCGTTCTTCTAAGGAAGAAAATAACGCTGGTGTGCCAAAGGGTGTAGCATTCTCGGACCGATACTTTTCCCCATCGATAAATTCCTGGTGAGATCAATACACAGGTTTCTGTGTCCAATTCCACTCGCTTTCTTGGTGTTCACTTGGACAAACACTTGAAGTTTGCCCAGCCCCTTGCCATCTTACGTCCAAGCTGAACTCAGCTATTTATAGTGTTAGTGGTTTGAAGGGAAGAATTGATTTTCAAACTGTAAAAATGGTTAATTTTTCTAACTTCCAATCACTGCTATCGTATCGGTTAATTTTTTGGGGAAGTTGTGCATTAACAGAATCGATATTCTCAAGACAAAAATATGCGTTGAGAACAATGTTATGTTTCAGTTATCGGGAATCATGCAGGGGAAGTTTTAGGACTAATGGTATTCTGACATCGTTTGGTTTATATATATTTAGAGTGTTGGTGTTTATGTACATTCATCCATGTTATTTTGAAAAATTTAAGAATTGTAACAGTACGAGACGTACTGAAACTCATTTTCATCCATGTCACACTTTAAGTTTAACGGAAGAATCACCCCTGTATATGGACTCAAAGCTGTTTAATGCTCTTCCTAAATATTTCAAATGTATATCTAGGCCGAAGTTTTTGAGTAGCAGCTGATATAAGTGGATTATGGAGTGTGAACGTGTGAACCTCATTCAATAGCGAAATTTATTAGTTTTTGTAGTAATGTGATATTGATTGATTTTTCTCTTTTTTCTCTGATGAATTCATTTTTATTGTATTGCAATAATTTCTTGAATTACATATATTATTATTATATATATATACATATATATATATATATATATATATATATATATATATATATATATATATATATATTATAGAAAATGGCCACTAGAACATTTAGTCGAAAAATTCAAATTAACCAAAAGAATGTTTTAGTAGAGCTAGATATGAACACGTGTATGATGTGATGTCTCCATTATACTTGAAGGGGTGAATGTTAGAGAAATATTAGAATCGATGCCACACCTGGTGGAAGTGCGGGACATATGTTTCGTTCTGCAATGAACTCTTCAGTCTCACCACGTCCATGGAAGTGAGGCAACAATTATAATCTCCAAGCATCTTTTTGTGACTCCAAGTGAGCTATCGTACAGTAATGAATACTCCACAATTCCAACTATAGGAATCAGTAGACAACATCTGTCAGATTACAGACACACCAGCATCGAAATTTCACATATCTTCTATACCCGTAGGTATCTAGTAAATTGCAATGTCTATTTGACAAATATCATCATATGATGTTTTCAAATGTCAATAGGTTGCGTTAGTAGTACGCTCGCAATACGGAAAAATGAAAAAAATACGGAACAATCGCGATCAGTATGAAGATTTCTTAACGCATTCATCATTTGATTGGCCAATGCTGAGAAACATGCAAGGCTGAAGGTAGAACAAAATGGCCAAAAGTAGACAAATAAGGAGTTGGTGAGAAAAAGTTCTGTTTCAGTTTTATTTGACATGAAATCTGCATTAACACTAGTAGAAAGATCGGCATTAACATAGATTACCAGCACTTCCGGAAGGACAGATCTTCAAGCATGAATGACATTCAGCAGAAATGTGCTCTCCAAATCCTGCATTTGCTACATCAGAAGAAATATTGAAAGATCCTTGAAGTGATCATAAGTGGTGCCTCTTTCCTAAATATATATATATATATATATATATATATATATATATATATATATATATATATATATATATATATATATATAGATGTATATATATATATAGATGTATATTTATATATATATATATATATATATATATATATATATATATATATATATATATATATAGATGTATATATATATATATATATATATATATATATATATATATATATACGTATAAAGTAGAAAATCGATTATCTGGCCTGCCAAACGCGAAGAATGTATTCTAACATGTATTCGGAATGTGTCCGAACTGGCATTACGCCCAAACTACATGTACATCATGTACCATTTCTTAATGAATGTTGATTTTCGTTGATATATCACTGTTATTTTTAATAAAAACATAACATTACATATGTTTGTACCTACATACTACATATGCAAAAAATTTGCTTTTCCTCATACATTCGATTATCCAGATTTTCGATTATCCGGATTCCTAATGACAAAAATTAGTCCGGTTGATCGAGTTTTTGCTGTATATATTATATACAGTATAAGTATTTACAATATATATATATATATATATATATATATATATATATATATATATATATATATATATATATATATATATATATATATATATATATATATATATATATATATATATATATATATATATATATATATATATATATATATATATATATATATATATATATATATATATTTGGGATAGCAGTCTTCAGGTTGAAATAAGTGTACTCTTTTCTTTGTATCTCAAGCTTTCGAGAATTTTATTTATCTCTTCATCAGGAGCAACTAGAATATTGAAAGTGAGAAAATGTCAAATATACATAGATATGTGGTAACTTACGAATTGAGGTTGTATCAAAAAGATGCTGAAATTTACTGAAAATTCATATAAAAGATACTCAAAATGAAAACAAACGCATAACATGTAGGGATGGAGTATCAAAAATGATCTAGACAAGGTTATAGTTGAATCCGAAAACAAAGAATGACACTTATAGGTTAACGTTCCATCATAGAAAAATCGCGAATTACGCGATGTCTCCATCATTCACAGAACTACTACACATCGCCAGTACCAACCCACACACACATCCACAAACACAACAAATCAAACCGAGTGACATGTTTAACTACTGACACTGACAGTATTCAGACTGGGACAACTGTTATGTTTTTTGGCATCGTAGTCAATTAAGTAGGAAAATATCGAACTCAGACCGTCAATGTCTCTACGAGAGTTCATGCTGTTCTTATTCTGGTATATCCGCACCATCTCCAGAAACAGTCTTCTCTTGGTATTATTCTCTTTATCCAATATTTTCACTGAATTGTAATCAGGGTGATGTCCGTTGTCCAGACAATGCTTAGTCAGAGCACAATTTTGCTTGCTTGTCCTAATATTACTCCTATGTAAAGTGATCCTCTGTGATAGGGTTGTTGTTGTTTGGCCCACATACACAAGCTCACAATCACAGCAGGGAATCTCATAAACTATATATATATATATAGTTTATGAGATTCCCTGCTGTGATTGTGAGCTTGTGTATGTGGGCCAAACAACAACAACCCTATCACAGAGGATCACTTTACATAGGAGTAATATTAGGACAAGCAGGCAAAATTGTGCTCTGACTAAGCATTGTCTGGACAACGGACATCACCCTGATTACAATTCAGTGAAAATATTGGATAAAGAGAATAATACCAAGAGAAGACTGTTTCTGGAGATGGTGCGGATATACCAGAATAAGAACAGCATGAACTCTCGTAGAGACATTGACGGTCTGAGTTCGATATTTTCCTACTTAATTGACTACGATGCCAAAAAACATAACAGTTGTCCCAGTCTGAATACTGTCAGTGTCAGTAGTTAAACATGTCACTCGGTTTGATTTGTTGTGTTTGTGGATGTGTGTGTGGGTTGGTACTGGCGATGTGTAGTAGTTCTGTGAATGATGGAGACATCGCGTAATTCGCGATTTTTCTATGATGGAACGTTAACCTATAAGTGTCATTCTTTGTTTTCGGATTCAACTATAACCTTGTCTAGATCATTTTTGATACTCCATCCCTACATGTTATGCGTTTGTTTTCATTTTGAGTATCTTTTATATGAATTTTCAGTAAATTTCAGCATCTTTTTGATACAACCTCAATTCGTAAGTTACCACATATCTATGTATATTTGACATTTTCTCACTTTCAATATTCTAGTTGCTCCTGATGAAGAGATAAATATAATTCTCGAAAGCTTGAGATACAAAGAAAAGAGTACACTTATTTCAACCTGAAGACTGCTATCCCAAATATATATTTTCTATGATTATATTATCAAACCAGTCAAAATATATTTGTTATTTGTATATATATATATATACATATATAGATATATATATAAATATATTCTGTGACTTTAGTTCGAGTGATAACGAATGGAAAACCAAATGGAATTTTCTGTGCACTATTTCCATGAAATGTGAATCTAATATTTTGGATTATGAAACTGTATTTGATGATGAAGATTAATCGAAACAAAATGAAATTTTTTTGGATGAAAATCGTCATTGATCAATTCAATTTTGTAATATACACACACACACACATATATATATATATATATATATATATATATATATATATATATATATATATATATATATATATATATATATATATATATACGGGAATAAACGCGAGCGTACTACTAACGCAACCTATTGTCATTTAAAAACATCGTTCGATGATATTTGTCAAATAGACATTGCTATTTAGTAGATACCTACGGGTATAGAAGATATGTGAAATTTCGATGCTTGGTGTGTCTGTAATCCGAGAGAGTTGTTTTCTACGGATTTCTATAGATGGAATTGTAGAATATTCATTACTCTACGATCTTCCACTTGAACTCACAAGAAGATGCTTGGAGGTTGAAATCGTTGCCTCACTTCGATGGATGAGGTGCGACTGACGAGTTCCTTGCAGAACAAAACATATATGTCTCGCACTTCTATCAGGTGTAGCATCGATTTCAATATTTCTCTAACATTTATCCCTTGAAGGATAATGGAGGCATCACATCGTACACGTTCACATATCTAGCTCTACTATAACATTCTCTTGAATAATTTCCATTTTCAAATGAATGTTCTAGTGTTCATTTTCTTATATATATATATATATATATATATATATATATATATATATATATATATATATATATATATATAAATATATACATACATATATATATATATATATATATATATATATATATAAATATATACATGTATAAATATATATATATATATATATATATATATATATATATATATATATATATATATATATATATATATATATATATATATATATATATATATATATATATATATATATATATATATATATATATATATATATATATATATATATATATATATATATATATATATATATATATATATATATCAACTGAGGAGTGTTGCCGTGGTAGTGAATATTAGTGAAAAATTGTTGTGTTATCGGAGATTTAGGCAATTAAATTAATCCAAGACTAATCGTCAGTAATTCTATACTTCGAACTAAGTTTCAGTTCTTCATCAGGAATGCTGGAAATTTTTACGAGATGTTAAATAAATACAAATGGTAGTGAAAAAATACCTACATCTGACATAAGTTGTTAAACTAACAAAAACAATACAGAAATCATCCAATGATAGATAAAATACGAATGTAGTAAAATTATTTAAGCACAAGTATGTAAATAACAATGTAAACATGAATAATATAATAGAGTGACGTTTTTCATGACATAGGTTATTCTTTAAATGGCACATTAGTTGCAGTGTTCCCTGTACGTGATGACAAAATGTCTGAACTGAATATTTTTAATTCGGCCAGTCTCATCTACAGAGAGTAAATAGCTGTATATAGAAGTGAGACTCTCAATGTCCGTTGTTTTATTAATGTTGTTGGGAATGTTATTAATGTAACACATCTCCAACAATATTCTTCTGTTATAATTTGTCTCTATTGAGAGAACTCTTGGTTGGCTAAGGTCAAAGTTATGGTTCAAAAAAGAAGCATGGCTTGCGAGTGCACATCTTTTTGGCTACAGACGGATGTCACTGCTATGAATCGCCAACCTCCTTTTTAAGGATTGGGTCGTCTGACCGATGTTAATGGATTGACAGTCCTTACAATTCACAAGATACACACAATCAGAAATGGATAGTGCTGAAATTCTGTCTTTTAATCTGCTGAATAGTCTATAAAGAGAAAATGGGTTATATCTGGCTAATTTAATATTTGGAACATCCCTGAGGGCGTGAATTAGCCTTTGTGTCAACCCCCGGATATAGGGCAGCACAACATACCTCGTGGAGTTGGTATCTTGAGAGAAGTTATCACCTACAGCCACATTGTCCAACAGCCTGGTTGGAGACATCGTTGGAAGATGCTGAAAACATTTCATTAAGAAGGATCTGGACAAGCCATTTTTTAAGAAGATACTCAAGAGCCTAGCTTCACCAGATTTTAGGTGTTGGGGATGGCAAATTGTTCTAACCCTGTGTATCATTCTCTTCATAAGTTTTATTTTTATTCACCAATTGTGGTTGGACTTTGTATGAATATATCAACAAGATGCTGTTGTCTTCTGGAACCAGTCCAGTTATATATCTCCTTATATACCAGTTTATTCTCAAAAAATATATAAACTTCTCTTCGAAATATAGAATTACTGACGATAAGTCTTGGATTGATTTAATTGCCTAAATTGCTGATAAACCAACAATTTTTCACTAACATATACATATATATATATATATATATATATATATATATATATATATATATATATATATATATATATATATATATATATACATATATAGATATATATATAAATATATATATATATATATATATATATATATATATATATATATATATATATATATATATATATATATATATATATATATGTATACATATATATATATATATATATATATATATATATATATATATATATATATATATGTATATGTTAGTGAAAAATTGTTGGTTTATCAGCAATTTAGGCAATTAAATCAATCCAAGACTTATCGTCAGTAATTCTATATTTCGAAGAGAAGTTTATATATTTTTTGAGAATATTATATAACTGGACTGGTTCCAGAAGACAACAGCATCTTGTTGATATATTCATACAAAGTCCAACCACAATTGGTGAATAAAAATAAAACTTATGAAGAGAATGATACACAGGGTTAGAACAATTTGCCATCCCCAACACCTAAAATCTGGTGAAGCTAGGCTCTTGAGTATCTTCTTAAAAAATGGCTTGTCCAGATCCTTCTTAATGAAATGTTTTCAGCATCTTCCAACGATGTCTCCAACCAGGCTGTTGGACAATGTGGCTGTAGGTGATAACTTCTCTCAAGATACCAACTCCACGAGGTATGTTGTGCTGCCCTATATCCGGGGGTTGACACAAAGGCTAATTCACGCCCTCAGGGATGTTCCAAATATTAAATTAGCCAGATATAACCCATTTTCTCTTTATAGACTATTCAGCAGATTAAAAGACAGAATTTCAGCACTATCCATTTCTGATTGTGTGTATCTTGTGAATTGTAAGGACTGTCAATCCATTAACATCGGTCAGACGACCCAATCCTTAAAAAGGAGGTTGGCGATTCATAGCAGTGACATCCGTCTGTAGCCAAAAAGATGTGCACTCGCAAGCCATGCTTCTTTTTTGAACCATAACTTTGACCTTAGCCAACCAAGAGTTCTCTCAATAGAGACAAATTATAACAGAAGAATATTGTTGGAGATGTGTTACATTAATAACATTCCCAACAACATTAATAAAACAACGGACATTGAGAGTCTCACTTCTATATACAGCTATTTACTCTCTGTAGATGAGACTGGCCGAATTAAAAATATTCAGTTCAGACATTTTGTCATCACGTACAGGGAACACTGCAACTAATGTGCCATTTAAAGAATAACCTATGTCATGAAAAACGTCACTCTATTATATTATTCATGTTTACATTGTTATTTACATACTTGTGCTTAAATAATTTTACTACATTCGTATTTTATCTATCATTGGATGATTTCTGTATTGTTTTTGTTAGTTTAACAACTTATGTCAGATGTAGGTATTTTTTCACTACCATTTGTATTTATTTAACATCTCGTAAAAATTTCCAGCATTCCTGATGAAGAACTGAAACTTAGTTCGAAGTATAGAATTACTGACGATTAGTCTTGGATTAATTTAATTGCCTAAATCTCCGATAACACAACAATTTTTCACTAATATTCACTACCACGGCAACACTCCTCAGTTGATATATATATATATATATATATATATATATATATATATATATATATATATATATATATATATATATATATATATATATATATATATATATATATATATATATATATATATATATATATATATATATATATATATATATATATATATATATATATATTTATACATGTATATATTTATATATATATATATATATATATATATATATATATATATATGTATGTATATATATATATATATATATATATATATATATATATATATATATATATATATATATATATATATAAGAAAATGAACACTAGAACATTCATTTGAAAAATGGAAATTATTCAAGAGAATGTTATAGTAGAGCTAGATATGTGAACGTGTACGATGTGATGCCTCCATTATCCTTCAAGGGATAAATGTTAGAGAAATATTGAAATCGATGCTACACCTGATAGAAGTGCGAGACATATATGTTTTGTTCTGCAAGGAACTCGTCAGTCGCACCTCATCCATCGAAGTGAGGCAACGATTTCAACCTCCAAGCATCTTCTTGTGAGTTCAAGTGGAAGATCGTAGAGTAATGAATATTCTACAATTCCATCTATAGAAATCCGTAGAAAACAACTCTCTCGGATTACAGACACACCAAGCATCGAAATTTCACATATCTTCTATACCCGTAGGTATCTACTAAATAGCAATGTCTATTTGACAAATATCATCGAACGATGTTTTTAAATGTCAATAGGTTGCGTTAGTAGTACGCTCGCGTTTATTCCCGTATATATATATATATATATATATATATATATATATATATATATATATATATATATATATATATATGTGTGTGTGTGTGTATATTACAAAATTGAATTGATCAATGACGATTTTCATCCAAAAAATTTCATTTTGTTTCGATTAATCTTCATCATCAAATACAGTTTCATAATCCAAAATATTAGATTCACATTTCATGGAAATAGTGCACAGAAAATTCCATTTGGTTTTCCATTCGTTATCACTCGAACTAAAGTCACAGAAATAAAACATTCAGATATTCAAAATATTCGTATATTCATATCTCCAAAAGGATGATCTGGACCGTTTCATCTCAGATGGCGATATTTCCGTTTCAAAATATAAGCATCATTATTTGCGGTCACGTTTCCATACATACGTCTACACTCGAGATCAGGTAATGGAAGGATATGGTCTTCTAGAAACCTTTACTGACGTGATAAGTTTTTTTTTTACTAGAGATGTACGTTGCAATCTTGATAACCTACATAGCGAGAATGAAAACCTCGCCATATTTTTACGGATGGTTTTATTAGGAGAACTTGCTTAGATGGCAATCTCTACCGTCATCTCAAATGACAGTAGGTCATTTATAACATCACAATTCAACAGCTTGATCAACTGTCACGTTCAAAGTTGAAGTACATGAAAACGTCTTATAATATGAAAATGTTTATTTTCAGTGAACAGTTAATATTTTAGTACAGTGGAATCTAAAGCCCATTTCGTTTTTATTTCTATCTTCATCTTTAAATTCATAGTTTCTTGGTGATTCACCGAGTGATGTGAGAGAATTCGATTCCAGTTATTATAATACCTTGATCATAATCAAGCCCATTCATTGCTATCACATCCGTATCTTTACTTCTGAAAATAGATTTTCATTTTCAAATATTGACATCGAAATTTTGATACGTATATATAGCCTCCTTTTTATGAGAGAGAAAATAGTTCTATAGATTAATCGTTGAACAATAATATTTCCATACAATTAAGAAACTTATTAAATTTGGATACTCTCCATAAATTAATACAGAAATGAAATAGTGATGTTTTTAGAGTTCTTCGCATTACTGATGTCAATTAAAGAAGAGTAGTCCCATTTTATTAAATATTTGCACTCAATTTTCAGTTTAGAAATTGCACAACATGTAGTGAAGCGTTTACAGAAATATACTTTATCTTCAATTTTTAAAATCATTTTTACATACACCACATATATAAATAAATATATATATATATATATATATATATATATATATATATATTCAATTTATGATTTCTTCCTTTATTTCTTAGACTTTTATTTACATATATATTCTATCGAATGGAGTTCTTGGGTTATTAAGTCTATAAGTAACTGTTGGTAAATCTATATTTTATTTATATATAGTTTTTAACGTTTCGACAAACCAATGTTGTCTTCTTCAGAAAATTGTTTTTCCTTATAAAATCTCTTCTCTGCACAAAATAGTGTCAAATTCTTTTAAAATTACAAATAATACGATAAAGAATATCAAAGTCACAATGTGAACGTTCCAAATTAAATTCACTTTTAATTTGGTACATACGAATGATATGAAGAGTCTCTTACATATATATATATATATATATATATATATATATATATATATATATATATATATATATATATATATATATATATATAAATATATATATATATGTATATATATATTTTGAAAGTTTTTAGCATTAACAGGCTTTTTTAATATGAAAAAGTTTATTTCTGTTGACGTTTCGTTGTTATATTACAACAATTATTATTATTTTTTTTTTATTAATTATTATTAGTTTTGACAAAGTTGTAATATAACAACGAAACGTCAACATAAATAAACTTTTTCATATTAAAAAAGCCTGTTAATGCTAAAAACTTTCAAAATAAATACCTCAAACAGGCAATAAATCAATTTCAAGATATATATATATATATATATATATATATATATATATATATATATATATATATATATATATATATATATATATATAAACATAAATATATATATATATATATATATATATATATATATATATATATATATATATATATATATATATATATATATATATATATATATATATATATATATATATATATATATATATATATATATATATATATATATAAATTCATGCGCATTTTCTTATCATCTTTATTTTATCGAAATATTTTCAATAAAATATTTCAATCAATTTGATTTGCAAAAACAGACTTCAGAAATTGAGAGTTCACTTCAGAAGTGTATCTATTTTCTTCTTTATCGAAGAATACTCTAAACAAGGAAGAATATCATCAGAGATCGAGGAAAAGTGAAACTATAAAAACATCATTCAACGAAACAAAAATCGATAGCAATGTACTCGTAATTATATGAATTTTCCGAGTTTCTACATCAGAATATATAACATGTTTCGACTTTCGTGATGAAAAAACTGCTTGCTGGTTATGTTTTTCAATCAATCCCACTTTGCACTGGTTTTCGTTCGTTCATAGTACTAATTATTCATTGAATAATTCAATTGACAATTTCTTGATCAACATGACATCAGAGACAATTTCTGGTCCACTCCTCTCTCATGCAAAAAATTAAAATTAACACACCTTCGCTACAAAAAAAAAGCTCAAGAAGACAGTTAGACTCTATCGCTATCTATTAATAATGATCTATTCGAAAAAATGATAACGATCTATTTAAAAAAATGATTCCACATAGAATGAAATTATCAGATGACACGTTTCATATTACAACATTCTTTCTGAATATTTGTCTGCACAATAAAAGAGAGCTCGGGCAGTATATCACATGAATTGTTCCCTATTTTACGATTCGTGTATTGCACCCAGAGGTGGTACATGTTTTAATTCCGGAAAATGCGGATTTGTGAATTTCCATCTGTGACCAGATATTCAAATTGTAATTTTAACCATTGAAATAATAACAGATCATTCTCACCTTAAAATTCTCAAGTTGAAAAAACAAAATATGTTCTCAAATCACTCCAAAAGTACCTGAAAATTCGATATACATCCTTCAGTAATAATCGCAATAGAATGAAGGAATATTCTATTAGAATTTCTCAGAATTGAAAGTAAACATGCTAACCTTCAGATCATCCTAAGTTTGATTATCTCGGTGTTATTACAAAAATAAACAAAATTTGTTAGAAATTTCAGTTTGACCATTGTAAACCAACTAATAAAATATTCGTCAATTCATGGATCCTTTATAGTTGGTAGTGAATCACCGAATTCATTCTACCACACTTGAAAGAGCTGATTTTGTTTATTCGACAGAGGGAGACACACGTGAGTATTGATACTTGCTTGTTTCGCCTGTATGCGATTTGCAGTAGCATCTTAACGACGGACGTGTGAAACTTTCAATGTTGAATGTATTCATGTGCTTTTCTTGCTATCGATAACAGGGTATGTGATGATTGAAGTCGTTGCCTTTAATTTGGTGGACGTGGCGTAACTGATGAGTACCTTGTTGTACGAAACAGTTAGCTGTCTTACGCTCCCAATAAATGTAGGCATCGATTTCAATATTCTCTAACATTTATCCCTAGAAGGATAATGGAGACATCGCATAGTTGATGTTTCACATAGCCAGCTCTGCTATAATGTTCTTTTGATAAACTTAAATTCAAAAGATACAAAATCCAACAGAAATTTCATTTTCACTACGTTGCGTACAGAAAACACACTGATACTGTAAAAAAAGTCGAAGGAGAAATTTTAAGAAATTATGTTGTATTAATAATGAATATTTGATAATTATATTGAACATGTAAAATATAGTTTCATTCAGTACATGAAAATTAAGTTTTAGAATATTCTCTAAAACCTCTAATCGAAATTTCTATTGAAACTTTGCCTACAAGTCAAGGGCACTTTGCCTACAAGACAAGGCACGGGTTATCGTTAGCCCATATGAATGATAATTAATATTTAATATAAAGGGTATGCGGATCAAAAAGCGAGAAATAAATTTTCGCCCTTGGGGACTGGGACACCCTAACATATATATATATATATATATATATATATATATATATATATATATATATATATATATATATATATATATATATATATATATATATATATATATATATACTATATATATATATATATATATATATACAATATATATATATATATATATATATATATATATATATATATATATATATATACTATATATATATATATATATAGATACAATATATATATATATATATATATATATATATATATATATATATATATATATATATATATTATTTAATAATAATAGGCTTTTTTTGATATGAAAATTATTTTTGTTGACGTTTCGTTGTTATATCACAACTTTGTCAAAACTAATATTTAGTTTTTACAAAGTTGTAATATAACAACGAAACGTCAACAAAAATGAACTTTTTCATATCAAAAAAGCCTGTTATTACTCAAAACTTTCAAAATAAAATATCTTAAACAGGCAATGAATCAATTTCAAGATATATATATATATATATATATATATATATATATATATAAATATATATATATATATATATATATATATATATATATATATATATATTTATATATATATATATTTATATATTATATATATATAAAATTGACGTGATTGAATGCCAAAAAATTCAAGATTATCACTTGTGCTCTTTCGAGCATGTATGTAGAAATATATATACTAGAAGTTTCGACAAAGTAGTTTGTAGTCTGCAGTTGACCATAATTCACCAAATTCTTCGTCCGAAGTGATACCATTTTATTCGAAGTATATTCACATGTATATGAATGACATATATCCATATTTAGATCTATTACATAGCATTTATTGTGAAGTAGACCGATCATTGAAATTTCAATTTGAGTCACACTAACTTTTTCTGAAGTTTCATATCAAGAATATAGAACTTTTTTGTTGCACGTACATTTCCTAAAGTGCCTTTCCTATTCCTATTCGTGTGAACTACAGACAAGAAGCATCACGTACACTTGAAAACGATGTACGTAAAGTGAAAGCTGATACTCACATTACCGGAAGAGTTACAAAGTGTATGTTTTCAGAAATAAATACGGAGAGGTACTCGAGACACGTTAGCTCTTATGTACTTTAAATAGCTAGAGTATTTTTCTTGGCATGAATTCTTAGCCGTTGTACGTTACTCCTAAATTTTCAACTAAACTTCAGACACCCTTCTGTTCTGTGATGGGAGGCACGAATGATGTTCGACATATTTGAGTAAAAAAATGAGCAGAACTCAACTAAGAATCCAATTGAAAAATATATACTGGTATAGAATTTCATTAACTTTTAATAGTATTTTCATTTGAATGGTTTTAGAGTCGGAGAATAATTGACAATTCGAAATATATATATATATATATATAAATATCTTGAAATTGATTTATTGCCTGTTTAAGATATTTCATTTCGAAAGTTTTTAGCAATAACAGGCTTTTTTTGATATGAAAAAGTTTATTTTTGTTGACGTTTCGTTGTTATATTACAACTTTGTCAAAACTAATTTTTTAATTATTCAATTAGTTTTGACAAAGTTGTAATATAACAACGAAACGTTGAATTTCTTGAATTACTATAAATATAAAATGTCAAATTTATTTTCAAAAAAATATCAAATTAGTTTTTTTGTATTTTCACATATTGATTTTCAATATCAGAGGAGTATTTCTGGCTTAGCATTCAAAAAATCTTCGGAAGTTTCATTCTTCTCCATCATGAGGAAACCCCTGAAAAACTCATGGTAAGCCAGGTGATACTTCTAAGTGTGATTTATATATACATATATATAATTACATTGAGTGAGTCGTGTATATATATATATATATATATATATATATATATATATATATATATATATATATATATATATATTTTATATATATATATATATATATATATATATATATATATAAATATATATATATATATATATATATATATATATATATATATATATATATATATATATATATAAAACTCGACTCAATGTAATTATATATATGTATATATAAATCACACTTAGAAGTATCACCTGGCTTACCATGAGTTTTTCAGGGGTTTCCTCATGATGGAGAAGAATGAAACTTCCGAAGCGAATGCTAAGCCAGAAATACTCCTCTGATATTGAAAATCAATATGTGAAAATACAAAAAAACTAATTTGATTTTTTTTGAAAATAAATTTGACATTTTTATATTTATAGTAATTCAAGAAATTCAATTATTCATTAGTTTTGCCAAAGTTGTGATTATGTGAAGAAACGTCAACGAAAATAAAATTTTTCACATTAAAATAAACCTGTTATCGAATATATATATATATATATATATATATATATATATATATATATATATATATATATATATATATATATATATATATATATATATATATATATATATATATATATATATATATATATATATATATATATATATATTTATATATATATATATATATATATATATATATAATTTCGAAAGTTTTCAGCAATAACAGGCTCTTTTTGATATGAAAAAGTTTATTTTTGTTGACGTTTCGTTGTTATATTACAACTTTGTCAAAACTAATTGAATAATTAAAAAATTAGTTTTGACAAAGTTGTAATATAACAACGAAACGTCAACAAAAATAAACTTTTTCATATCAAAAAAAGCCTGTTATTGCTAAAAACTTTCGAAATAAAATATCTTAAACAGGCAATAAATCAATTTCAAGATATATTTTATATATATATATATATATATATATATATATATATATATATATATATATATATATATATAATATGATTCGTAGTTTCGAATTGTCAATTATTCTCCGACTCTAAAACCATTCAAATGAAAATACTATTAAAAGTTAATGAAATTCTATACCAGTATATATTTTTCAATTGGATTCTTAGTTGAGTTCTGCTCATTTTTTTACTCAAATATGTCGAACATCATTCATGCCTCCCATCACAGAACAGAAGGGTGTCTGAAGTTTAGTTGAAAATTTAGGAGTAACGTACAACGGCTAAGAATTCATGCCAAGAAAAATACTCTAGCTATTTAAAGTACATAAGAGCTAACGTGTCTCGAGTACCTCTCCGTATTTATTTCTGAAAACATACACTTTGTAACTCTTCCGGTAATGTGAGTATCAGCTTTCACTTTACGTACATCGTTTTCAAGTGTACGTGATGCTTCTTGTCTGTAGTTCACACGAATAGGAATAGGAAAGGCACTTTAGGAAATGTACGTGCAACAAAAAAGTTCTATATTCTTGATATGAAACTTCAGAAAAAGTTAGTGTGACTCAAATTGAAATTTCAATGATCGGTCTACTTCACAATAAATGCTATGTAATAGATCTAAATATGGATATATGTCATTCATATACATATATATATAAATATATGTATATATATATATATATATATATATATATATATATATATATATATATAATATTTCTTTACTGAATTTAGGTCAATTTTAACATAGGTTACTTCTATGTGCATGATTGAAGGAAAGTGATTCTCCCAAAATTGTTTGTGAAAACTAATGTCCTCAATATTTTTTGTTATATACATAGAAAGATTGTTGACAATTTCGGACAATATTTTTTGAGAATGGTTCTTAGAACCGAAACGCGTAATAAAGTCCTGTGGAGTAAATCTAGAAGAAATATTGAAATTGACCTCAACCCAGTAAAGAAATATTATAGATCAAAAAGGTCAGGAAGAAGACAAAACTTTTTAGTAATATATATATATATATATATATATATATATATATATATATATATATATATATATATATATATATAAAATAAAATGAACACTAAAACATTCATTTGAAAAAATCAAATTAATCAAGAGAATGTTATAGTAGAGCTATATATATGTGAAAGTGTACGATTAATTATTATTAATCAATAAATATTAATCAATTATGATTATTCTCTTGATTGATTTGAATTTTTCAAATGAATGTTTTAGTGTTCATTTTCTTAAATATTTCATTCAGTGCCATAAGCACAAAAAATTTCATTTCCTTTATATATATATATATATATATATATATATATATATATATATATATATATATATATATATATATATATATATATATATATATATATATATATATATATATATATTATGGAGAAATAACAAATTTTCCGTTTCGTTCTCTATTTTCAAATAAACATACTCAGGGATATGTACTTCTGTTCTGAAAATAATCATCCTCCAACAATGGACTCTCGGAATGAAAATTTGACAATGAGAAAAACTATGATCTTGATTATCAAGAAAATTCCTGATTTTTTAAATTCTGAACCGTTCAGAAACCTATATTGTTTTTGATGATATTAATGTTATGCTTTTCAATACATTGCAAATCTTGTTATTCAACAAAAGAAAAGAATCAGCTCATAACAATTTCCGTTCAAAAAGTATTAATTGAAGTTTTAAAAAATATACATTTTTTAAATATCGAATATCTATAGCCAATTAGTTCCAGCTATTAAATTGAGTTTTTTTCATTTTTGCTTTCAACAACAGAGTCTACGTTCTCTTTTCCCTGTCATTTTGCAATCACAGTCTATCGAATAACTTTGTGTTTCTAATATCATCTGTTTGCGAACAGATTAATTATGAATACAAATAATGCCAAGTTGGTACACTACCATTAAGTAGTTCTCAAAACTTTCAGGAAGTAACGATTTAACCTCAGTAAAAGCCTTCGTGATCTTTCAACGCAAAATTTCATCGCATGAATGTGAAACTGAATAGGAGAGATGCCTTTTGAAATTACACGTTAACACACAAAATTTTTTAGAAAAATAAGCAGAAACACAACATTTATCCGTTGTTTTAATTATCGAACTGATATCATCGGTTGTCCGATATGACAAAAAGACAGTTATTATTCGTTATTCCTTGCAGTTGGGGGTTCACAAAAACCAATAAACTTTTTTACTACAATTTGAATTGACATTCAACGAAAAGCCTAGATCATTGACGCTGATAACTGTTAGAGATATTGGAACTGAAATCACATGAAGTAAGTTAGAAATATCAAAATCACCTTCATTATCCTTTGTTACGAAATGAAATCCTTCTGCCCGTGGTAACGAATCCTCTTTAACTACGCACGCAACCACCTGAAGTTAAAGTTTGAGAATACCTAGTGTAACTCATCCAATTAAGAACTCCCTTCAACAGACTGGGAAGTTTATGCTGGTGAATAACATTCTCGTTAAGCCAAGCTAGATGCAGAATAAATAAGAGCTAGTTAGTAAATTTGAAATGATTTTTGATTCTATGGATTCACAGCTCAATGTTTGTGAGATATGAAAATAATGAAGCACTAGAAAATATTGAAGCAATGAGTAAGCTCATTTTTCCATGACAGTTAGAAACTACAGGTTTGAGGTATGTTATAGATATAATGAACATAATCAATACATATTAATTTCACATATTTCAACTTTATTTCAATTTGAAGTTAAGAAGAAGAAAATTATGTGAAAAAAAATTCATAAAACAGCATTTATATCTATGTTTAATATATTGTATCACATATTATCGAATTTGATCGTTTGGACCACATTGCAGAAACGAAATCCGATCATGAATATCAAAAAAAGGTGGGCAGAACTTCAATTCAAAAGTCTCATCGTTATCAATTCTATATTTCAAATGCAAATCGGTTCTTCTCCAGGAATACTAAAAATATAGACCAGGTGTTAATTAAATAGTTACAAATTTCAGAAAAAGGATTTATAGATCATACGTAATGAGCACTGGCGCCTTTATCTTGCAAATAACTGCTGGATGACTTTTGTGTCGTTTTTGATGTTTATTGATTTATGTCAGATGTAGGTCACCTTTTTCTACAATTTGTCACTATTTAATAAGAACCTGGTTTATATTTTAAGTATTCCTGAAAAAGAACAGAATTGCGATCGAAATATGGAATTGCTGACGATTAGTCGTTTGAATTAAGTTCTGCCCACCTTTTGCCGATAACCCAATAATATTTTCGAGAAGTTATATATATATATATATATATATATATATATATATATATATATATATATATATATATATATATATATATATATATATATATATATATATATATATATATATATATATATATATATATATATATATATAAATTTATATATATATATATATATATATATATATATATATATATATATATATATATATAAATAATAATAATAATAATAATAATAATTTTATTAATTTCATAAGTTTACATTATCGCTTGAAAGCAAAAATTTGTACAAATATAGAAACACGTCAAAGAACAGAAAAAACCTTAGCTAACTCTCACATTTCACGCTTGCAATATTCAAAAAATTCTGTTGTGTGTTATATGGTTCACATCTAATTAATAGGTCGAAAATAAGTTTTTTGAATTTTCGAAAATCAGGAATCATCTGGAATCTTCTTGGAAGTGCATTGAAGAGTTTCATTGACATATACATAGCACTATTTTCAAGCAGGCTCAATTTATGTCGAGGATATAAGAAGGGTTCCATTCTTCTCGTTTTGTTGCCGCTCTTATAGTTCTCGTAGCATTTTTCGTGTTTGTGCAAAAACAATAAGGATTTATAGATAAATAATCCATTTAGCGTTAATATTTTTTTTGTTCTAAATAATCCTCTGCACGAGTCTCTCAACTTCATTCTATATATCGTTCTCAACGCTAGTTTCTGTATAACAAAAACCCGATTCCATTGGGAACTACTTCCCCAAAATATGACCCCATAAGAAAGAAGCGACTGAAAATTTGAAAAATAGATTACCATTAAGGTATCTATATCGACATGGTGCTTCATAACATTGAGAGAAAACACCACAGAACAAAGTCTCCCAGTCAAATAATCTATATGTTCTTTAAATTTTAGTTTGCAGTCCAGATATACTCCCAAAAATTTGGCACTAGAAGCTATTGGTAATTCAATATCCTCCAGTGTCAAAGACCGAGGTGCACGCTGGACTGATCGGTCAGTTTGAAAGAATATACAATCTGTCTTGTTAACGTTGATAATAAGCCGGTTCTGATTACACCAATTTTTAACAACTTTGAAAGAATGTTTGCAATCCTGCATTGCAGCAGCTTCGTTCGTCGCTGTGATAACTATATTTGTGTCATCTGCATATATGGTTGTATTTGCATTATGTGGCAATACCCTTGGAAGATCATTGATGTATAGTATGAAGAGAAGAGGTCCCAGTATGCTGCCTTGTGGAACTCCCATTGAAGTGTTTAAATACTTGGAGATGTAACCATCATCTGTACCAATCTTCACATACTGGACTCGATTCTTCAGGTAACTTTTGAGTAAATCAAGTTGTTTGTTCCTTATTCCACAATAATTCAACTTTGTAAGAAGCCTTTCATGTTCAACACAATCGAACGCTTTGGATAGATCCAGAAAAAGAGCAATTGGGATTTCTCCTTCCTCCAGGGCAATCAGTATAGATTGAGTGAGTTCCAAAATTGCAGTTTCTGTTCCCCGGCTTGGCAAGAATCCATGTTGGTTTTCATTGAAGACTTGAAATTTCTTAAAGAAACTCAAAAGTCTATTAGCCAGTAATTTTTCAAAGATTTTCGAGAAAGATGATAGTATGCTTATTGGTCGGTAGCTGTCTGGTTCGTCGATAGGTCCTTTCTTGTAAATTGGTTTTATAATAGCAATCTTTAGTTTGTCTGGAAAAATTCCCTCTATGAAGGACATGTTCATGATATACCTAAGAGGTTCTGCAATATATTTTATTGATCTTTTAATGATTTTATTTGGAATTCCGTCATGTCCGCAAGTTGTTGTGTTTTTTAGATGTTTAACCACATTTTCTATTTCTGTTGTGGTCACTTCGAAAACGTAAAAGGAGTTTTCCAAATATTGCATATTTACACCTTCATTACTGACAGGGAGCATTTTACATAAATCTGGGGCAGCATTAATAAAATAATTGTTAAATCTATCAGCTGTTTCTTCTGGATCACCAGATGGTACCAACATTTTAGATTGTGCACTTGATTTGTTGAGTAGTGTGCTTACAATATGCCACGTGGACTTTGATTTATTGTCAGATTTGTTAATTTTTTCAGCATAGTAGGCTTGTTTAGTCTTGGAAATGGTCAGATCATATTGTCTTTTTAGCTTTTTGTACATTTCAACAGTGTTCGCATTGTATCTGGAGATGAGGTAATATATATCCAATTGATTTTTCAATAATTTAATATTAGGGTCATTCATTACGGTATTTTTAGTAGATCTATTTTTGGAAGCCTCTGTAAATGGAAAACACTCTTCAAATGCTTGTTTGATTTGTTGAAAAAAGTACTCCCACATCTCATTGATTTGGCAGGTTTTGTATGAGTAAATTTCATCCCAATTTATTTTCATAATAATGCTTTCAAATTTCATCAGTGCATTCTCTGAGTATATACGTATATTCTGCATTCTTGTGTAAGTATGGTTGTCCATATTTACACTAAGCCTGAAAGTCTGTGCTGCATGATCTGATAAATGTGGTTGAGAAACGGTAGTAACGCCCTCCGATATGTTTGTGAAAATATTATCGTTACACGTTGAAGAGTGAGAAGTTATTCGTGTTGGCTCACAGATCCTTATAACAACATTGTGTGTGTCAAGTATTGACTTCAGCATCTTTACTTCGTTGCTCTCTCCTTTGAGTACATCGATGTTGAAATCGCCTGCTATAATGAACTTGATATCACATTCACCATTCAGAATCTCCAGTACCAACAACAGCCTTTCAAAGAAAATGTTGATGTTAGCCACTGGCTGAGTGTTAGGTCTGTAAATGCATACGACTATTAACTTGAAATTTTTATTTATTTTACATTCAATTGCAGAGCACTCAAAAATATTTGCAACTGATAGCTTCCCAATGTCTGGTCTTGGTTTGCAGTCCAGACGATCACAGCTGAATATAGCACAACCCCCATGTTTGTTTTTTAATCTGCAGAAACTAGCAATCTGCTTGTACCCAGTAATTTGAAACTTTTCTAGTTGATCCGTAGTCTGCCAGTGTTCTGTTAGGGCAAGTATATCAATATTATCATCTTTAAGAAATTTTTCTAGGCCATTAAAAGACGTTGCTAGACATTGTATATTCAAATGTGTAACATTCAACGTGTTGGGCTTGAATGCGATAGCAGAAGTGTTTACATTGGTTTTGGGTTTCAGGAGGCGACTATTGTCTGCCTGCGCTTCAGAAAAACCTCTTGATTGTCACACCTTCTGGCCAGAAGGACGGACTCATTGCTTGATCCAATGATTCAAATGGTAATGTCACCTTGAAGGAGGAATAAATATCAGGCCTTCTTGAACTTAACTTGTCGCATGTGACACCCTGTATACTTTGTTTGATATAATTTTCAAGATCCGCTGCTTCCGTTGTTGGACTGAGTCTTGAAACATGTATAAACGCCAGGGACTTCTTTGGCGCCGCGACTAAAACATTAGATTTAGTAGTACCAATTATAGGCCTCACAGTTTTTCGTGAGCCTGTTTGTTGATTACGTGTAGAGTGTTTATGATCGTCAGTATTATCACCGGTAACTGGTGTTAGTTTGCCGGAATTTGGTCTTTTCTTCGACTTCACGATTGACCAGTCATACTGTTTTTTGGAGGTGTTTCTATCACCACTATTATTGGAATTTGAGTCCCTTTCAATGTATATAACATCATTCAAGGTGTTCCTTTGAATGATATCAATGGAACTGTTTCCATCCGACGATCCTTCTTTTGGGTTTTCCGTGGTACATATCCCACCGGCACCACTGGCTTCAACAACAGCCGGTCTCGGCTGCAGTTCGCTCGCAGATGTATTCGTATTGATGTAGTTTTTCTCAGATTTGATTTCTTTTATTTCACAATGCAATTTACGAATTTGTTCGCCTTGGGAAACTAACAAATGTTTTAATTCCAATATTTCGGATACAAACGATGCAGTAATTTCACTCACAATTTCATTTTTCCAAATGTGTAAGAGATTTTTAAACTCACCAGTATTGTAACCCAAACTGGGATTACTTGATACAGCATTTGATTCATTCGTTACAGAAATTTTAGAACAGGTAGCACAAAGCCATTGATTAATTTTATTATCATCACGAAACTTCGCAAAATCATCCAATGTTGGAAATATGCACTTACTATGAAAATGGACACAGCAGTTTACACAAATTATCGAGTCTTCATGTCTATCAATTTTAAGATCGCAGCCGGAGCACTGTATACCACGTCCGCGCGACATACTGTCTTACAGTTGAATGAATATATATATATATATATATATATATATATATATATATATATATATATATATATATATATATATATATATATATATAAATTTATATATACATATATATATATATATATATATATATATATATATATATATATATATATATATATATATAATTGAAATGAAAATTATCGGCATATCCCGCAAATCGGTACCAGCCGTTGACACGTGTTTCGATCTTATTGGATGTCCTCAGAACGGCGTAGCCAAGTTCTAGTGGTAAGAACCTGGAGATAGAAACACAAAAAGAAAAACCAAGAAACAAAAACAACCTTTGAAGGAAGTCGCAGCATTTCAGGCTACCGCATTTGTTCTCTCTTGAGAGAAACTGATTTGCAAAGCAGTTTCCAAATCTCAAATTGGAGAGAACAAATGCGGTGTCCTGAAATGTTGCGACTTTCTTCAGAGGTTGTTCTTTTGTCTTGGTTTTTCTTTTTGTGTTTCCACCACCAGGTTCGTACAACTAGAACTTGGCTACGCCGTTTTGAGGAGATCCAACAAGATCGAAACTCGTGTCAACGGCTGCTACCAATCTGCGAGATATGCCGATAATTTTGATTCGAATTTAAATTTTTTTCCGCATCCAATATCACATATTATATATATATATATATATATATATATATATATATATATATATATATATATATATATATATATATATATATATATATATATATATATATATATATATATATATATATATATATATTCAATAGTGTTGGCGTTTACTTGATGTAAATCCATTATAATTGAATATAACTTAA
This sequence comes from Henosepilachna vigintioctopunctata, assembly GCA_030704895.1. Lineage (NCBI taxonomy): Eukaryota > Metazoa > Arthropoda > Insecta > Coleoptera > Coccinellidae > Henosepilachna > Henosepilachna vigintioctopunctata. The sequence continues at coordinate 821,678 of JARQZJ010000001.1, read as the reverse complement.
ATTCAAACACTTGAACTTATGATTTACACTTCATTGACAACATAGCATGACGCGTTTCGTCGTTACAAACGACTTCTTCAGATGCTTACAGAATAACATATTATATAATATAACAACAGATTATTCTGTAAGCATCTGAAGAAGTCGTTTGTAACGACGAAACGCGTCATGCTATGTAGTCAATGAAGTGTAAATCATAAGTTCAAGTGTTCAAGTGTTTGAATTTAAGTTATATTCAAATATATATATATATATATATATATATATATATATATATATATATATATATATATATATATATATATATATATATATATATATATATATATATATATATATATATATATATTTATAATAACATATAGAAGAATGTGAATTATACTCGTACACGCGGCAATAATAAAATAATTAAACAACGTACTATTTTTCTTGAATTTAAGCTTTCAAAGTTTATTTATCTCTGATCAGAAGCCCTAAAACAATGCTCCTTGAAAGTAACTACAACAATCTAATTGATTCTAATTTTAAAATCCTTATAAAGAGATAACAAAAGCCGAACGCTCAAGATAAACAAAAATTACGTTGGTTTCTTATTGGTGCCATTCCAAGAATAATTGCCATAACTCATAACATATTTCAGAAAAGAAATCTATTCTTCATATATATATATATATATATATATATATATATATATATATATATATATATATATATATATATATTCTATATATATATATATATATATATCTATATATATATATATATATACATATATATTTCTGTAATGGTTAAGGGAATTCGACTGATACTACTGATTTTCATACTCTTTATTCCATGCCTAGCTTTCGGAAACTCGTTGCTTCCATCTTCAGGGCCACTACAAGCAAGTTTACATTAGCATTTCGTATAGATGTTAATATGAATTCTTACAGAATGCGAGGTTTTCAGTTTGTGAGTTGTGATGCATTATCTGTAGAAATTCTTCTACCTATTGTTTAATTTACTGTTTTCCTACCAACAATCAATATACAAACAACAACTGTACTTCCACAATTTCTACAACCAATTTAGATCTTTTTTTCTCTTCCTTAATTCTAACTTCTCGAAGGTATCACAGTTAAATTTACAAGTTATTAATTACAGAAATATAGAAACAACGACTGTGATTTGTAATTGTTTATATATATATATATATATATATATATATATATATATATATATTGGTGTCGATTTTATTTCAAATTGTCTTGTGAGATTCTTGAGTGCCGCTAATAACGTTAACGCGTGAACATGAAATATTTGGCAAGGATGATCCTCAGAAGATGAAAACCCGCCTTGTGCTGAATATATGAAATTATGGCTGAAACCCACAAAAACGCTACACAAGCTGCGACACGTAGGCGTGAAAATTCACAGAAGGAAATCTTCCAGCAAAGCAAGCAAAAAGTATAACGTTCATTACGTTACGTCTGTTTTGAGAGCTTCCTATGCGGGCTTGCCAAGAGCTTGTGAAGGAATAAAGGAAAATCAAGCAATGGAACTCAGCTCTAAATTAGCAATAGTGAAGGTGAAATATACTCTCGCTCATTGTCAAACGACAAAAGATTTAAGGTTTTTCCATTCAATGAAAAAATATTACGAGTATATTCTTTCTCTCGTTTGATGGAATTTAAAAATTTTATTTGATTGTCACTAGAGTCAGACTTTTCTCGAGTTAGGATTAATCATTATCATTGTTATTTATTCTCATATTTCGTTGTTTTAATCAATTATTCTTGCTTTCCTTGATAGTTAACTAAGTCTAAATAACTAAGTCAAGATCACCTTCACTAAGTCCAGATAACTTCATCGAAATGATAACCAATAAAAATTGCTATCGAAAGAAAAATTATTTGATTACCGACATAAAAGTTCAGAATTGCCAGCAAAATATTCTTCTTAAAACATAGCAGGAGCTATGTTGCTTCCTGTTTTATGACATGGTCCTCGGGCAATTTGCTTTCTGTCTTGCACATATTTTTTGATAGCAAACCCATACTGTTATTTTTGTAATTGAATTTTTTTTCTGAGATTTTCTGAAATCCTTTCAATTTTGAAATTTCGAGGTTTTTTGATAGCAAGCATCTACTGTTATTTCAAAAACTGAATTATCTTTCTTCTGAGAGAAATATCTATTGGTTACGATATCGGTAAACCTATATTTATTGACTTAATGAAAGCGATGAAAAAAATTGTTTGAAAATAATTAAATCAAGCATAACCATAAACTTTCGATAGACAAGTGAAAAAAACGCTCATCTGATTAGCAGATGGGTGAAGTTTGAGCTACCACAGAGTCTCCTACTTCAACACTCTGAAATAATCGTCTAACAATTCATAGAAATGTATGAAACTGAGCCAAGTGTTTTTCATTAAATAAATATCAAATCATGTACTACCACGATCAGCGAATCATCAATCCATTTTAACTATTTTAGGTACACAATGTTTTAGTTAGATCTGGCCTCTCATTTAATGTATTTTCATATACGAATGTAACTTCATAGACTCAAATATAAATAAACAAATTGTTTCATTTCATCTGCTGAATTCACATTCCGCGAAAAAATATTCAGTCACAAACTAAATACTACAGAAAATAAACGAAAACGGAAAACAAGCAACAACAGTTATTTTTCGTGATTTCGCAATCGGACTCATTCGTTTCAACGTGAGTAATCGAGATCTATGATGCATAAATCAGAATTTAATTTCGTACCGATGTACCAATCCCTCTGAATAACTCAGAGATAGTAGTGAGTGGCCCTATCGAACTGAACGCCGTAAATTGCAGAACGCTTTACTGAGAAATTCAGTGGGTTTTATATTCCGATGATAATCTATTAGAAGAGTCAAATGAGCAGCTAATTCGAAAATTCAATTTGGAGAATGAAAAGCTTTATAACGATTTCATTTCACAAAACGACTTTTATTAACATTCCAGCTTGTTGTTTGAGCGTTGTTCGACAAAGGGCCTAATTGTATGTAGTTATTTGTTGAACAGTAACGACAGAGTAATAGGACACGGATAACAAAGCATAATGAAAGACTTCGTAATCATTAGGAAACATGTTGTGTACCTTGAATTGAATATGGAATGTGCAAGTAAAAAAAATACTTAAAACGAGTATTCTGAATCAACAATGAAACATCTTGGTCGTTTTCAGCATTTACTAGAGGATTAAGTTTACTATGTTATGCAAACATAATAATAATAATAATAATAATAATAATATTTTTTTATCCTTTCAGCCATATAGAAAAAATGTATAGGACACGTCAAATTACAAATAATTAGAAATCACAATCATTGAAATATTCTCCTATAGAGTAGTAACATTTCTTTATTAACTTCAACTTAACCACATTTCTGAATTTAGTTTTTGGTAAACATTTTATAGAATCTGGCAGATGATTGAAGAGCTTAACTCCTTTATACATTGGTGACGATTCACAAGTTCTGTGATGAGGAAATAGAAACACTTGAGAATTTCTTGTGTTGTATTCGTGAGAACTAGACAATTTTACCAAATTACTATGGATTTCCTTCACATACAATAAACACCTGAATATCTATATACACGGAACCGTCAGTATCCCATACGCCATGAATACCGGCCTACAAGAGGAACGAGGATTCAGAATAAATATCATACGTACAATACGTTTTTGGGACACGAATACTCCATTTATATTAAAGATGCCCCACAGCAATATATTATAGGACAGGTGACTGTAGCATAAGGCATAGTACACATTCAACACGGATTCTCTAGGGAGAGAATCTTTTATTTGACTTATAGCGAAGTAGGCTTTACTCAATTTTTTGCATAATACATCAATATGTTGACACCATCTCAAATTACAATCAATGTATACCCCAAGGAATTTAACACGATCCTTAGAGGTGATTCATGTACTACCAAACTGTATACTCAATGTCCGATTTAAGTTTTTAATGCCAAAAAACATGCAATCAGTCTTCTCAATATTTACAATTAAGGCATTTTTATGACACCAATCTGTGAAGCACTGTACTAACTTGCCGCAAGAAGCAGCTTACTAACTTAGAGTAAGCTTCTCCGGGCTCTCAGCGGATAAAGCCAACGAATTATCATCCGCAAACAACGTCATAATACATTCAAGAATGTGATCTGAAAGATCATCAACAAAAAAGAATAAATAAGAGGGGACCAAGAACAGACACGAACAGTAGTGATATTTCAACCTCACAAACGCCCTAGACTTACGCAATATAAGGAAAGATGAAGTTTTTAGATGAATAGACTAATATAAACTCAGAAAAATTTGGATGCTCGTTAAGTTGAAAGTGTGGCCACAAATCCCAAGTCAAAAAGTCGAAAAGTTTCACAAGTAGCGGGTATCAAAGGTAGAAAAGAAGTTATTTGAGGAAGGCTGAATTTTATATGTAATAATAAGTAAAATATTTCAGGATATTCTCTGAAGAGACAAATCTGCTCGGCCAAACATCCTCCCAGAGTCGTTGAAAGTTCCGCTGTGCGAAAAAGCGCAAATATCCAAGGGTATGAGTAGGTACAAGCGAGGTGCACTTTGACGCATGAATACGAGATCAGAGTCTGTTGAAAAGAAAAGGTGAATTTTTAATTTTCGCGGGCTCTGCAAATTCGATTATCGCATTTGTTTTGTTGGTACACATACGTTTGTGATATGTTGACATTATCAGCCATTTTGGAGTAGTAGTTTCTTTTTGACAAATGAAAAGGTTAATCACGTATTTGTGTGTTCTTCGATGATTCACTTTTGAAAAGAATGGATCAAGGAATCTGTATTGAATTTTGCGTTAAAAATGGAATAAGGTGCTCCTACGCACTCGAAAGTATTACTCTGCGTTGTCTCAAAAATAATTTATAAGTGCTACAAGCGCTTTAGAGAAGGCCGAGAAGGTGTTGATGATGATGAGCGTACTGGAGTTTCAACCACGTCCACAAGCGAACAAAACATCGAAACAGTGAAGAAAATGGTTTTGAAAAATCGTCGAATTTCTATTCAGGAAATTGTAGAGGATGTTGCGATATCAATCGGCTCATGCGATGCAATTTTGTCGGATGTTCTAATCATGAAACATGTAACAGCAAAGTTTGTTCCGACATTGATAACTTTTGAGCAAAAGCAACGTTGCATTAGTATTGTTCAGGAGTTGTTGAATGACGTCAAAAACAATCGAGGTTTGCTGGTCATAACTGGGGACGAAACGTCACCAGTGTATGGTTATGAAGTCGAAACCAAGGTCGAACCATCCCAGAGGAATCGACGAGAAAAGACAAGACCGAAAAATGCACGCCAAGTTCGATAAAATGTGAAGGTTTTGCTCACTTCTTTCTTCGATAACAAGGGCGTGATGCACCATAAATTCTTGCCAACATGTTGTACTGTTAATAAGGAATACTAAAAGGGAAATATGCAATGTCTGGGTGAAGCAAGCCTGCCCAAACGATCGAAATTGTGGAAAAACAAATCATTGATTCTGCATCATCACAATGTACCAGCTCACACATCAATGTTTAATCGTGAGTTTTCAACCAAAAACAAGACCATTATCATGTCTCAACCACTGTATTCACCAGATTTGGCTACCTGCGACTTTTCATGTCCTTAAACCAAAAAGACCAAATACAGCAAAGCCTTTTGCCACAATTGATGACATGAAGTCGCAATTGAAGAACGAGCTGTTAACCATACCGAAAAAGGCATTTCAGAAGTGCTTAGATGATTGAAAAAAGGCTCTGGCATATATGCAGGAGAATCAGAGGGGAAATACTTTGAGAGGGACACAATAGATATTGATGAGTAAATAAATACTTTTCGAAAAAACTCAAAATGCACCATTTGTTTTGAACAAACCTTGTATATCTCACAACTCGTGGCTACACTGGTTCTGTACTGTGTTCAAATTGTGGTTCTGTACTGAAGAACATCTTGATTTACTTGATATAAGTATATCGGAATTGTATGTTCACAAAAAAAATTTTGCGTTCGAGAAAATGTTTAACTAACATCTTTATCATTTTAGTAATAGTGTATTTACAGAAAGTTTTGGCCAATATTTGTTTGTTTTCTGTGTACCTAAATATAAACATTCAGAATTAATTATCATACAATGGTCGAGTTCAAACATCAATAATCATTCATGATTATTTGAAGTTCCATTTGAATTGAATCAATTTATGCAGCTTTCTTCAATGTTTCACTAATCAAGATTCAGAGAAAAATATAATAAAGATAGAAAATATTGTCAAAACGAATACTACCAACAAAATATTATATAAGCATCATCCTTCCTGCTAATTCTTGAACAGTAATACATCGAAAAGCTCACAAATGGCGTTTATTATATCTACAACAAGAATTGAAACTAAAATATCCCTGAATGTTTCGTTCCCATGTTTTTAGAAGAAAACATCATGTTCTGCAATAAATTAACAGCTAATTCTCAGACAGTACAGAAAGCATAGATACCAGGTAGGAAGGAATAAGAAATGTGATTTGCAGAAATTGGGCTTTCAAATGGACGTGATTTATAATTGTCGAAATGGTCGAGTATTGAGGAATTATTAAGAGATGAGTTCCTCCCTGAAATCCATATGAAGATGATAATGAAATTATGGTGATAGAACTTTTCTTTCCTTCCGTTCGACAACCTCATGAATAAGAAGTGAAGAAAATTCTTTGCAATTTTCAGGAACATTGAAAGTGTCGAAGAACTCCAAACCAAAGTAGATGAAAAACTAGACAGTCTCAATTATGTGTTAAAAGTATGTTCAATACGAATGAACACGCACAATTATGCAGTAAACTCATTGACAATTATCAGCTATTTATACCTATCCAAATTTGAACCGTCTTCAGCACAGAGACTTGCAAAGGTCGACTTCAGCATGACGCTATACGTCTCACGCAATGTTGAGATTCCCTCATAATTGAAATATTACCCTGGTGTAATTAGTCTAGACAGACAATCGAGGATGAACTCGAGTAACGCAAACAAGCATATACATATCCTTTTCGACAGTTGAGTTCATAGTAAATACAGGTTTAATACTACAGCATATTGAACTTCTTAACAAGTTATTTCACTTTAGTTTCTCGTCAGTAGAATGCTTTATCAGTGCTTGTGATGGAGGAACGAGCGCATATTTTTTCAGATGACGGGGTTCTACGCAATAAACTCAAACAATCGTTTGTTTGTCTATCAATTCCAATGGCTGGATAATTTTCACATGAATCGCTATCACGGATTAGGAAATTCTGATTTCAGAACTTAGAGAGTTGAATTCTGATGGTGCCTTCTGGGTGATTTTTTAAGTGTAGTTTTTCTTGAATCGAATAAAATACGCAATTTGCATCATATATTCAAAATTTTTGAAATTGATGACTTGGCCTTTGTCATTTACATTTTGAAGATAGCTTCATGTAAATTTTGTCCGCGGCAAAAAAATGTTGCGTATCATGGCTCGATATCGTTCGCCGTTGACGGTTACGTTTCTTCCATAGTCGTCTTTGAAGAAAAATACACCGATGATGCCACCAACCGATAAACCACACCAAACTGTCGTTTTTTCGGGAGGCATCGTTAATTCTTGTATGCCATGTGGATATTCATCACTCCAGATGTAACAGTTTTGTTTATTCACATATCCGTTAAGCCAGAAAAGAGCCTCATCGCCGAACACAATTGTTCGATAAAACAGCGGATTTTCATTAAGCTGTTCTAAGGCCCATTCACCAAAAATTAGACGTTGTAGTAGGTCATTCGACTTCAATTCTTGCAAAAGTTGAATTTAATCGGTTTTCACACCCAAATCAACACGTGAATTGTTCGATGATTTTTCATGTGGTTGAGTAACACATGCCCAATTGCTGAGAAAGGCGACGAATTGATATTTCACGATTCTGCAATATTCTCCTCAGTTTGCACTGTACGCATGCGAGACAATGGTTTGATGTCCAACAAAGTAAACTTGGTGCGAAATTTGGTGAAAACAGCACGAATTGTTGATTCACCAGGTCGATTATGACGATCATAATATGGTCGTAATAAATCATAATATGTCGTAACAAACGATACACATTTTTCACAGAGCACGAATTTTGATAGTCAATTCCAATAATTTGCAATATTTCCTCGTTTGTAAGTCTACCCATGATGAAATGACAGAGTATACTAAAAACGTTCCACTTGACAGATGACGTTTTGATGCAATTATCAACCAGCGCCGCCAACCTGAAAACTTAACTTTTAAAAAATTACCCGTTATAAAGCATGACGTGAACTGATAGTAATTCATATTCATTACTATCTCATTTTTATCCCTGCATTACAACTCAGAGCTCACTCACACAATGGTATTGATATCTGTGTGAGCAGTGACTAGTTAACTGGCTCATGGTGGCGGTCTGGGTTGATGTGATTATTGCTATAACCCAGCAACTTTCCCACTGTACGAAATGATGGCAGTACTGATACTTCTAGTTTTAGTGAAGGAAAGCGTTATGTTCAGTCACACGATGATATTTCACTATATTCTCAGGAATTTCTGAATCAGATCTTATTTTTCATTGTTTAATTTGTGATATTTTCAAATTTGCCTGGTGTATTTTCCAATCAAGGTGCTGTTATATTGAATTCCTTCTCCAACAGATGTAGTAGTTTTTCTTCTACCATCAAACAGGATTAAATGGGGTCTATTGTGGTGATGAGTCTATTAGTTAACAAGCTGCATTACAGCAAAAACTGAGGTGATTGTCCGAAAAGGATTGTCAGCATTCATTTCCATCTGGTGGTTCAACACAGTCTTCACTTCTCCCTATGAATAGCCCTATGAGTTTGTTTATGATGAGTATATATTGTGTTGCTGTCTGTATTTCGTCTTATCGAGAGGTTTCGATTTTCTGATGTTCAGATTCATCCTGAGTCTCTATAACATTGGCTTCAGACGAATGGTACTAGAATGGTTCCTCTAGTTTTCACTGATTGTTCAACGGTGATCAGGTTTCAGTAGAGTTGGTATGCTGAGTATGGTGTAGGTTAAGTGAGTATGGTGTAGGTTTCATTTCCCTCAAGAATCTCTGTTTTGGTCACTTATAATCCCTGCTCTCTATCAATTATTTACCTGGGTATGTCGTTGTTAACGTAAGTACTTACGTTCTCTCTAGAAGCAATCCTCCATGATGATTTTGTCCCTCACACCTGTGTGTTCTCCAAGTGGAATGTTCAAAATCAATTTCAAGTTTCAATGAATTTTGTGCAGAGGTGACATTTTGAATATTTGTGTTCATAATGAATTTGATGTGTTGAGAATAATATCATGAGCACTGAGCTTAAGGAAGTCATTGTTATTTCTGAGGATAGCATCGAAATGAGGAGCATTGTCTCCGAGAGTGAGTTAAGATATAGTTAGTTAAGTTGCTGGTAACCTATGCAAAAAGCTGACTGAAGTAGGATTAAGGACCAGTTGCCTTTTCATGATATCAGAAATTTACACCATAGTTATTTTTACACTTCTCTATCGATATGGATAGATTCGTTTCGCACAGGAACGTGTTTTAATGCTACGTTTCTACTTGGAGCTGATGTACTCTTGTTTACCACTATTAGTATATTGGCGTTTTCTGGCTTTCTGCTGCGACTAAATACACCAATGTACGTGACAATCAAAATGAAATAAACACAAATTTTCTGAATTTTTGGCTTTCATCGTTACCACACTAGAAAAAACGGAATTTCGTGTATACCGTAGCAAAAAGTGTATGAGTGGGAATTGCCACTGCATCAGTGCTTTGCAATTTCTTCTATACTCTTCTGTGCGTTCAAAAATTTATGGAAAACTGCTAATATTTTGGAGCAAATAGAGTGTTAGTAACACTGAAATACGCAACTTTATTTTCAGTTTTTTGAATTGAAATTGAAATGTTTGTTCCACTTATTGTACATTGAAATCTATACATCCATGTGAATTATTCTACAGATTGAATCATTATTCTTTCCTCGTATAATGATGGAAAAAATGGCTGTGGTCTCTTCTAAACCAAAATCGAAAGGATCGCGATTATTCAAAGCTGAAAAATTGAAACTAGAAAGTGGAATGTGAGAAAGAAACCGGGAATAATTAGCATGGAAAATTCCCAATAGTTTAATGATCTATTGCCTGTTCAACATTGAAATTGAATGTTTTTACTGAAATTATCAATTATAGAATTTAAATGCTATTCATTAGTCAATGAATTTGAAATCGAATCAATAAGATATTTTCTATAATCTCGTTGCCGAAACAACTTTCGAAAGAAGAATACGAAATAAGATCAAGTCTTTCATGTATTTTAAATTTTTATGAAATGAGATATATTGTTGATTGATTCTGCATTACTTACATTATGAATATTGAAAAATGGAGGTTGCATAAAACTCTTCCCATTTTCCCAGTTCCTGAATATGGATCAAAATGAATATGAATGGCTAACGACTATCCGCCTCATTAAGGCCTTACTGGAGAACATTCTCGAGAGCTCATTCGTCAAGTTATATTGAGAAGAATATAAATTTCCTATTGTTCAGGTTTTTTGCTGCAGCTAGCTCAAGTTTTGAACTTTCTAAAAGGAAATTATATGTTTCTGTTTTCGTGAACGTACGAATTCATTTTGAGAGGTTCTTAATATATTATTTCATTATCCTATACCAATGAGCTTTTGAATTGAGTTTCATTATTGTGTGGAATAAAATTTCAGTAGAAAACATATTACTGGTATCTTGGGGTCTTGGATCTGAAGACGAGGAATTGAATTCTTTGTGGAGTAGTTTACAAAATGGCAGAAAAACAGCTGTTTTGATATTTTTCATGAAACAACTGCATTCTTTCAAGTTGAGCTGACTTCAAGAGAGACTTGTGAGAGTTTTAACAATAATAATAATAATAATAGTAAATTCTTCATTCTCAGCAGGTATAACACCCAATTACAGAAAATAATAATAATGTTGAATGCATAACTAAATAATTTAAAAAAAGATTCGACAAAGAGCTCAATCTGATCTGAAAAAACAGTAACTCATACTTACATTATAGCATTCAATGAAATATCACAAATAAATCAATCTAAATCAATTCATTTTAGCCAATTTTCATTGTTCACATAAGTCCTGATAATAAATTCTATGGGGTCAAAGTGAATGTCACAATTATTTGCAACTCTATAGATATGTAGAATCCATGAACGAAATGGGGGATTGTATTAGGGAGTTGGTCCTCGAAGTCTATAAGTGGAATAATTCTGTATTACGAGAATTTTGCCTAGCAACACGAAATTTCGAATAGGACAAGAGAGAAGGACATCGAATACTATTGTGCAGTAATTTGTACAAAAATTTGAGTGATGAAGTTTGTCTCCTGCTCTGCAGGAGAGAAATGAAATTGAACTGAATCGACTCGATAATTCGTTATAATTGACTCCTCTCTTTGCATAAACTTTATCCTCCCTCCAAACTAAGAATTTGACGAACTTTCTCTGAATAGCCTCAAGATGGCGTTGATGGCAAACGTAAATGGGAAGCCAGATCGTGCTGCCATACTCCAACTTGCTACGGATTAGGGTATTAAATAGTCCTATGCATGTTGAGAAAATATCAAAATATTTACCATTACGTATATCGAATCCATATATTTTCGCAGCACTTGAGATAAGTTGGATGATGTGAGGGACACAGGAAAGCTTCTGGTCGAAAACTACACCAAAATGTCTTGCCTTATCAGAACGAGAGAGAATCTGACCACCGACTCTATAATCTCAATCATTTCGGTCTCTTTTCTTCGTGAAAGAAACAACATTACACTTTGACACATTCAATCTGGAATAATTTTCCTCACACCAACTAACAACATGGTCCAGCGCGAGCGCAAGTTGAACACAGTTGTCCTGTGATATAACTTAATGATATAGTTTCAAATCGTCTGCGAACATCAAATGTGGAGAGTGAATATTATCCATCAGATCATTTACGAACAGAATAAATAGCAGTGGTCCAAGATTAGACACTTGCGGTATTCCAGAGTTGGGTATGAACTCAGACGACTGTATACCCTCCAGCTGTACGAATTGACGTCGGTCAACCAGGTGAGAATGAAACAGGTTGGTGAGGCTATCAGAGAATCCAAACTTGTTGCGTAATTTCTATAATAGGAGCGCATGAGCAACTTTATCAAATGCGTTCTGAAAATCTGTGTAGATCACATCAATTTGATCAGTGGAGTTTAGTACTTCAGAAACGTACTGTGAAAACAGCATTAAATTGCTTGAAGATCTCATTGAGATAAATCCATGTTGCTCAATCTTGATGCTATTTCTGACGGCTGGATATATAGCATTATAAACCACAATTTCAAACGAATTGGAAAAGTTTGATAAGATGGATATTGGCCTGTAGTTGTCTACAACAGAAGGATCACCTTTTTCCAAGACAGGTACTATCTTGGCGGATTTCCATATTATAGGAAAAGTGGATTTACTTATTATGAGATTAAAAATATGTGTTACATATATTGGGTTTGAACATATATTGGAGTATCTGAGTACTCATCTTGAAATTTCTTCAATTCATTCCGCTTCAGGCAAACGGTTCCTTTTTGATGTTCAAACTGGGACAGTTGAATTCAATACTCATTTTGTGAACAGTTGAGTACTATTTTGATGGAGGTCTCGAAGGATTCAATTCAAAGTATTCTCTAGGGTTGAAGGTGTTGTATGAATATCGTTGAAGCTGGCTCCCATAGGAATAATGTTCTTCCTAATATTGACAGAAAAGAAGGTATAATATTGTAACCTGGGATTTGGTCGGTAACTGCCATGTCCATTCTCGAGGAACAACAGCTGAAGTATTATGATAAGACCACGTTATCAGCAAAGTTTTGCAGTTTCAACACCAACCGTTCTTTCAATACTCAATATTTTGTTTTACCTACTGTTCAGTAGTGACGGAAGTACAGATTGTCCACCTGTGTATTGATGGTTGACAGAGCTATAAGGTGAAAGAAGAGCGCCAATATGCTGAATTATAATGATCTAACGGGTATCCTAAGTCATTGTAAGTGTTAGAATTTTCTGCGAACGCAATTCCCTGACTGCTGAAGTGTTTGTAACGTTTTAAAACGTTTTACTGGTTGAAGAGTTAAATGCTAAGACCGCATCGCATGCAGTGATCGTAGTTCAAATACACCGATGTAAGAACGCATGATATTCCTGCTATAGATTCATTCCGATATTGGATTTCTCATATCGAGTATTGCGACTGAAAATTACCGATTGTTATATATACTATATTTTATCTCTATAAATTTTGAGTCCGCTTGTGAGCGGTAAGTGCTTCGCATTATTGATTATTGATTATATGAACCTGAGATTATATTAACAATTTTGGATGAAATTTCAAAATGATCCCCAACATAAGAACAATCTTTTTCAACTTCTCAGTCGTATAACGTTATAATTTTGTTTAGTGTCATCTTTTCGTCAGTGTTTAGTTTAGTGAGGTTAGGGGTATTCTTTCGTCCTACTGTAAGTAGGTCTGATTGTCATGTTGTGTTGTGTGTAAGACGATGGAAGTTAACCTGACTGAAAAAAAGTTGGCTGGTATTTTTTTTCGTAAAAATGAGCAGATATTAATTATCATCAAGATAAGAGACGTGTTGAGACCTTCATCAAATTATATACTCGTTCTTTTATGGAAATTTGCTTTGTCGAAAACAATAAGTATCCAGTATTAGGATCATTTGATGGTCGTTGAATTCTTCTGGAATTTGTTCGTTATTTGGAAATTGTGAACAGAAAAAGTGCCCTTTAGGGGATCAAAGCACGTGTTCTTGATACACAGTATACCTCACACTACATCTTTGCGTAAGTCCAGGTATTTTCAGTTTAGTTTCGATTATTTGTTTCATGGAGGCTTTTGTTTCAAGGTTTTTCGTTTTAATTTTTTCATTTTCATTTTTACATTTACTTTTGGATTTCTCCGTTCCATTTTCTTGAGTACTGGAATCATTGAGAATCACCATTTGTAGAAGGTTTGGTAGAAGATCTAAAGCTGGAAGTTTGAGTACACTTGTTGTGGTGAGAGAATTCCAGTACATTGTTTGAAGAGACAAGTGATATTTGATTTTATTGTTGATTTTATGCTGAAGATTTCTTTTCATTGAAACATTCAATATATATATATATATTTTTTTTTGTGACGATTAAGTCCTCTTAGCTAAGGGAGAATTAATTTATCTTTCATTTGTTTCGATTTTTTTAAGTACTTCAAATTATTGGTTTTATTCTATATTCAATATATATCTATATAGATATATAATCATATTATCATTTATTGGACCAAGTGGATATTACTGTTAGGGAGAACTAAGATTAAGAACTGTTAGATCTGGTGGCGTTGTTGTTTGATCCTCCAGAAAACCAATTGAATTGTACCGGGAACTTTCAAACGTCTGACGCCTGGCATTAAATTTTTCTTACATAATTAACCTGTGGTGTGGTACAATTCATTTAACTTTCAGTTCTCGCTTAACAGTCACTCAGATTTTGAACCACAGGTTAAGCGCAGGTATACATCTTGAGTGAGCTAGGTCGATGTTGTATACAACTCTATAACTATATAGTAAAAGTAAGTTATAATCCTTCCTTCTTTACTCATTTGTTACTTAGTGAATTCTTTTTTTCTAATAATTCAATTCTAATCAGCAAGTCAAGTCTTTTATTCTTTTCATTTTCTCGATTTGTTGCGTAGATTTTCATGGAATGCATTTAAGCTATATCTGTTGAAACGGGAGCTTCAAATTAGGGTTTTGCTATATCTCCTGGTGTTGAGTATTTAGCGTATCTTCTGCAGTTGAAGCAGATTCAAGTTCCGCCCAAGTTCGAGTGACTTTGAAGATTGGACATCCTATAGGCCTTCTGAACAAGCAGAGAACATCCAATATTCAAGATAAGAATGATCTCTCATTCAAATTTGAGATCTTCAACCAAAATATTTTGAATAGATGTTTTAATCATAAGTATTTAATTTCACAGTTTATATTGTACATAAATCTGGTGAATTTAAATACGTCTCCCAAAATTTAAGAGCTAGCCGGTGCAATCAGCATCGTTTCGTAGGGGAGTAAGTTATATGTTTTTTCGATGAAAATTTCTACCTTGATGGTATGGTAGTTAAAGATTGATGACAAGAATAATGGCAGTTTTTTCAAGTTAGAGTTTTTCACAATGAGTTAGAATTAACACACTTGACTTAAGTTTCACTAAATATATTAAAAACTTCATATATGTTTCGGGTGATTAACACATTATCAAGAGTATGCAATGTGACTCTCTGTACACACAGTATATACACAGTGTTATTTATTATGTGATGAATAACTAGGATTTCTGATGCCTTTCTGTTGTAGCACTCTTTCGATGAGTGCAAGATCTTCTGTTGTACCATATTGTTACCCTCTCCCATCCTTCAAGCGTAGTAATCCTGATATCATCATGTTTCTACTGCTTGTATTTCGCAGGTTGTGAGCGATGAAAAGCATTCAGATGTCGATCCTTGAAAGTTGATTATCAGTGAAATATATGTTGTGTTGATCGTTACAAAACCTCTGAGATCGAAATATTTTTGGAACATAAATTAATTATTTTCCGGGAAAATTTTATGCATCCCCAGAAATTAACCACCAATATTTTCTGTCTGAAGGAAAAAAGATCGCTGATCAGTTTGTGTTAGTAAAACAATTTTTCTTCAGTTTCCTGAGAATGAATATCACATTTCTACAAATTGTAACGAAATCACTCCATAGTAATTTCAATACTCAAGAGTATTTCTATTCAACACATAAATTATTAAAAAGTTAAAACAGAGTGAATTATTCTTCAACAACACAAAATGAAATGAAAGATGGGAGCCCGAAATTAAGAACGGCCAAATTCCATTCAGACAGCGAATTTATTAGGCACATCTAATCTCTTTAGGTTGATGAATTTTACGCGTATTTTCACAGCCTTTTTCAACATATTTTATTCCCATCTCCAAAATACCTCGTAAAAATGCTAATTTCAAATTAATATGCAGACATATGTAAAGTGTCTGCCGTCTATCGACACAAAAGATTTAAAAATGCGTGGTTCTGCTATTACTCACAGGTGTTACAATTCGAGCTACATTGTTTCTATGACAACGATGAAATACGCCATAGAAATGGAGTCCTACGGTGAGATGATTTGCTGAATTGACAGTACTTTCTCAGTTGCTAAATTTGGAGGTTTTCATTGTCTGGTGTCATTTTATTCTTCATATTTCGACTCATATAGCAAGAATTCAGCGAAATTATGGACATAGGACTTTCACAAATGAAATTTGAACGAATTTAAATTGATATAATACGATAAATGACAGGTAGGTTTCGCTTATCTCTTGGTGAAACATTATGTTAAGAACAATAAATTGAAATTAACACATTTGGCTTAAGTTTCACTGAATATATTTAAAAACTCTACATATGTTTCTGGTGGTTAACCCATTAAGTAACATGCTATACTCTTGCTAATGGGTTAACCACTCGAAACATATGTAGAGTTTTTAATATATTTAGTAAAACTTAGCCAGGAGCGTTAATATTAATTTATTGATATAATACATGACACGGAGGTTTCGCTTATCTCTTGGTGAAGCATTACGTGGAAAACAATAAATTGAAATTAACACATTTGGCTTAAGTTTCACTAAATATATTTAAAAACTTCACATATGTTTCTGGTGGTTAACCCATTAAGTAACATGCTACACTCTTGCTAATGGGTTAACCACTCGAAACATATGTAGAGTTTTTAATATATTTAGTAAAACTTAGCCAGGAGCGTTAATATTAATTTATTGATATAATACATGACACGGAGGTTTCGCTTATCTCTTGGTGAAGCATTACGTGGGAAACAATAAATTGAAATTAACACATTTGGCTTAAGTTTCACTGAATATATATAAAAACTCTACATATGTTTCGGGTAGTTAACCCATTAAGTAACATGGTATACTCTTGATAATGGGTTAACCACTCGAAACAGACGTAGAGTTTTTAATATATTTAGTGCAACTTAGCCAGGAGAGTTAATTTTAATTTATTGATATAATACATGTTTTTCAAAACTTATTCTCAATAAAACAACAGTCAAACCTATAAACACTTCTGTATCTCTGATAGTTCATTGTTTTTACGTCACAAAAATTTCATGTTGATTGCAAGATGATATGAGTAATTTTTCGTTTATTCCTTCAAAATATGATGAGTATGAATATTTTCTGGTTTTTGTCATATATTTCCATATGAACAAGGAAAGCCAATCGTTCGTTAAATTTGATATGCAATCGATTAAGGGGTAGAAAAATAACTATTACCTCATTCGATCAATTCGAATCAGATTTGAAAGTGGTAACATATCACTGTTTCGTTACTTTATTGCTGACTTCATTTCAGCAGCTTTCGGTAAGTCGAGTCTTCTTTCTTTGTTCGAGCGAATCTATTTCGTTAGGTTCATATAGTTATTCTTGATACAGTCATCAAATATTTCTGTTAGGCTGTTAATTATTAGAATAGATCTTCGTTATGTTCTATTCTGATCTTGATCTCTTTAAGTTTTTTGTGAATTACACATCCCACATTTCAATTCATAAAATAGAAGAGGAATATCACACTTTTATTTCTCAATAGCACTTTATCATTCCTGTTTTCAACTGAGGAAAAAGAAAAATCACATTTTGCTTGTACAAACAGTTCTGAAGTTTTTTGTACAAAGGGTTCTTCTTCAAATGGACAATCTTGTGATGTTATTTGGAGAACAATTGACTAGAAATACTGTTGGAGATACTGAAATTCTTTATATTGAAATATACTTAACATATTCGAAAGAAATGGAATACGAGTTTTATAGTGCAAAACTTTGTTTGACCATTATGTCTCATTATTGACATAAATAATTTTACCGTGAAAGTGACAAAGTTAACTTGAATGAGCGGACATTAAAAGGGGGCAGTTTCATTCTATTAAAATTCGTGTTAAATATTTAATAGTGTTGGCGTTTACTTGATGTAAGTCCATTTTAATTGAATATAAACTAAAATTCAAACACTTGAAGTTATGATTCACACTTTATTGGCTACATAGCATGACGCTATGTATTCTGAAAGCTATTATAAGACACTGTTATTCTGTATACATCTGAAAAAGTCTTCTGTAACGACGAAACGCGTCATGCTACATAGTCAATAAAATATAAATCATAAGTTCAAGTGTTTTCATAAGAATTTAAGTTTATATTCAAAACTCGTTTTGTTGTCTGGTTTCATTCGCATAGTAATAGGTGATGTTTTGAGCGTAGTTGTTTTTTAAATCGAATAAAACACTCAATTTGCATCATATATTCAAACTTTTTATTGGAATTGATAACTTGGCCTTTGCCATTTCCATTTTGAAGATGAAGTAAATGTTGGTCGCGACTCCCTATAAAATGGTCTATTCGGAAGGCCCAATTTTGCGACACCTTTTCGAGCATTTCGGCCTGTTAGGCTTCAATCGTGATCGGCTTGTCAACATGCAATAACGACTTCACATAAACCCACAAGAAATGATTCAGAAACGTCCAATCGCGTGATCTTGGCGGTCAATTCACCGAGCCATTTCGAGAGTTAAGCTGCTCACCAAAAGCATCCTTCAACATGTCTATTGTTTCACTAACTGTGTGTCTTGATTAAACCACGTGTCAACCAAGTTCAACTCGGCCAACCGTGGCAAAAAAAAATAGCGTATCATCGCTCCATATCTTTCTGCGTTGACGGTTACGTTTCTTCCACGGTCGTCTTTGAAAAAAAATGTCGTTTTTTCGGATTCATCGGTAATTCTTGTATGACATGTGGCTGTTCATCACTCCAGAGTTTTTTTTATTTACATATCCGTTAAGCCAGAAATGAGCCTCCGGGTCATATCATATATGAAAATTTATCCGGGTGATTTTTTTAAGAGTTAAGTTTCAGGTTAGCGGCACTGAATGGTTTTGGCATCCAAACGTCATCGGTCAAAGTTTTCAGTATACTGTGCCATTTTATCGTGGAAAGAGCTAGAATGATGAACAGCCTTATGCCATACCAGAATTACCGATGCATCCCGAAAAAACGACAGTTTGGTGTGATTTATGGGCTGGTGGCATCATCGGTCCATTGTTCTGCAAATACTACCGTGGAAGAAACGTTATCGTCAACGGCGAATAATATCGAGCCATGATACTCAACTTTTTTTTGCCCCAGTTGGCCAAGTTGAACTTGGTTGACATGTGGTATCGTCAACAAGGTGCCACATGCCACACAGCTTGTGCAACAATGGACATGTTGAAGGATGAATTCGGTGAGCAGCTTACCTCTCGAAATGGCCTTGTAAATTGGCCGCCAAGATCATGCGATTTGAGGCCTCTGGATTTTTTCTTGTGGGGTTATGTAAAGTCGTTAGTGTATGTGGACAAGCCGAACACGACTGAAGCCTTACAGGATAACATAACACGCGTAATTCGTGGGATACAGGCCGAAATGCTCGAAAAAGTGACGCAAAGTTGGACATTCCGAAACGACCATTCGATACGGAGCCGCGGATCACATTTACATGACGTTATCTCAAAAATATAAATGGCAAAGGCTGCGTTATCGATTTCAATAAAAATGTTGAATATATGATGCAAATTGAGTGTTTCGTTCGATTTAAAGAAAAATACGTTAAAAAAATCACCTAATCATTCTTACCACAAATCCAATAAGTTCTGAATATATGTCGTGTGAATTGATCGATTTTCTGAGTAATAGACATGTCACTATGTTTGTACTGTTGAATCTTCTAACAATGTGGCCTTACTGTTGTGAGATAAGTAATCCGTCTTCATTGACCGTACCTACTCTTTTTTCTTTTTATCATGATTTTCTTCTATGAATATGAAAGAAAACATTTATAAAAACTAACAGAATAAATTTTGGGTGTGATTTCAGTTATTTGAAAATTCAGATCATACCTTACTAGCGAGACTGAATATATGATTTTTTTTTTTAATTCAGTGGACCTACAGTTTAACGCCGGTTCCGAACGGCCATTGGGCTTGTAATCGATGTACATTACCCAGCATATTTCATTATTCAAACTACTTAAATCATAGACAAACACAAACACTCATGCCTTCAGCGGGGCTCGAACCAGAGTTCTTCCGCACCATAGTCGAGAGTTCTACCGACTAAGCTACGGAGACCGGCAATATATGATTTATAATACTTGTCTAACACATTTTCGTTGTCTGATACCCATCTGGGAGCCATTTAGAAGAAAACAGGTGCTGCAAAACAAAATATTAAATTTATCATTCAATTGTAGCATGCTGTACGAGTTGTGTAAGGGTTCAATACTCAATAGAATAAACACAATATGAAAATAAGAACATTGTAAATAAATACACAAAATCTTATTTGGTCATCAGAAAACCAATATACATTTTACGTATACAAATGAAATATGCACCTATAATACGAGAACAAGAAATAATCTGTATCTGGAAAATAGTAGAACTGCTCTGGGTTCATTTAGTCCTGTAAATTTTGCAAATAGATCTTCATTCAACTAATTACCGGACAATTTGAAAAAAGTTCAAAACTTCAAGCTCTTCATCCGAAAACTAAAATTTTAGCTAAAAACTTGAAATCGCACTTATCAATAACTTATTAATCGTATTAATTTGGTACCATATATCTGTCTTGCGCCAAATACTTATATTCCACTAATATAGACTGTTCATGTTGAGCTTCGTTATTAATATATTTGTAGGCTTTTAGTCAGGTTATTTTGATTTCTATTCACATTGAAATATAGTTATATCTGGGGGCCAGTGTTATGTGCCGTTAAGAGATGGAGCTTTATGTATAAAGGTAATTGAAAGGTTTTTAATAAAAGAGTTTAAAGAAAAAATTTTTCAACAATGTTTATATTAGTCTTGCGTATCAAACATCTTAAAATGTAATTAAACATCTAGTTATCACTTTCTGAGATGAATGATCTGATCATATCATTTTCGAATGATCATTCAAAATAGCTTAGTGAACTAGAAGTACAGTAACCGAAAAGGTCAAGTCCCTTTCGAATTGTCATTAGTACACACTAATGCTTCCAGGCTAGAGAGAAAATTACCTCTTAAATCTCCGTGGAGTAAACAGAAGCTATAAAAGTCAAATTGCTCAACCACTAAATCTCTCAAAGCGTTCCGAAGGGCATAATATGGAATTCCACGATCACATTCTATTGTTTTCAATGAATATGAGATACAGAAACTGAAAGGAATAAGGTATTCAATTCAGTTACTTCAAGAATAACGAATCAAAAACAGGATATTCTCTCTTCCAAAATGAAGACACTAATTGTACCACAAAGTTGATTTTTAGTGTTAACTAAATGCATTTTCTTGGATATTTCATCATCCCATATATTTCAAAATATCGCTTCAATTTAATGTAAAGAGCAAAAACATTCAAAGTATCATATGAACTTTTGAATTGTTGATGATGTCCTCGAGGTACATGTATTGTGTAGTAATAAATATTAATGAAAATAAGCATCCATATATATATATATATATATATATATATATATATATATATATATATATATATATATATATATATATATATATATATATATATATATATATATATATATATATATATATATATATATATATATATATATATATATAAATATATATATATATATATATATATATATATATATATATATATAAATATATATATATATATATAAATTGTTGATTGTAATATTACGTTGTAGCACTCCTGATGAAGAAACAATATAGTTTTGAAAGCTCGAGTTAAGGAAAAAAGAGTCTTCTTATTTGACACCACCTGACTGCTATCCCACGAATATCTAATTTACGTCTAACTAGTCAGTCGCGACTTACACTACATATATATATATATATATATATATATATATATATATATATATATATATATATATATATATATATATATATATATTTCCAACTACCCAATTAGAGAAAAAATCATAATGAATAATGAAATACAAAATTATGTGACTGAAATTATCAATAATAACATATATATAAAATATTAAAGAATAAAATTTATAATTTGAAACATTATCTAATATAATAATCTAATTCTATAATAGCAATTAATAAATATAAAATTATTCAACTCAAATACTGAATAATGAGTTATAACTAAACGAGATAATAAACAAGTAATAACTAAACAAACCGGAAGAGATCGTGATACCTCAAAATTTAAATACACATTAAAGATGGAAACAAGCATCCCAGTGCAAATCACGGCAGCTTGATACCTAGTTTGCAGTAGAACATGCAAAGGTAAGCGGCGATTGCGAGAGAAGGTTTTTCAATAAGATTTCTGGCTTATTCTATCACACCTCTGAGGAACAAATGAATTAATTTTACTCAGAAGCACAGGACAGTTGAGATTATCATTGGGCAAATTGAATAAAAATTTAAATGCATTGAAACTTCTCCTGGTGTGGAGACTCATGGTATCAAACCTTGACAGCAACAGAGCGTGATCACAATCCCTAGGTGGATATAAACCATCCTCTCGAAATGAGAGCCATTTCGAGAACCTCCTCTGCGCTGCTTCCAGACCTTTAACGTGACAATTATATATTGGTCGCCAACAAGACAGCCATAGATAAGCTTGCTTCTCATTAGGACAATAAACAAACGGACTTGAGAACAATATTACATTCCGGACAATGAAATCATAAAATTTGCAACATGATATAGTTAATTGATTGATATGAGATAATACACCACAGGCTGATATCTTTCAGGTCACGTTGTAGCCTGAAACAATCATGTTTAAAAGACACGCTCTTATAAATTTATGTATCGTCCACATAATCCACTAGCACGCAGTTCACCATCTCTAAGAGATTGTTTACAAGCAGGACAAATAGTGGGGGTCCAATATTGGATCCCTGCGGCACTCCCGAAGTTACTAGAAATTCCCTCGAAGAAGTGATAAATTATTCGCAAATCCAAAAAACTCCCTAGTATCAACATAAGTAGTCAGATCAATTGATGAAGTTCATTTGAGAATTCACTACAATTTCAAACTTCAAATATGTACCGTAAATCATTCAAACTTTGAATGATTCACGAACATTTCCCTATTTCTGATTTCTGCTTAAGAACCTCAAAAAGCATTCTGAAGCCAAGAAATACTCAATTGTTGAGGAATGGTAGAAGTAGGTATATGCACTAATAATATTCTGAATTTTAGAAAAGGAAGTGAACACAAAATTAATTAGAGACGTTTCGATATTTTTGCAGCAATCTTTATCTGTACCAAATAGTTTCATAATATAGTACAGAAAATTGAGGGGTATATCATTCACTGTAAGAAGATCCCCTAGTTATTTTGTAACCAAATTCGAGTGAAAATATGGACTGTGTAAAAGCTATTCATAATTTTAATGATTTCATTCAAGTACGTATACTGAAAGAAGCAAGCCGCTTTACGGCATCATTAATAACATATTCAATTCATTTTCTGAGTGAGGCACGCTTCAGAGCTAACCATTTTTCAAGGAGATATGGCTTTCTTGCTGCATCGTTCTGGATTAAAAATCGTTCCCGTTTTCGTTAATAAATCTGGCTATTTTTTATAATTTTTCTGATGTTATATTTTGAGCTATTAAAGAGATTCAACCTGAGAATTGAATAAAAAAACCACTGCACACGAACACCTTCAATGGAATGGGTATCAACAATATTCTAATGTGCTGAACTATTGCAATGAAACCTCTATGAAACTGTGAAAAACATCAACACAAATGTAGAACCACTTTATTCAATGTTAAACAAAAATTGTATAAAGTGAGTACAGGCTTTTCTGTTCAATAATAAGTTTTATGCACGAGTAGTGATTGTTTCTCGTCGTGAACGATGTTTTCAGTGGGATACCGCAAGGTTCTAGTTTGAAACCGATATTATTTTTGATATACGAGGAAAATCTAATTCTTCATTCGAGAAGCCGTATTTTACCGTATGTTGATGGCATAAAATTGTACGTTAGCTTTTGGTCACTTCTAATCAATGTCAGACAAACATCTAGGAAGTGCCTCAATTGTTATCACCGTGAATTCTACCGTTTTCTCTTCTCTTACTTCACTTACTGTAGTAATTCAACACCATATATAAGGAAATGAACTTAAGCAGCTGTTATACTTCTCAATTGTGGGTCAGAGGAAATGATTAGAATGAAAACGAAATAGATTCCTAGGTATCTTGAAGATTTTGGGATATTATTATTGAATTAATACTGAGCATATGAGGTGAGTTTCATTTTTGAGCAGACATTTACTCTAGCGAAAGGAATCGCCTACCAAGAGAACGTGTCTTGCAGTTTCAATGATAAAATTCACCAATGACCTCTGAAACCAGTACAGTTATTGTGAGGAGAATGAGTAGTTTTTGAAGCTTTTTCAATCTAATTTTTTAAATAGGACCACAACAAACCTACTATGTACCTATACAATGAAAGTATAATGTAGGTGGTTTTCTGAGTGAATCTGCTGTAATGTTCCATAATTTGTGGCACTTCCTTTAAGTTGTCGGAATTCAGTTCAGGAATTACTCGCGACTAAAAAATTGTGGACGTAAATATTGCCTCAACAACCAAGTATTCTAAAACTGGAAATGAATTTCGTCACAAAGACTGATTCCATTTTCACACCCAAAATGAAAAGAGTTTGTTGTATGACACCATTCGAGCGGAAGGAGATTTCTTTTTACCGAGCCTGACAAAATGAATAGTTATTCTATGAAACATAATTCTATTAAACCGTCTACTTTTTAATTTTACTTTCAATTTAAATCTTTTTTTCGGTTTTGTGGTATTCCTCATCTTGTTGACTCGTTCAAGCTTCCATTTTGAAACGAATCATCCTCCAATTTGAAATGATAATATTGGTTGAATAAGAGCAAACTGTAAAATTTTGATGAAATTATTGCAAGAAAGATGCGTATTTCACCAGATTTTTTCTTGAATTCGATGTATATACTGATAATAATCAACAATTTCATACATATAATTGTTGGAAAAGTGACTAACGTGTAATTTTCTCAGAATGTTTCGAGAAAAAAAGTAGGCATCTTTAAGGGTAGTGCTACTTAGTTTATAGAACAGTTATGATGAAGAAAAAACCAGCATGTAAAAACGTACTCAACACAGGCTTTGAGAAATGAACGCGTATTTTCAGGTAGATTGGAACATATTGGTCCTTCTGTGGACCAATTTTTACGTGGCAGCATTTTCAATAACATACAAAAAACTTCTAGGTGCTCTCGATCAAGACAATTACATTTGTATTTAATACATCATAAGTTGAGTGATTATAAGTACACCTCGTGTTGTCAACAGGTACTCTTGAGTTGATGAACTTACGAAGAATAACAATATTCCATCATCTGCAAACCTGCCTAATAAAATGCAAGTTTCAGACCTCACGTTGAATCTTCAACAGAAGTTGGCTAAACTTCTCATTCGATAAATTAATATGGAGTGAAATGAATCGAATTCTCTTGTCCCTTCTGTAAGAGGGTGAAGGTTCTCTAGGTACTGTGGATGATTTGCAGTTGAGTAAACATTTTGAAACAAATATTCTCATAGAACTATTCCTAGTGAGAACAAAAAAAGTTGAGATGTAATTACAGATGAGTCTATTTCACCGACGAATTTTATTCGTATCTTTCATGAAATATTTTCTATGCATGAACATATCTTTCAATCTGGCTTTTTACTTCAACGAACACTCAAAAAACAATTTCACAAGGTGCTGACAAAATTCGAACTGTGATGAGTTTTGTTCGACAAATTGTTGTTGAAGAAACAAAATTGTATTATCATTGATAACAATACTTTTCCAAGTACGCTCGCTGAAAATTCTCTCATTTGAGGCAAGCGCATTATATTGGATAAGCATAAATATTTCTCCAAGGCAATTTCCAGGCACTATTCGTAGAAAATCAATTTTCGATTTAATCTTATGAAAATGGAACTGCGATGCACGATTATTCACTTCTCAGCAGGATTCCAGTTCATTTGGTTCAACTCAAGATTAATTCGAACCAGCTAGTTCATCTTAGTCGTGATGACAAACTGCAATTGAGTTCTAGCGACAACTGTTCTGGTAAGATCCTTGTTCTGTAAGATCTGAATGTGCAATTTAATCTCAATTCTCTGCGCTCTCAGATGCTCTTAGACTTGGACTCTTCTATCGTGTTCAATGTTATGGTTGGTTCTGAATCGATACCACTCAGAATGAATAATTTGATTTCCAATTTCAATTCCAGTATTTGGTGTTGTTTGTTGGTGGCTATGTGGTGTTTTGCACACATATGGTTTTGCTAGATTCCGGTTGATCATTGAATCTGAACTATTGCTTTTTCTTTGAATCAATCAACATGTTCCGAAAATGTGAAGTTCTATGAAAACTTCAACTGAATAAGAAGCAGTCAAAATAGATTCATTATCATCATAAAATCAGAATTCTCGTCACATGAATTTTATACATGTTCCTTCAACTGGATTTTTATTTGGTGCATATAGCGGGTGATTTCTTAAAAGTCAAGTTTTTCAGGTTGGCGGCACTGGTTGGTAATGGCATCCAAACGTCATCTGTCAAAGTGAAAAGTTTTCAGAATACTCTGCCATTTCATTACGAAAAGACATACAAAGGAGCAATTATTGCAAATTGATGAAATTTACTATCGAAATTCGTGCTCTGTGAAAAATGTGTATGGTTCGTTACAACCATATTATGGTTGTCATCATCGACCTGGTGAATTAACAATTCGTTCTGTTATTACCAACTTTTGCACCAAGTTTACTTTGTTGGACATGAAACCATTGACTAGCATGCGTACAGTACGTACCGAAGAGAATATTGCAGCCGTAGCGTACAGTGTTAATGAGGATCGTGAAATGTCAATTCGTCGCCGTTCTCAGCAATTGGGCATGTGTTACTCAACCACATGTAAAATTTTACGTATTGATTTGGATTTGGAAGTCTATAAAATTCAACTTCTGCAAGAAATGAAGTCGAATGACCTACCACAACGTCTAATTTCTGGTGAATGGGCCTTAGAAGAGCTTAATGAAAATCCGCTGTTTTATCGAAAAATTTTGTTCAGCGATGAGGCTCATTTCAGGGTTAACTGATATGTAAATAAACAAAACTGTCACATCTGAAGTGATGAACAGTCACATGCCACACAAGAATTACCGATGCATCCCGAAAAAACGACAGCTGTGTAGTTTATGGGCTGGTGACATCATCGGTTCATTTTTCTCCAAAGACAACCGTGGAAGAAATGTTACCGTCAACGGCGAACGGTATCGAGCCATTATACGCAATTTTTTTGCCCCAGTTGGCTGAGTTGAACTTGTTTGCTACACAGCTCGTGAAACAATGGACATGTTGAAGGATAAATTTGGTGAGCTGCTTATCTCTCGAAATGGCCGTGTGAATTGGCCGCCAAGATCATGCGATTTGAAGCCTCTGGATTATTTTTTGTGGGGTTATGTAAAGTGGTTAGTGTACGTGGACAAGTCGAACACGAATGGACCATTTGATGCGGAGCCGTGGACAACATTCACACGAAGTTATCTTTGAAATGTTGAAAGGCAAATGTCAAGTTATCAATTTTAATGACAATTTCGAATATATGGTGCAAATTGAGTGTGTTATTCGATTTTAAAAAAACCTATGCTCAAAAAATCAACCATTATTTGAATGTCGTTATTTTTCCAATTAGGAATTTGTTTTGAACACTCTGAGGCAAACCACTCTCGATGTTGAAAACCGGAATTATTGGTTGAAAAAGACTGTGAGATAATGGAATATGACTCATATTCTCAATCATTTATATGTCCATATAGGCGATTTATTTTTAGACTTTTTGAATCGAATTATTATTATTGGAGTTCGTTCGTAATTATTTAATTGATTCATGATTTAATTTCATACTATTACACTTAGAAACGAATCAAAACTTCACGATAAAGTGCACTTAACGTAATACGATATCCACGAAACTTGTCTAAACATGCAGTGCGTTAGCAATATACCGCACAGGGCAACTGTGGGCGGTGCGTCACGTGTTTGTATTGCAGACATGGTGCTACAGACGTTGTTATCACGTCTGTACAAGTTTTGGCGCTAAAATCCGGCCGAATACTTGTGCCTTATATTCGGCTATTCGGTCAGGGGGTGTGCCGAATATTCGGTATACTACCGAATAAACTATTGGTTGCAAGCCTAGTTTTTATGGTTAGTCTTCATAATGACGATAATGAGCTGAAACATGTTGACTCAATCTTTTTCATAATTTGACTTCAATTATTTCAATGTTGTAATGAGTTTTGTAAGCGTAGTTTTTTTTTAATCGAATATAACACTCTATTTGCATCATATATTCAAAATCTTTATCGAAATCGATAACTTGGCCTTTACCATTTACATTTTGAAGATAACTTCATGTAAATGTTGTCTGTGGCTCCGTATCAAAGGGTCCATACGGAAAGTCCAATTTTGCTTCACTTTTTCGAGCAAATCGGCCTGTATCTCACGAATTACGCGTGTTATGTTATCCTGTAATGCTTCAATCGTGTTCAGCTTTTCCACATACACTAACGACTTTACATAACCCCACAAGAAATAATCGAGAGGCGTCAAATGGCATGATCTTGGCGGCCAATTCACATGGCCATTTCGAGAGAAAACCTGCTCACCAAATTCATCCTTTAACATGTCCATTGTTTCACGAGCTGTGTGGCATGTGGCACCGTCTTGATGAAACCACATGTCAACCAAGTTCAACTCGGCCAACTGGGGAAAAAAAAAGTTGCGTATCGTTGCTCGATATCGTTCGCCGTTGACGGTAACGTTTCATTTCGTCTTTGAAGAAAAAACGACCGATGATACCACCAACCCACAAATCACACCAAACTGTCGTTTTTTTGGGCTGCATCGATAATTCTTGAATGGAATGTGGCTGTTCATCACTCCAGATGCGACAGTTTTGTTTATGTACATATATTTTAAGCCGGAAATGAGCCTCATCGCTGAACACAATATTTCGATAAAACAGCGGATTTTCATTAAGCTGTTTTAACGTCCATTCACCAAAAGTGGGACGTTGTGGTAGGTCATTCGGTTTCAACTCTTGCAGAAGTTGAACTTTATAGGCCATCAAACCCAAATCAACACGTAAAATTTCCCATGTGGTTGAGTAACACATGCCCAATTACTGAGAACGGCGACGAATTGACATTTTACGATCCTCATTAACACTGTACGCTACAGCTGCAATATTGTCTTCAGTACGCACTGTGGGCATGCCAAGCCATGGTTTAATGCCCAACAAAATAAACTCGGTGCGAAATTTGGTGATAACAGCACGAACTGTTGATTAACCAGGTCTATTATAACGACCATAATATGTTTGTAACAAACGATACACATTTTTCATGAAGCACCAATTTTGATAGTTAATTTCAACAATTTGCAATCGTTGCTCGTTTGTAAGTCATCATAAAATGGCAGAGTATACTGAAAACTTTTCACTTTGGCAGATGACGTTTGCATGGCATAAGCAACCAGTACCGCCAACCTGAAAAACTCAACTTTAAGAAAATCACCCGTTTTTATTTTTCAACGCATTTGTGAAGCTTAGAGTATTTGATTGAAATCGATATGTTATCATGTTTCATCAAGAGGTGAGCAGGAATTCCATGTCAGTTTTATATACTTACTTATTATGTTGACTCGTCTTAACAATCAGAATGAAATGAATTTTGAGACATCCAACCATAAGTTCTCATCTTGAGATCATTTTTCGAAGTACGTATCTGCTGACTATGAGCTAATTTTCTAACTAGTTATTCGATTCTTCATATCCTTAAACTATAAAATGTCGACTATAAAGTATAAAATATTAAATGTTCCAATTTGAACTTCACATCTTAACTTTGACAATATGAGCATATATTCAAATTCATACAGCAAATTGAACTTCAAACAGCAGTTATTGAAATATATTTCTGCATCGAAGTGCAATGAGTGAAATCCATCTGCGAATTCACGAAAGTGGCTTGGCGTTGTTTCGAATTGTCAGGTGGCACTCTGGTGTGAAACACGATAAGGATAACAAGCCAACTTGTCACAATTATCGTGCCCTCTCATGTCAGCCGATACCCAATATCACACGACAAGGGGAAATTCTGGATTGCATCGGTGTTGGATAATTGATTTGTCTGCGATGTTACCGGATTAGGAATGCTTCTCATGCCGCATACCACGTTTGAAGTCATGCTTTTGACAGAGTGGGTGTAATGCTTGAGGCAAAATTCCCCAGTGAAACTTGAACCGCAAATGAAAACTCGACATATATGAAAGAATTTTGATTGTAAACAAGAACAATATGAATGCATGGTACACAATTGGAGGATTGAATGTCAATATGAAATTTCATTTGAAATTGTACTTTTAAAATATATTTGCAAGCTATTTCATCATTATATTTTTTATTTGATATGTATACACGCCATTCCTGCTGTATGCATTTTTGACTAACCCCAAAATAATCTTCATTTATAACAGTAATAAGAGTCTTCAAATATTGAAAGTTATACGTAAGCTTTCCAAAAATACGAAACTTGTAGATTAAAACATTGAGAAAGTGAACATCTGTAATTGTCCGATAATCTAATTGCCGACGAACTATTAGAATAAATTGAATATATCGGATTTGAAAGGTCGACATGCACGTCTTAAAATACCTTTTAGATAATTATTGTTCAGAGCATGGATGAATTACGTGATGAAATGAGGAAAATAGAAAGTAGAATAAAAGGTGCTATCGATAATATCGAAGCTAATATATCACTGAAATTAGAGTCTGTACAGTCTGTACTCACAAAAAGTGAGAACTTTAGGAAGAGAAAATTCTGAGCTAGAACACAGAGTGGAAATGTTGAAAAAAAACTGGTAGAACAAGTGCTAATATTTGTCCTGTCTCAAACAATAGAGCAAGTATCTACTGAAAGTATAGGTATGTGGTGAATTGAATATTTTGCTTTAAAGTGGATTTGATATTAGTGACGAAGAGTTGACAACAGGAAGAGCTGACAACAGTCCATTGAAAGCCGAATTTATTTCAGCGATAACAAGAAATAATAAACTGTAGAATTCCAGTTCCCTTCTACAGTTCTGAATCAGAACTGAAGAACTGTAGAAGGCCAAAAGAAACTGGAATAAATATAACACCAGATTTAACAAAAACTCAACAGGAACGGAACAAAATACTTAAAAACCATTTAAGAACCCTCATGGAAACTACTACAGAAATGTGTTATATTAAAGGAGATAAAATTTATTACAAGAACCAAACCACTACTGTGGAGGATATATTGAACTTTCAATAGCCCCATTCCTCAGAACAGTTCCGTGAGAGTAACAAGACTCCTAAAACCCCCAACACAAAAAAGTCTAACATACTTACAAAGGATAAAATTCAGCAGAAAATACAATGATTCACATATTTAATAGTGTTGGCGTTTACTTGATGTAAATCCATTATAATTGAATATAACTTAAATTCAAACACTCGAACTTCTGATTTACACTTTATTCACTACATAGCATGACGCGTTTCGTCCTTACAAACGACTTCTTCAGATGCTTACAGAATAATAACAACATTTTGGAAAATACAGGTAAATATATCAAATTTTGGTGTTCTATGGTTTTGGTTTTACCTAACATATTCCATTCTGAGAAATAATTTCTATTACCTGAAAAGGTTCAACAAGGGCGAATTGTTTAATTCTATCTGTTCATTGAGCAAGTTTCCAAAATTTTGAAGCCGATTTATTTCCACTACTTCCCAATAATCTAATTGACTACTTCTCTCTATATTGTGTAGAATTTTGAAATTCGTATCAAAAGTATGGTTTTCTGTTAATAAATGGTTAGCTTAATTCGAATTACTTTTATTATGGGCGAAGCTATATTTATGTTCCTGTATTCTAGTACCGAAACTTCTACTAGTTTTACCTATATATATATATATATATATATATATATATATATATATATATATATATATATATATATATATATATACCGGGACATGTTCCACAATTCAATTGGTAAACACCTGATTTGTCTCCTCTTTTAATTTCGTTTTTATTGTTCTTAATATGTCTCGATAAATTGTTGTTCGTTTTAAATGAAATATTAAAATTATGTTTACTTAAAAAGGTTTTGACTTTTTGACTGACGTTTCCAAAGTATGTTAAACTGTTATATTTACTAATATAATAGTAATATAATTAGTATTAGAAATACTAATCGTAGAGCTTTCCGATAGAGTTTTTTGTCCAGAATTTTTGACACGAGTTCGCTTTCGCAAGCGAAAGTAAAAAAAGAAAGAAAAAAAATTATTTTTTTTGAGAGAAATTAATTCTAAAGATTCATTTAAAGTTATTTCAGGATATTTGAAAATGAATATGATTATAATCTACACTATTCCATGAACAGCCTTCTGGCTTTGTGGAGGTTGTGTATGTATAATCATGTTTGTTGTATCAGCTAAGTTTCCTCGAAATTGTTTTGAAGTTTGTATGCTCATTTATATTGTTGCAATAAACATCATTATTATTATTATTATTATTCTTTTTATTTCTCTGTTCGTCGCCATGTTGGTTCATCAAGAGATGGGCTATAAGTTCTTTAAAAAACTGATGTTTATAAAGAATCAACATCAAACACCGGCAAGCTCTAAAATTTGGGAGACGTAGATAAATACACCTGATTTATGTCTAATATAGATAGTGAAACTAAATAACTGCATTTAAAATTTCTATTGAAGATCTTCTAATTCTAGGATATCACAAATTTAAGATTGAAGATCTCTCTCAGCTTGTACCCAGATCTTTTCCTTCTGGATCAGAATTTCTCTTTTCTTTCTCCAGTTTTTGGCATAGGTACTCCCAGATTGATCATGAATGAGGGTATCCAATTCCTAGAGAGCCACTTGTGATTTGGTGAAACCTTATTTTGAAACTCCAAAAAGTATGCGCTTACAAGCGCACTCAAAATTCGAAAATATAAAAGATATTATATTCAACAACCAAAAAACCTGACTTTTTAGTTCTAATATTTGCAACGAGAATTCGATACCGGAATGAAAGAACCGCATATTGTTCCTACCTACATCGGTGCATTTCAAACTACGATTATTTCATGCGACGCGGTCTCAACAAATTAACCAGTGTGAGGTTTTTCAAAACGTTACAAACTTTGAAGTTTCCTTCGAGAATAATATCATAGAAACCCTGTACGAGGGTGAATTCCAACAAGAATGCCTGATTTATTGATATAAATTTGACAATAACTTTGTTAGTTCAAATCCAGATTTTCACATATATGACACAACAAACAGACGAGACCTACATGTAGGCTGATATGTGGACTGAGTAATCCACAGGATAGTTGAAATTTGTCTTTTATCTTATGAATTTTCAGTAGAATTTACAGAAGAATCAATTACTTCATTCTCATTTTCGACGTTTTTTCTTATGTTTCTCTGATATCTACCCTTTCTGCTATTGAA
Source organism: Henosepilachna vigintioctopunctata (assembly GCA_030704895.1). Lineage (NCBI taxonomy): Eukaryota > Metazoa > Arthropoda > Insecta > Coleoptera > Coccinellidae > Henosepilachna > Henosepilachna vigintioctopunctata. The sequence goes on along the minus strand of JARQZJ010000001.1, from coordinate 787,832 downwards.
GATTACTTGACGGATATGATGTATTGTGATATACTATTCAATATTTCCATTTGAAAGATCTGTCTTAAAATTGTAACAAATTTTACCTGAATGAACCAATATCTATCACAGTAAGACAGCTGAATATTTAACGCCTGCTCGTAAATGATATCCGTAAAACAAATCGTTTTAATATTCTGGATTAAGACAGCTGTGACATTAGAAGATGCATCAATACCTCAACAGCACAAGTCAAAAAATTTTCAGGTCTCAGGATGTAACTTGTAACTTGCCAAGATGTAACAATTTTAAACAGGATTTTGAAAATACAACTGACATCGACAACCTCAGAAATCAGCATTAAAGGATGGATCCAAAACAATAGAGTAGAGAAAAGTCCATGTCCTGTAGATAGGTGGAATTTCCCATTAAAATATCTCTGAAAATGTTGACATGTTTGCTTTATTGGTTCGAAACTGAAAATTTCTTTTTTCTTTCATTATTGTGAATCGGTTCTCTTCATTTTCTGGATCAAGGTATGATCTACAATTACAGCCAAATATAATTTGCAAATATAATATGTATATTCATTCCTTCATTTGCCATATTCAGTTAAAATTCAACATTAGTATTTTTCTAAATAAATCTACCTACTATGTAGCGATCTATTGTCATTAGATATAGTATATCTAACAGATATCGTTTTATATTGCTTGGCAGTTTTTGAGAATTGTCGAAGTGTCGCTGATAACCCTCTCCAAAAAAATTTTGATACTTTTGGTACAAATTTCCAGCATTTATATTGAGAACAAGGTCATATTAATTGAATTCTTGGAAATATTCTGTCGAATTGATTTCACTTGGCCGACAAGTTTGTTGGTAATTATTTCTTGACGACTTTCAATTGCATTTCACCTTGTTCGTTATGAAAATCAGTTGGAACAACGTTTTCATAGTTTTATTCAGAACCGAGATATTTATAGCAGTTTTCCTAATCAACTTCCTCCACCAAATTTTCTGATGAAATAACTCTGCTGGATGCTCATCAAACCAGGGAAATTGGTACAAATGAAAACCACCAAAATTACCACATTAATCAATAAACACAAAATTTCATTGTCTCTTGTATCATAGAAATATGATGATTCATGTATTTCACGCATATTGCCACTGTTGCTGTTCTTTCGCTATTACTTCTGTTATCCTTTCTGGCAGGATTTATGCAATATAAGGTGTTCAAACATAATACTCATCATAACTATGACTAGAAGTTATCCGTTAGGCGAACTCATGCTCTACAATTTCACCAAATACAATAATATGTCCCCAAATTTCTTTTCGTTTATGGAGTTATGTCGGATCACAATTATTCAAATTAATGAACTCACAATGAACAATGAATAAATCAGATATTTTTTGTCTGAATTTTCAATATCTTGACCCTATCCTAATGTTCTAGTAAAAATAATGTTAATAATATAATTTTATTGAGAAACATTCCTTACATAGTAAAATTACATTCATTTCAATTGATGAATAATTACATATTAGAGAAATGCTCTCAAACGGACCGAATTCAGTTTGGAGTCTGATCTTCCATTCAGCCCTCGAGCAACAATATTGGTTCAAACAAAAATCTTGGTTAAATTCATATTTACAATAATATACAATTTTGATTGAAAAGAAAAGAAAATAAAAATTTCCTCAGAGATATTAAACATTTGAGACAATTTCACACGGTGAAGAACAGTTGTGTTCATAAAATATACAAATATACAAATATATGATACAAAAATTGATTCATACATTATTGCCTACATCCGCATCATCGAAGTACTCTGACACACTTTAGTATGCCTTTGTTAAGAGCAGAGATTTAACTCTCCTCTTAAACAAATGAGCTTTCAGTACTTTCAAATTCGATGGTAAATGGTTGAAAATTTTAATGCTCTGACAATAGAGAGAGTGCTCAAATTTAGGTGTTTTATGCATAGAAATAAGTTGCACATCCCTGTTTCTTGTTGAATACTCATGATTACTATTCAATTCAATAAACCTATCTTTATTTTCTTTAACATATAACAAAACATCTATAAATATATAAACACGGTAAGGTAAGTATGTAATTATTAATGAAGATAGGTTCACAAGATGTTCGCTGATGAATATTGAATATTCGCTTCTGTGTAATCAACACCCTAATTATTTCTGTAGAGCAACCCCACAGCAGAATATTATAATTGAGATGACTATATACAAGACTGTAAAACACTTTCATAACACAGTTTCTAGGTACGATGTTCTTGATTGTAGAGATTGCAAAAAATGAGTTTCTCGATTTTTCACATAAGACCTCAATGTGTGATGTCCATCTCAAATTTCTGTCTACATATATTCCAAGAAATTTCGTTGATTGGGATGATGATATAGTGTTGTCCTCATATTTAACATCCAAGGTACTAATTCCATTGCCCTTCAGACAAAACTGAACACATATAGCTTGGTCAACGTTCACCATCAGATTGTTCATTCGACACCAACTTACAAACTACCTCACAATGCATTCACATGCCTCCAGAAGTTCTTCAGGAGTCCTGCCAGAAACAACCACCGATGAATCATCGGCAAATAGTGTCACCAAAAACCGGGACAACTTCGCAGGCAGATCGTTTATGAACAATATGAATAGGTCCGAGTATAGAGCCTTGCGGCACCCCAAGAGCAATATCATGTCTCTGAGAATAATTCTCTCCTATTTTCACTACCATAGTATTCATCACAAACTGTCTGATATTTGAAAGCTGAAATTTGCATATCCGAATCACTTACAGTTGTGTGCCTACTATTTGGGAGTTCTTCAGAGCTTTTCGTCAGTTAACTGTGATTTCAGAAAAATTTCCGAAATTCGTTTTGGAAGGTAGATCTAGTAAACTCTTATTTCGTCAATGATTGCTGAGCAGGAATATTTCCGACCTATCTCAAAGATTTTTTCGGAATTTTGAGAACGGAAAGGAGATGAAATTGTTATCAGAATCCGCTAATCTGAGATTTATAATAATAATAATATTTATTCAGGAATCGCTATTACAAAATTATAAATACATTTCGGTTCAAAAAATATTATTCAAAATTATATGGTTAAGATGAAATCCCTTGAATACCTGGAAGGTCACTAACTGTTTTAATGGAGCTAGACAATTTATCAAATGCGTTGAGTCCTTCATAAAATATACAATTTCTAGATTCAGAAAGCTTACAAACTTGCATGTAGAAATTGTCAGCATTTCTTGTATTATAACCATGTACATCACTGACACATGTTACATTTTCATTACTCTATATGAAAACAATTTGTTTTTATTTATAAATATGAATATATTTGTAGCAAAAAATATTGTCCGTTCTAATTGTCTTCTTTGTTCTTTAGTGTCTTACTTTTGCAGTTGTGGAGTTTTTTCCTAACTCAATCCCAATAACAGAGTAGAAAAATATTCTAAATGTGGAATTATTATTGACTTAAAGAGCAATAACTTCACATATGTCGCCAGGTTTTTTCCAACTCTTTTGAGAAAGTTTATTTTCTTGGAGATTTTAGACGATATATATCACAGATTCTTAAGCTCTAGGAGATTGCTGTTGTCTCGAAATAAAATTTGAAAATGATAAATTGAAAAATGAGCTCACCAATATGTGAAAGTGATTCCAAGTACTTCTTGTGACAGTTTAATTCTGAAGTTGGCAGTAATCTAGTCGTAATTGTCTCAACTTTAATCATTTTCGATAGCATTTTTGATAAGCCTCCATTTTATTGATTTTATTGAGACTGAACAAACTTCAATCCTCAAATATTTGCAGGCTAATTTTTTCAGAGGAATCGATTCTTGTGCGGACAGATGAATCATTTTCAATTGTCGGTTGTCCTTTGTCACCTTGAATATTCTAATGGAAACCAGATGTCCAATACTAGCAACGAATTCAATGCTGCATTTGTCGACAGCCTCTCCTTCTACATCTTTGCATTTCCACTTTGACGAGCAATCCCAGATCGTATCACTCCTAAGATTCGCACCATATGCGAGAATTCCCATGGTATTACAAGATTGAATATCCTTGCGTCGAGTGCATGCTGTAGACCACTAGTTGGAAACGTCCTAATCATATAACAAGCGACACGAAGAACACAAGATACCTTGAAACTTGACCGGAGGCCCTTACATTAAACATTCAGATAGAATGCTGGTTATAGTTGATACCGCCACCTTACTACAAAGGGATTGTGGTTTTTGAAATAAGCGAAAGGAAATGTGAATATTTCCTCGTATATCTGCGGACTTTCACAGCCATAAGCCTTCTTTTCATCTCAATAGGTCTACATTTTAACACAAGTTCACCACACGGTAAAAACTCTCCAAATATTACATTTCTCATTTTTTAGTGACTATTCATTAGCTATAGAATATTTAGAATATTCATTATCTATTCGTATATATTGAAGATCATGAACACAAGACTGCTCATGTGAGCCGATAATTCTAAAAAATTTTTCGGATATAAAGCAACATTCAGAGAAAATTATTAGTTCTTTTTGGGTGACATCGTTGAATATAGTGAATAAAAAGCACCTGGCTCAATTCAGAAAGTTTTATCAACTGCTCCATAATTTGTTCGGGTTGTGACCTCATTCACATAGATACAGGTTCATCTTTTGAAAATCTAATAAAAACCGAAACAATTGTTGAGAAATTGATATAATTTTGTGAGACTAATTCAAGTGTTTTCTTGCACTTATGTTGTCATGTGTAGGAATCTAGAACGCTAGGGAGATTTTATTCGTCTTCTCCTCGATAGAGGGTGCTCACGTGAATTTTCACAAATTGTTATTTCCCTCATTGGGATCTAGTACCTGTTGACGTTTCGAAATTCATCAATTTTTGATTGATTGATCAAACACGGACTTATGATTCATAATAATGATGGAACAATTGTTTCCTATTATCATTCAACAAGATGGATGATTTCTTCGAAGCGCACGTAATAGGTTCGTTCTCGTTGACAACATTTATATATATATATATATATATATATATATATATATATATATATATATATATATATATATAAAGTGAATATTATTCGCGCTAACCATGCACGTACGGACATATTGTATATGAAGAAATATTTATATGTAAATTTGGAATCGAAATTACACCACAAAAGTTTCAACCTCGACTGGGATACGAACCCAAGTCTCTCAGGTTTACGCCCTGTTGCTCTACCAACTAAGCTACCAAGGTCTACACTTCGCGATGCAATTCCGGCTATATCTAATTACTCTTTTGTTCGCAAGCCAGCCATCGACGCACGAGTTGTCGTCGTTCAAACTGCACGAACGTGAGTAAACACGTTCCCATCCTCACAGATCTATTTTTATAATATTCATTACCACGGCAACACCCTCATTGATATATATATATATATATATATATATATATATATATATATATATATATATATATATATATATATATATATTTTGAAAGTTTTTAGCATTAACAGGCTTTTTTAATATGAAAAAGTTTATTTCTGTTGACGTTTCGTTGTTATATTACAACTTTGTCAAAACTAATGAATAATTGAATTTATGAGTTACTATGGATATCAAATGTCAAACTTAATTTTTTAAAAATCAAATTAGTTTTTTTGTATATTCTTTTATTGATTTTCATTATCAGAGGAATATTTCTGGCTCAGCATTCGCTTCGGAAGTTTTAGTCTTCTTCACCATGAGGAAACCTCTGAAAAACTCATGGTAAGCCAGAGGTTTCCTCATGGTGAAGAAGACTAAAACTTCCGAAGCGAATGCTGAGTCAGAAATATTCCTCTGATAATGAAAATCAATAAGTGAATATACAAAAAAACTAATTTGATTTTTTAAAAAATTAAGTTTGACATTCGATATCCATAGTAACTCATAAATTCAATTATTCATTAGTTTTGACAAAGTTGTAATATAACAACGAAACGTCAACAGAAATAAACTTTTTCATATTAAAAAAGCCTGTTAATGCTGAAAACTTTCAAAATAAATACCTCAAACAGGCAATAAATCAATTTCAAGAGATATATATATATATATATATATATATATATATATATATATATATATATATATATATATATATATATATATATTATATATATATATATATATATATATATATATATATATATATATATATATATATATATAATATATATATATATTTATATAAACCAAATAGTTAATTGAATTAATGTATAGCCGAGAAATAATTATTTAATGGTATTGAAATGACTAATTTCTTTTTTCACTTTTCCATAACACTGCCTCTGAAGTAAATTCACATATTTCATTCTTAGCCGAGATAATAAGAGAAAACTTGTGTAATATTTTAATACTCGTTGCGGAGCATCTAATGTTGCCTTCATTTCACTTTTATGGAGTTCTTTAATCTTAATGAGATAAATTTTCCCATTTAACGTTTTCAGCGACTTTTCAACTCATAAACAAGATTTTTAGCATTCTGAGATTCCACTCCCCTTCCAATTTCCTTTCATGGTTGAATTCAACTCTCAGTATTATGAATTATTTCACATGAAATACTCGTAAAGTTTTCAAACTCTAATAAGATTCCATCGTGGTTGAAATTGTAGATTTTGATGTTCAATTTCATATTTTTCTATGAAAAAATTTGGTCTCATTACGGAATTTCAGTAGATAATCATTATCTAGTTGAAGAGCCTCTCACATTGTAAATATATGAATATTTGTAGAAGGAGAATAATAGATTGTTGAGGCGAAGAGAAAATTTGAATTTTTCACATTTTAATGGCAGAAAAGCTTTTTTTCCCTAGGTTTTGTTCGACAGCATTGTTCTATATACAGAGGGACAACAATCACCGTATAATCTCCGAATCGTTTTCAATAATTATACAATATATCAATAGATTGATATTATTTAATTTCTGTTCTATATTCGAACGAATACATCGTTATGTTAACATTTTCGTACAACTTTCTTTACTGCAAAATATTGCGAAAAAATTTTCTTTTCATTCAGTCTGATATTCCTTCATGATCATACCAATACTCATTCAGAATTAAGCCTCTAACTCAATTTAAGTAACTCACCTCAGTTACAAAAATTTAGCTAATGATCTGAAAAATAACGTTGAATGTTGTAGAAAAACAATACTTCATAACTTAATAACATACAGCAGAAAAGAACGGTGGTTGAAGATCCAAGAGATGTTTCCACATAAAAAAAAAATTCGTCAATTCTCTTTTAGACAGTTCAGTCTTAGACATCACATTTTAGCAAGAAACCATCCAAAATGTTAATTACACGATGGAGAAAAAAAAGAAGTGCTCGAAAATGTAGAAAGATTTCCTATTCAACTTGAATTCGAGGCCAGATATTTCAATACCACCGAAATGAAAGAATGTCTATAGCTTTCAAAAAATATTCAAAGTTTCGAAAGCCTGAACGATTCATATGCAGACAATGATACTGAAGTAAGTCGTAGCCCCTTATCTTCAATTTCATAGTTTTAGGTAGGTACGAGTATTATTAACTATGTCTCTCAGTTTAGATAATCGATCTCTCCTTCGTGGCCTTCAAATTCAATTACACATATTCAATATTCAATAGTGTTGGCGTTTACTTGTTGTTGATCCATTATAATTGAATATAAACTTAAATTCAAACACTTGAACTTATGATTTACAATTTATTGACTACATAGTATGACGCGTTTCGTCGTTACAAACGACTTCTTCAGATGCTTATTCTGTAAGCATCTGAAGAAGTCGTTTGTAACGACGAAACGCGTCATACTATGTAGTCAATGAAGTGTAAATCATAAGTTCAAGTGTTTGAATTTAAGTTTATATTTAATACATATATTCATTCATACAGAAAAATATTTATATATATATATATATATATATATATATATATATATATATATATATATATACATATATATATATATATATATATATATATATATTCATCATCATCTTCAACATCTGTCGGTCAACTGCAGAAACGAAGGCCTCCCCCTGTCTTTGCGAAGATTCCCTATCGGCAGTCTCTCTCTTCCAGGCAACGCCCAGCCAATCCACAAGCTACTTATACCACCGATCGTAAGGGCGGTTTCTTGGTCTTACCCTGTGTCTAGGCTTCCAATCACCAACCACAGCTGACCAACTCTCATCTCTTTTTCGGGCTAGATGGCCCGAAATTTCCTCTTTGACCTTTTTCCACACTCCACGACATCATTCACCTTTGCTTGACCTCTTAACCAGCTGCAGCGTATTTCCGTATGGTTAGACCCATCATGTATCTTTGCATACGCCGCTGGGTTGTTCGAAGCTTCTGGATGTGAGCATATTTCAGGGTCCAAGTTTCGCTGGCGTATGTCATTGCTGGTAATGCGCATTGGCCAAACACTTTGCTCTTTAAGAATAGTAGCATATCTGATTTGAAGATGTATTTCAGTCGGCCAACCGTACCTCAAAGTGTTCTGGTTCCTTGCATGATCTCCGCTATGAAATATATATATATATATATATATATATATATATATATATATATATGGATATGTGAGCATATTTCAGGGTCCAAGGGTAGCAATAACAGGCTTCTTTAAATATGAGAAATTTTATTCTCGTTGACGTTTCGTTGTATATCACAACTTAGTCGAAATTAATGTTTTAATAAATTTTCAATTTTTTTTATTAGTTTTGACAAAGTAGTGATATACAACGAAACGTCGACGAGAATAAATTTTTTCATATTAAAAGAAGCCTGTTATTGCTGAAAACATTCAAAATAAACTATCTTAAACAGGCAATGAATCATTAAAAAAAAACAGATATATATATATATATATATATATATATATATATATATATATATACGTTTTCACTACACTTTTTTTCACACACTTAATTTTCATACTTGACTAAGGAGGTTCCGATTTGATCTCATATGAATATATTTCATTCAAATTTTTTATAACAGTTGATAAATAATATCATATAAGGCTCTCTATATAAGGTATATTCATATAAGGTTCTCTTCGATTATTCTGTAGTGGAGTTATCCGAAATGTAAGTAAATCCTCATGTCTAATGATGACACCTGAGTCCATTTTACTATCATAAACTTCAGTTTGAATACTTTTCAGTTTTGTATACATATCCATATTCAGAAGGTGTAAATGATACATGGAACTAGTCACAAACTAGAACACAGCCCATGACGTTTTCCTGAATCATAGAGTCATATAAAAATCGTATAATTTATATTCTATGATTTCTTCTTTATAAAGGACAAAGTCGAAAATAGAGTTTCACATAAGTAATAGCAAAATTCTATCGCTGTATAGCATTGAAATAACGAAATTTTTCATCAATTCATCTCAAAGATTGAAATGTATTTTTATATGAATTACAATATTTCAATCATCTTGTTCTCCATGATATGTGATCGATTTATTCCTCAATGGCCACAAAGACGACAGTGTGTTATGAGTATTGTACAGTGCTATCGTGTCTACCGTCTTCATTCATGGAAACAAAATTGATTAAGACTTCCCGTTTCCCATGAACAATTCTTCGATATTTTCGTGAAACTATCACTAGTAGGTGGATGTACTCGTTAAACTTCCTACAGATGATGCTTTTCGCGCAATTAAAAGAAGCTGTATAAAAATGATACGAAAAAGGTTGAAAAGCAGAAAAGGACGTAGTAATTGAGCTCCTAATTGCAACGGTTCGGTGAAAGGGATCATTATATGATTTCCCAGTTTCATTTTCATCAACTCCTAAAGTCGTTTCTCCGAATAGTCTGACTTTTAAAACGAGGCGAAATTAACGAGTGGGTAAAGAGAAATATTTTTGAGCTCGGAAACGAAATAGAAAATAACTCCGGCATTTCCTAGACTATGAACAAACTTCGAATATCATATTTTGTTATCGCCTGGAGATATTTCTCTTGGTATAACACAGCGACATATGAATCATTTTTACTTCGAAAAATCCATTTTTTAAGCACCTAACATGAATAAATAAAATGACTTATTGAAGTAGAACGATATTGTTACAATTTTGGAATGAATCCAGATGCTAAAATTAAATTTTAAATCACACTCTTGAAATATATAGCACAAGAGGAGATGATTTAAATCACTTGCAAGAATACGACGATAAATATTATCCAGCATAGTCTGTTCTGGTGCCGAATTCGCCGTTGTTATTCAGTAAGGCCCCTTGAACAATGACATTCAGTATTTATATCCATGTATCATGAGAAACTCCACAAAAGACACAAGGAAAAATTCTCGAGAATTATGATCCGAGAAAGGGTACCACCTAAAAATGAAGGAGGGTCATTGAAACAAAATGAGTTTCAAAAATTGAATCGTTAAAAAGAATTACGCGTAATACTGTTCTTTACTTACAATTTGCATCAATCCAAAATTATAGTGAATATTCAGGTAAATATTTCTCACATCTTGTATAAGATGAATATGAAAAAATTTTGAAATTAGAATATGGTTTTTCGTAGAGTAAATGCAAAATTTTAAAAAGTGGTCACGTGTACGTCGGTATATCGATCTGAAGTATGAAAAATGATTTCAATTGACTACTAGATATCGCTTTGTGTGTTTCTGAACATTCAACACATTTCCGTGAGGATAACTTATGAATTATGGAGTATCCGGAAAAATGTGGTTTTCACCTGAAAAATTATTTACTATAAGTGAATATGTTTTTGTGTATTAGTATGATCAAAAATGTTCATTCAGACAAAGGGGTTTATGTCCTACATTCTTTATACGTCTAGATCTCCTTAGTGAAAAATCTTCATTCCCATCTGTAGGCAACGAACACGATTCTAGAAAACAATTGAAATCGAATCCAATCGATGGAAAAGATTGACGATGGTTGCAACGTGGCATCATGGACGTGTGGTCCATCTTGACCACATCACTAGTTCATAGTAGTAACCAGCGTAACCAGCAGTAGCTATTTAGTGAAGGTTTTTTCACAAGCTTTTATTATCAAATTTCTGATTAGTAATAGTTATGACAGAAATAGCAAAAGGAATGCCTATTTGTGAAATTTTTACAATATGGCGGGCTCAGTAGCCGAGCAGTATAAGGTTTAACCCTATAACGCTTCTGCTTACCGAAGTCAGTAGTTTCGGTTCCCACTGAGTTCTTAGCCGTTTCGAATCGACGTCATGCTTTATGTCAAATCGGAGCAATATAAGTCTCTCACCTCTGCTCTTAGAACAATGGTAATCATAATAATGAGATAACTCAAAATATACAGAATTGAGATTTAGTCTGTACCTGAAATAACATGATGTAATGAAACATTTTGTTATTTGACAAAAAATCAGATACAACTTCATTTATTTATTATTTGAGACAGGCAAATCAGAGGTTTGCCCTAATTTGGCCTTAACTATAGTCATCAGACAACAAAGATGCAAATTATGAATTACCAGCAAGCAGAAGTGTTTGTACAGCATGCAGAAATGATGATTCACCAACAAACGTTGGAAATTTTGTAGGAAGGATTGGTGAAAACACTGAAAGCTAGCCTCAGGAGGTCAGAGACGATGCTTCGGGTTGAAGACGTAGCCGGAATTACCAAACGATTGAGATTAAAAAATGAAACGGACTTCAAAATGGTTGATAACTTACTATCTATCCTGCCAATTGGACCACATGGGTAGTAAGTGCATTACAACAGTGTTAAAATTATGGAGATCCCAAGAAACATTTGATGACAGTTCTAAGAAACATATCTGTTAATGTTGCCTACGTTCTGAAAAATAATACGATAGATTGTATCATACCCACAAATTTCGAAAAACACTAAGAAAATGTTGAGGTTTGCTACAAAAATAGCAATGAATAATTTTTTAGCAGAGCAACGTCGAAAAGAGCATGGTTGGTATGATTTAACGGCGAATGTTACAAAACGACTCTTCAAAATCAAACGCCTTGCAACGCGGAAAAAAAGTTCTTTTTAGACTGTTAGAACCGAGGCAGGGGAAGGATGTTTTCATGCGTGTTGTAGCATGAAAGTGATATGTTGATGTGTAAAACGTTGACATTGAAATTATTGCATAGGTCTTTCTTGTAAATATGTGCTAGTCAAAAATCACAGAAATGAAGTTGTAGAAAAAATCAAAGAGGTAAAAAAAAAATATCGTTGAAGTCAAATTGATATAAACAGAGATAACTCAAAAGAAATGTGGAAATATTGAAAACTTTGCTACCAAATAAAAAACTCAGGAAAGAAATGCAATTATTTTTGGAAATAAAAGAAGAACAGATGAAGTATTGGGGAGGTAGTAGATGGAATGCCGAGTGGAACAGACGTGGAAAATATTCTCAAAAATGTGGAGATGCAAGACATTTTTAGAAGTTTTCGAGAAATAAAAATGAAGGAATTGAAAATCACCGTAAAAAAAATTGAAACAGGTTAATGGAGGCGAAAATGGAATATCCACTAAGGTGTTACAGGATATAGTTGCAGTAGCATCAAATCATTTTTTGGATGTGATTAACTCATCATTGTCGTATGGTAGATTTCCGGAACCGTGGAAGATTTCTACCGTCATTCCAGTATCTAAGGTGATAAATACTGAACTATGTAGTGAATTTCGTCCAGTAAATACCTGGCCGGTATGTGAGAAACTTTTAGAAATGGTAGTGAAGAAACAAATAATGGAGTATTATGAAAAAAATAATATACTAAAGTAAATACCCGGCGGCATTTAGAGCTGGTCACTCTCGAGAATCGGTTTTAAAAGAGCGTTTGAAACGATAAATAGAATAATACCATCGAGAAAATCATGAAAAATGAGTATGAGGAACCGAGTGTTGGAGTGGATTGAGTCATTTTTGAATAATAGATACCAAGTCGTTAAATTCAAAACAGCGCATTCACAACTAGAGATAAAATATGGTGTGACGCAGGAGACGACATTAGGTCCCATACTATTACTGTAAAAATGGAACTTTTTGCTGACGATACCATACTATATATTGGGGATGACAACTCATGAGTTATGCAGAATAAAATGAACATAGATTTAGAAAAATTAGGTGAATGGCTTAATGGCAACAGTTTATGTGTCAACATTGAAAAATGTGAATTTTGTATTTTGGAAGCAATTAAAAATTGAATTTGAATAATAATGTAATACAAAATATAAATATTAATATCAAAAATGAAGAAATAGAATTTGTTAGACAAACAAAATATTCGAGCACAGTTACGGACAGACATTTGAATTTTCTCTCACATTGTGAATATATAATGAACAAATTATCTAAAAAATCCATTTTATATCTGGAACTGGTAGAAGCTTGCCTATTTTCATGAAATTACTTCTTTTCAAGAGTATGGCGTCGCCAACTCTGCGCAGTTTTGTTCTACTATTTTGTTTAATCTACCAAAGTATAAAATGAATGCGATAAAAAAAAATGTACTAGAGCAATGAGAATAATATTGAAAAGCAATCGTTATACACCGATTAAAATATGCCAGAAACTTTGGATTTATTATCAGTGCGTGATAAAATATGTTTTGATGTCTTGGTTTTCATATACTTGATTAGGAATAATTTACTTCCGGGATATATGCATGGGGAATTAAAGTTTGTAAATGAATGCCACAACTATTACTCTAGAAATTTAAAAAAATTCAGGTTACCAAGATTTAGGACAAAGTTGAGAGATAAAACTGTATTACATGGAGGTTTGGTTGAGTTTAATAATAATTTGCCAAAAGATTCGAAGAACAGTGTGGATATCAACGAACTCAGGAGATTCTAAAAAATTATTCAATAACATTGAAATTGTGAATATTGAATTATGTACATATAAGTTGATATATGGCACTGCCTGAATTTGTTTGCTTGTTATTGTTTTTGTAGTATCGTTGATCCTAAATAAAGACAATATTATTATTATTACTATTATTATTATCATTATTATTATTATTATTATTATTATTATTATTATTTTTATTATTATTATTATTATTATTTTTATAATATTTATATTTATTAGTATTATTATTATTAATATTTGGGTAGTTAAATTTGAACAAGATCATCGCGACTGAAAACAATCGGATTCAAGATTTCAAGGCTTTGCACTCTTCTATCAAAATTTTGGATGATTGCGGACAAAATAAGTCAAACTTAAAAAACAAATTTTATAGCAATCGTTAAGATAAAGATCTGTGATTGAATTCTCACCAATAAAATAATTGGCAATGGAAAAGTGAATACAAATGGAAATTAATGTCGAAAAACTAAGAATTCAAATACATCATTTGAGACGATTGAATTATTGAAGTTCAGATTTAGTTAGCTCATCAGTGACTTCGTGGCTTCTATAAGTGCGCTGAGGTTATATGGGTTTCTATAAATTCAAACATTATCTAGATATAAGTGTATTGTGTTTACACTACCCCAGTGAATGCAAGCTGCATTGCGCCTTTCACGAAAAAGATTGAAACAATCTTCTTCAAAATCCAATAGATTTACAATTTACCGCCGTTGTGAAAACGTTAATGGGCTTGTTAACCATATTCCATATCTAAACATCATTAGAACACCTAAATTATGTTCCATCACAAGCACAAATACTTATGATTGTGCAGTGGGACTCGATTTCGAATTCTTGTGCATCATAGTCGGAAGTTTTTTCAATTACGGGGAAGTTTATTTGAACCACTGTTCAATGGGTGAGGACTGATGTAGATTTTTCTCTGTCGCCATCGAATGTGGAGGCAAAATAGACCAAAACAACAGCCTGAGTAAAATATCCGGTTTTCCTCTATCTAGTTGGAGGAAAATTCATTTATTACACATTTTGAGAGTTTACTAGTACTGTCTGCTAATGGAAGAAGAGACCACCCCCCAAGAAATTTAGTTTTCAAAAGAAAACTAAATCTCTCTGAAGATATCAATTCAAAAAATTGAATTCTGTCATAATGAACTTCAGTATTTGTGAAGTAAGTTGGGAAAAATTGTAACATGCTACTGTTGTAGATGTAGATATTTTTCATTATATAACATTGTTTTATTATATAACAATAAGCTTTTTTTATCAAGGAATATTGTATAACAAACATTCATTATAACATTGTTTTCTAAATACGTTTCCAAACTAGGAAAACGATTTTTACACGATCCAAAAAAAATGACAAATTGTCTATAATTTGCTGTTGAAATAAAAATATTTTAAGATACCATAAATTTTGAAAAACGAGCAGAAGCGTGGGTTCTTTCAGATGCTGCATGTCGGAGCAGAATAGGCTCAAATATGTCGTAAAGTAATTAAAAGGTAACGAAAGAATACTAAAATACATGACAATACGAAATACAGTTCATAAGCATTGAACCGAGGAATATTCCTGACCGTACTGCTCTCAATTTCATTTCAAATTTGGATGGTAGACCATGCTGTTTTATTAATCATCATCAGACTTTCATCAGAAAATGTGAGTTGACTTAAACCTTTGTTTATGGCTTTTCCTATTCTGGCTTCTGGTCAGTCCGTAGATGCTGCAGCAATAGTAAAACATATGTCACAATTGTTTAATGGACGTGTGAATAGACACATAGTTTCTCTAGTAGGCGATATAGTAATTACATTTCTTCTTTATTCTTATGTAATTATTTACCTCAGTATTTTTCGCTTAATGGGCTAATATTTCATCAGAATGGTGTTGTTAAAAACAACCAACTCATGATAAAAATTGAAATACGGTAGGAGTAAAACAAATTTCGTTGGTTCAAATTATATTTATGAAACCAATAAAGTTACCTTCGTTTAATATTCAAACAAGAAACTCGATTGTACTGGAAGATTTCTGCATTCACGCTGTTCTTCAGTTTATCATATTATATTAGAGTAATAAGATCAACTTCTAATTCAATCACTGAAAATTGAACTTCATGCAACTTCCTCATATTCTCCTGTATAAAAGCAATTTATGAATCAGTTATTCTGTTTCAAGCAGGGTTCCTCGTTTTATTGGAAATTGAAAAAGGGTCGACTCGCTCTTTAATATATTCACAAATGAAATATTGTCCTTTGCATAAGTTCACCCAAACTCCACTAAAAATGGATTTCAGGGGTGAATTTTTCGGCGGTTACTGCTGTTATTTTTTCCCATACGCATTTTGATTTATTCCTGTATCAAAAGCGGGAATGATCTTTGCATCTGAAATGGTGGGGTGTGTTTTCAACTGCAATCACTTCTGGAATTCTGCACAAAGGAATATATAATGTGGTTCTTAAAAGAAATCGACGACAAAAGAGGAATTCGAGCTTTCTGGCATTCCATTTTCAGAGAATTTGAAATATGCAAATTTTTCAAGGTTTTTTCGCCTTTCAAACGCGAAATACTTCCGTCAATATGTTCAACTTTTTTTTTCATTCCTCACTTTCTTTGCCGATGTTATGTATTGCCAAGGATTGGTATTCAAATATTTGTCAGTCCTGTTTTGTAGAACTTCACGTTGAGTGTCTGTCACTCACTCAAAAATTTCGAGAGTTGAATGAGCGTTTAAGAGATATTTTATATATTTAATAGTGTTGGCGTTCACTTGATGTAAATCCATTATAATTGGATATAAACTTAAATTCAAACACTTGAACTTATGATTCACACTTTATTGAGTACATGAAATTGAAAAGGTATCAATGCCTAGTAACTGTAAACTTATCTCTTTCGATATAGTTAACCTATTTCCCTCTATCCCATCCTCCGATTCAATTAAAATAATTGAAGATTTGCTTATTAAAAACAACGTAAATAAAATTGTTCAATCTGAAATAATGATGTTATGGGAAATTTGTTCGAGCCAAAATTACTTTATGTTCAATGATAAGATTTATAGTAGTAAGAGTGATCTTATTATAGGAAATCCGTCAAGTCCTCTTTTAGCTGAGATATTTATAGATGAGTTGGAAAATAGTATTCAAAAAAACCCGAATTTCAGACACTTTGTATTCTGGTATAGACATGTAGATGATATAATCACTTGTTTAACTTGTACGGATCGTTCATTAAAAAATTTTGAGAATTTAATTAATGCAGTTTATCCTAATATAAAATTTAAAATATAATCTGATAAATCCAACAATTTTTTAGACTTGACAATCACAAGATTGAATAATAAATTTAATTTTTCTATTTTCCATAAGCCTTCCCATACGGATACCATAATACATAACTCCTCATGCCACCCATATCCACATAAAATGGCAGCGTTTCAAAGAATGATACACATATCAACTAATATACCTTTATCAGAAGAAAATTTCAATAAAGAACTGAACATCAGATAAAAATTCACCAGAATAAATTACCATTATTTTGGTAGCATCTGAAGAAGTCGTTTGTAACAACGAAATGCGTCATGCTATGTAGTGAATAAAGTGTAAATCATAAGTTCAAGTGTTTGAATTTAAGTTCATATTCAATTATAATGGATTTAGTTCAAGTAAACGCCAACACTATTAAATATTTGATATCTATTTCAGGTTTCAGGTTACTTGTTGTTTCAGGCCATAACAAACCATTATAATTTCGAGAACTGGCTGGTCATTTTGCCGAAAGATTCAACTCAATTCGATAATGTTTCGATACTTCGAGAATGGAGAGTATCGAATAATAAAATACTGAGAGTACCGAGAGTACCGAATAATGAACACTGCCTACCTGGACGAAACCATAATATACAAATCAGGAAGGGAACAAACAAGAAATCCATTCCACAGAAGTATTCAGGCTCATTCTTCAGAAGAATAAAATCGAAGTAGTGAAGAAAACAATGTTTCCATCTAAATCACAATTTTCGAATAAATATACATGAATTCACGGCTCTGAATATTCGAATTTGCGAAAATGTTACAGTAATTGTTTCGTTAAAAAAAAATTTTTTCAAGAATAATTTCATTAATTCCATTGAATATTTGAATATTCAGTAAATCTGGGTAGCATAGAGTGGAAAGACTTCGAAATTTCGCGTTTATCCGATAAAACGAAAAAGAATTTTTATTCATCACAATGCAAGACGAATATTTGAAAGTCAAAACATTCAAATTGATAATGCTAATTATATGGTAATGAGAGTTCAGGATCATGATATATTCCAAACTTCGAGAACAAGTCGAATTGCTTTCACTGAAAAAGACGGGAAAGTGTTAAGAAATTTTCAGACAATACTGTTTTTTGGTATTTGAATTCGATTTTTGATTCATCAGTTTTCCAACAACTGAAATACGAGGTTGGGTTGAAAAATTTCCTACCTCATCAAGGAAAACAATGTTTCAAAATTTTTTAAGCTTCATTTTTCAATATAACCTCTATCAATATTGATACATTTCTCATTCTCATAACGATTTTCTGATTGAGTTATACCAGTTTTAAACGTAGATTCGTCAAGCTCCTCCAAATACTGATTTATAGTATCGATAACTTCTTCGTTGCCCTCAAATCTCTTACCGCCAAGTCAATTTTGAGGTTAGGAAACAGATAATAGTCGCTTGGGGTTAAATCTGGAGAGTAGGGAGGATGTGGGATCAATTCAATTCATCTCATTGCGGGATTCAATTCGTGAATTTTGGACATGGCAACAATCCACGAATGCGCTGCTGCGTTATCGTGATGAATCAAAATTCTACTCAAACTTATTGCAAAACGTTGCAATAAGTCTGTGTAGTATTGACCAGTTGTTGTCTTACCATTTTCAAGATTATCGATATATATAATTCCTCTCGCATCCCAAAAAACAGTCTTAACATTGTTTGCCGATAAAATTGTTTTTATCTTCTTCGGAGTTAGTTCCCCCTTTCAAACTCACTCTCCTGAATGTTCTTTATTTTCATGAGTGTAATGGTGAACTCAAGTCTGATCAACTGTGATATCCTACAGGTCTTAGCTATGTCACTTTCAATCTGCGGTCTTCAATACTATTCGATGGATTTCCTCAATCATTTTCGAAGTTGTGACCTCAAAGGACCTTTCTGAGCGAGGCTCGTCAGAGGTGCTCACACGACGCATTTTTAATTTAGGAATCCACTGCTATTGCTTAATAGCAGTTGAAAATGATGGTGAGGAGAAGTGTTGAATCTATTTCTTTTTTTGATGTGAATTTTTTCAGATAGAAGTATTTCATGACAGCAAGTTTCTCCAATTTTTCAGTTTTCACGAAAACAAGGGAGGCGTCTCGCGAAATATGCTCTCAAACGCAAACTAACGTAGCGATTGGGTTGAAAATTTACTTACAAAATCAGTAAGAATGATAGGACGCCGCTCCAGAAGTAAATCTATTGGCGCAATCTCTTGGTCAGACCGGAAACTTTTCACCCCACCCTAGTAAATATAAGTATATTCTCACACACAAATGGGTGTAATAATCTGCACAGACACATACTAGAAAATACTAAAACAATGATTCGAAAAACTTCAATTTATCGAAAGAATGTTATAATGGAGGAATGAACAAGGTTTGTATCGTTAAATGTAACGGTATGTAACGATAAATTGAATAATATCTATGAAAGATATATGTATATATATATATATATATATATATATATAATGGGTGTTTTTTTTAGAGGTATAGAACTTAAGTTGGCATTACTGTTGAAGATGGCGACCGATTTAACAGCTGAAAAGTGATTTATCCTCAGTTTGGTTTGGCAATTCAACATGAATAGACTCACTCCTGAACAAGGCTTGCATAGTGCAACTTTATTTTGAAAAAAATGGTTCTGTGCGGAATACGTACCGCTCACTACGTCCATTTTATCGTCGACAAAATCGTCTATCAGAGCAGTTAATTCGATTAACCATGGAACGTTTACTCTTATTGATAACTCGCATCCCCAGAGACGCGTAAGGTGCCTCTGGTATAGAAGAAGCTATTGCTACTGTAGAGTGTAGCATCGAGTGAGACCCGAATGAGTCCATTCGCCATCGAGCACAGGAATTGGACCTGTGTCCATCCACTTTATGGAAGATTTTGCGGAAGGATCTTGGTTTGCGTGCTTACAAAAGCCAACTCGTGCAAGAGTTGAAGCCAAACGATCATCAAGCAAGGCGTAGATTCGTCGAATGTGCCCAAAACGAGATTGCCGTTATTCACGATTTTCATAAGCGAATTTTGTTTAGCGATGAAGCGCACTACTGGTTGAATGGCTACGCCAACAATCAAAACTGCGGCATTTGGAGTGAAGAAAATCCTCAAGTGTTTGTCAAAACACCGTTACATCCAGAAAAACTGACTGTTTGGTGCGCTTTATGGACTGGTGAAATCATCGGTCCGTACTTCTTCAAAAACTATGATGGCCAGAAAGCTACAGTCAATAGTGATCGGTAAAGAGCCATGATTACTAACTTTTTCATTTCTGAATTGAACAATCATGATGTCCAGGAGCTGTGGTTTCAACAAGACGGCGCAACATGTCACACAGCTCGTGTCACAATGGATTTATCGAAAGACACGTTTGGTGACCGCCTAATTTTACGTTTTGAACCTGTGAATTGGCCTCCAAGATCTTGTGATTTAACACCGCTAGACTACTTTCTGTGGGGCTATGTAAAGTCATCGGTCTTTGCGGATAAGCCACGAACTTCGCCGTGTTATTGCCGACATACGGCCACAAATGTTGAAAAAAGTCATCGAAAATTGGTCCAGATTGGACTGCATCCGAGCTAGCCGTGGCGGTCATATGCAAGAAATCATATTTGAAATGTAATGCCACAAGATTTCCTTCCGAATAAAAAAAAATTCTTGTCAATCGAATGATCCATCGTTGTTTTATTGCAGTTTAAAGTTCTATACCTCTAAAAAAACACCCTATATATATATATATATATATATATATATATATATATATATATATATATATATATATGTATATATATATATATACATATATATATATATATATATATATATATATATATATATATATATATATATATATGATTCAATAATAATAAAGTATGTAAAAACACTCTTGTCTTTAAATTCCCAAATTATATTATGAAACCTACAACCGGTTTTGCTGTTTCAGAACAGCATCATCAGGTACAATATAATTTCAACAATAATGAGAAATAGTCAGAACAAATTAGTAACTTGCTTAAAAATTTTTGTCGATTATAATAAAATAAAAATAAAAACAGTTAAAGAGGATGATACACGTGAGAGGAGCAATCAATACCTGATGATGCTGTTCTGAAACAGCGAAACCGGTTGTACGTTTCATAATATAATTGGGGAATTCAAAGACAAGTGTGTTTTTACATACTTTATTATTATTAAATCATCCTACTACCCAAAAATGGACAATTTACAAACATATATATATATATATATATATATATATATATATATATATGAAATTGAGTTTTCTTGAATAAGTTTCTGAAGCAAATATTTTGGCAGATGTACGTCTTGAAATATGTTTCCATAACTGCTTTAATATGCTCTTCAGAATAATAACTTTTCATTCTATAAGTTGCCTTATCTATATATTCATATAAGTTCTAAGGAGAACGAAACCTTGCTTTCCTCAATTAAACATAGTAAGTTTTCCATAGCTAGAAAATATCGAATTAAGAAAAGATTTTCAGAAAACGAAAAATAAGAATTCAACTTCCCAAGAATCCAACTTCTCCAGTTTGAATTTCTACCCGAAAAATTCCTCATTTTTTCTGGTTCCAAGGCTAAATGCTGAATAATGTTGCCCATCGATTTTCAGATCAGAATCCAGCACGAATAAGTCCGACAGAATTCCAGAGCGCCCTTCCTTCGGGATCTTTATCGATTTCTGTAAATATATGACTCCCATTTTCTGAGAATCGCAAGCTTCTGTTCGAAATTCAACGAAAGAAGAATTAATAACGTTACATTTAAACTGCGTTTGCAATTTTCGGAATCCAATTAGTTACAGTGTTGTCATTATTGCGATACCGGAGATGGAATGCTAACGGAGACTTGAGGAATTTCTGGGACATAAACCTCTCTGATGAGCGAATGAATTACTTCAATCGATTATCAAATTGTTTCTTATTCCCCTTCATCTTACTGTCATTGGATGTTATGTCGATAATCAATTTAGGGAGAAATTTATTTCAATCAGTATATGTCGGTAAGAGAAACCGCCGTCAGATGCCAATTCCTATGATATCATATGAAATATATCTCCCAAGATTTCACAATTTCGAGCAATAACTATGAAACTACATGAGCATATAATTCTAGGTAAAGAATATAAAGCACTGATAGAATAGGGACTGGCTGGCTTTTTTAGCAAGGCCATGACTGATTCTCCAAATCCGAGAAGTTCATACAGAAGCCATTCAAGTTCATACAAATTGACCAGTTTGGTCAATTTCTTCTCAGAGGTATCCGTTCGTTTCTGTATCTCGAATTTAAATATGTATCTCCGAATTAGTTCATCCTAAACTGGATTCGTTTTTGATATAATATTCTAAACGAATTATTCAAAAGATAGTTAAAGCAGAATAGGCTATGTCAAATATTAACAATGTGTTGTCATCATCCTTCAAAGGATAAATGTAGGAGAATATTAAAATCGTAACGCACATTTATTGGAAACTTAAGACAGTACTGTTTCGAGCTACCATGCTCTCCCCAGTTACATAACCTCCAACAAACGAAAGGCATCAACTTTAATCGCAAATATCCTCTTGCAGTCGATTTCTTCATGTTTTAAGTAGCCACTTCAGAAAACTTGGATGAATCATCAGAGAGCATTTCTACAACCGCAGCCAACATGACATTAGTTCATCAAATTAGATGAAATTTTTAAGAAAGTGGATTAGTAAAATATAGTCTCTTGATTGATAAGGCTGTGTGAAACTTTCATTGATTGATGTATTCATGTGTCTTGTAGAGGTTAAGACCATTTGAAGTTTATAGCAATCTATGCATTGTATATGCATAGGATTCAGCAGTATATTTCTGCTTCAAGATCCATAAGAAGATACTCTAGAATTCAAGTCGATGCCTTTCGTTTTTTAAGCGTTACGTAACTGAGGGGAGCATGGTAGCTCGAACAGTACTGTTTTATTGTTTTGTTGTTTCCGAAAAATGTGGGCACCAATTTCAAAATTCTCTAATTACTGAGACATCACATTTTTCATGTTTCACATAGTCAGCGACATAATTTTCATGAATGTGACATAATTTTCTATGAATAATTCTTCAAAAAATTATCGAAAGGAAGTTATATATATATATATATATATATATATATATATATATATATATATATATATATATATATATATATATATATATATATATATATATATATATATATATATATATATATATATATATATATATATATATATATATATATATATATATATATATATATATATATATATATATATATATATATATATATATATATATTTTTTTTTTTTAAGAGTTTTTCAGGTTGGCGACACTGGTAGGTGAAGGCATCCAATTATTTACTGAATATTTTCAGTATACTCTGCCATTTCATAATGGAAAGACTTACAAGCAAGCATCGATTGCAAATTGGTGAAATTTACTATCAAAATGCGTCCTCTGTGAGAAATGTGTATCGGTTGTTACGGCCATATTATGGTCGTAAAAATCGACCTGCTGAACCAACAATTCATGCTGTTATCACCAAATTTTGCAACAAGTTTACTTTGTTATACACTAAACTATTGTCTCACATGCGTACAGTGCGTACTGAAGAGAATATAGCAACCGTACCGTACAGTGTAAATGAGGATCGTGAAATGTCAATTCGTCGCCGTTCTCAGCAATTAGGCATGTGTTACTCAACCACATGGAAAATGTTACGTGCTGAAATTTGGGTTGGAAGCTCATAAAATTCAACTTCTGCAAGAATTAATGCCGAATGACCTACCACAACGTCTGATTTTTGGCAAAAGGAACTTAGAACAGCTTCATGAAAATCCGCTGTTTTATCGAAAATTTGTGTTCAGTGATGAGACTCATTTCTGGCTTAAGGATATGTAAATGAACAATACTATCGCATTTGGAGTGATGAACAGCCACATGCCATACAAGAATTACCGGTACATACCTAAAAAATGACAGTTTGGTGTGGTTTATGGGCTGGTGGCATCATCGGTCCATTTTTCTTCAAAGACGACTGTGGAAGGAACGCTACCATCAACAGCGAATAATTACGAGCCATGATACGCCACTTTGTTTTGCCCCAGTTGGCCGCGTTGAACTTACTTGACATGTGGTTTCATCAAGACGGCGCCACATACTACACAGCTCGTGAAACAATAGACAAGTTGAAGGATGAATTTGGTGACCAGCTTATCTCTCGAAATGGCCGCCAAGATCGTGCGATTTGACGCCTCTGGATTATTTCTTGTGTGGTTATGTGAAGTCATTAGTGTATGTAGACAAGTCGAATACGATTGAAGCCTTACAGGATAAAAAAACAAGCGTTATTCGTGGGATACATACAAAATGCTCGAAAAGTGACGCAAAATTGGACCTTCCGAATGGACCATTCGATGCGAAGCCCCGGACAACATTTACATGAAGTTATCTTTAAAATGTAAATGGCAAAGACCAAGACATCAATCTCAATGAAAATTCTGAATATATGATGCAAATTGAGAGTTTCATTCGATTCAAAAAAAACTACGCTTAAAAAATCACCTATTATATATATATATATATATATATATATATATATATATATATATATATATATTTGTATATATTATATATATATATATATATATATATATATAAAGATTCACAAATCATTCATACTAGTAAACAGTGAAACTCTTAGACGAAATATCGAAATATTTCAACTATAACTCTCAGGGAACTGTCTACACAGATGTTGTCAACAAGATCGAATCCATCACTTTCGATAGTGAATATTAAGTGTCCTTCTGAGCGGGCAAAAAGATAGCTATTTTCAAGACTGACAAATCATACATACTAGAAAATACTGAGACTTTTAATCGAAGTGTTTCGAATGAAACTCTCAGGGACCTGACTACACAAATGTTGTCAACGGGAACGAACCTAACACTTCGAGTGTGAATATTAAATGCGCATCGAAAAATCATCTTGTTGAATAATATTCAATAGTGTTGGCGTTTACTTGATGTGAATCCAATATAATTGAATATAATCTTAAATTCAAACACTTGAACTTATGATTTACTCTTTATTCACTACATAGCATGACGCGTTTCGTCGTTACAAACTACTTCTTCAGATGCTCAAAGAATAATTCTGTAAGCAGATTTCTGTGAATCATTATTCTGAAATCATCTGAAGTAGTCGTTTATAACGACGTCATGCTTTGTAGTGCACAAAGTGTAAATCATAAGTTCATGTGTTTGTTGAATAAAAATTTCAAAAAGTTCGGCAAATATCAAACCTATCAAACCATATTTTTTTTATTGGGTTTCTCAAAATTTTTGGCAGATCGGACTAAAGAGCACGGTATAGCCCAGATATGGGATATACCGTTATCTACAATAATTGAATATTATAAACTTGAATTCAAACACTTGAACTTATGATTTATACTTTATTGACTACATAGCATGGCGCGTTTCGTCGTTACAAACGACTTCTTCAGATGCTTACAGAATAATTCTGTATTACAGAATACATCTTACAGAATTATTCTGTAAGCATCTCAAGAAGTCGTTTGTAACGACGGAACGCGTCATGCTATGTAGTCAATAAAGTGTAAATCATAAGTTCAAGTGTTTGAATTTAAGTTTATATTCAATTATAATGGATTTACATCAAGTAAACGCCAACACTATTAAAAATCTGCAATAATTGTGAGATTTGTTATGTTCAGCATCAATTATGCTGAACATAGCTAGTAGCAAGCTATTTAATCACTTACCAACATTTATAAAATCATTGAAATTAAAATTGTTCAAAAGGGAAATCAAGAATCTACTTTGGAAAAATGGCTTCTATTCGGTAAATGAATATCTGTGTAAACCCTTAGTTGTTTAATTTCATTAAATTTGTTGACTTGTCCTATACACAATGTAGTGTCTAAAGGGATTAAATAAATTTTTATTATTATTATTATTATTATGCACATTTCGGATGTTTCGAAAATAGATTGTCGAAATCACATAACACAGATCGTTTTGCTCATAATTTATGGTTGTTTCTAAAGCCTATAGATGCCCCTTAATTATATATGTGTTGAGGTTTGCGAGGAAATTTATAAAAGTCAGTTAGTTTGAAACAACAGACAGAACATCAAAAAATTTCAATCGATGCTCTCCCATATTTGGGGATATGTGTATATAGGATTAAATAGACAATCATAACAATTGCTGATAAAACTCACGTGCTTTATTAGTGAGGTAATAAAAAAATCTAGAATTCTTTCGGTATCGAAAAGGTACAATTAATGCGATCGGGATCTTTTCACGGATCCTCTTTCTTAGAACTTTTAAATGAATTTCGTCCTGGGGGAACAAGAAAAACTTTGTTACAAAAGATATCGTTTGGAAGACACAATTCGGGCAGGCACAGAACAAGAGAATATCAGACTAGGGTCGAAGTAAATAATACGTGATCCGTTTTACGATAAGTTATAATTAATTCTATTACCCTCTGTTAGATCTAGGGATCGCTTCGTTTTGTTAGGAGCGTTTTCGAAGTAGATAAAAACTAGCCTATGGAGAAGAGATCAGCGAAGGACACATTACATTCACAATTGTAATCCTCCAGTATTCGTACAAATTTGCAATTTTTCAAATAATTAGAAAATCATTGATCATGCATTGCATACATTCTCAGTCTTGAAACTAAACAGCAACCGAGGAGTATGTTTTTTAGATTGAAAAATTTCGTATCGGACAGTTGTTACGCACTACGATGACTTCTTCGGATTGATGTATGGTATTGTTGGTGGAGCCATTATTATGATGAAACGTGGGATTTTCATTTCTTATTTTTCTGAAGTAAAATTATAATTATTCGAGTAAAATGAAACAAACACATGAAAGAATCGAAGAACTATTTCGAGAAATGAAGAAGTTATAGAACTTGAAGATTGCGTTTGCAAAACGAATTAAATTTCATTACACGCGGCACTGCATTATGTGACGTCATTTGACCGAAACGGCACGGAAATTATATATTATTGTATATAATATAATGGGTGATTTTTCAGACGTATTTTTTTTTAACCGAATAAAATACTCTATTTGCATCATATTTCGAATTTTTTATTGAAATTGATTTCTTGACCTCTGCCATTTACATTTTGAAGATAACTTATTGTAAATATTGTCCGCGGCTCCGTATCAAATGATCCATTCGGAAAGTCCAACTTTACGTTGCTTTTTCAAGTATTTCGGCCTGTATCCCACGAATTACTCCAATGGTGTTCGTCTTGCCCACATACACTAACGAGTTTATATAACCGCATAAGAAATAATCCATAGGCGTGAAATCGCATGATCTTGGTGGCCAGTTCACAGGGCTATTTCGAGAGATAAGCTGCTCACCGAATTCATCCTTCCAGGTGTCCATTGTTTCAAGAGCTGTGTGGCATGTGGCACAGTCTCTTGTTGAAAACACATGTCAACTAACTTCAACTCTGCCAAGTGGGGCAAAAAAGAAATGCGTATCATGGCTCGATATCGTTTGCCATAACGTTTCTTTCACGGTCTTCATTGAAAAGAAATGGACCGATGATGCCACCAGTCCATAAACCACACCAGACTGTCGATTTTTCGGGATGCATCGGTAATTCTTGTATGGCATGTGGCTGTTCATCAATCCAGATGTGACAGTTTTGTTTATTTACATATCCGTTGAGCCAGCAATGAGCATCATCGCTGAACACAATTTTCCGATAAAACAGCGGATTTTCTGTAAACTGTTCATTCGCCAAAAATTAGACGTTGTGGTAGGTCATTCGGCTTCAATTCTTGCAGAGAGTGAATTTTATAGGTTTCAATTCCAAATAAACACGTAAAATTTTCCACGTGGTTGAATAACACATGTCCAATTGCTGAAAACGGCGACAATTGACATTTCACGATCCTGATTAACACTGTACGCTACGACTGCAATATTCTCTTCAGTACACACTGTACGCATGTGAGACAATGGTTTGATGTCGAACAAAGTGCACTTGTTGCGAAATTTGGTGATAACAGCAGGAATTGTTGATTCACCATCTCGATTATGACGACCATAATATGGTCCTAACAAACGATACACATTTTTTACAGAGCACGAATTTTGATAATATATTTCAACAATTTGCAATCGTTGCTCGTTTGTAAGTCTTTCCGTGATAGAATGGCAGAGTATTTCGAAAACTTTTCTTCTTAAGAGATGACGTTTGGATGCCTTTACCAACCAGTGTCGCCAACCTGAAAAACTTAACTCTTGAAAAATCAACCGTTTTTGCTCAAAAATACCCAAAACATATTTTCACATTGTTTCGTGTGCAAATCACAAGAATTAAGAATATCAATAATTTCTTTTTCGTGTACCCATAAATATAACAAGAAAAAGTTGTGTAAACTGCTGAAGCGTGATTCAATTGGCCGTAAAACCAATAAATATGTTCGTGAAGATTATTTTGATGTAGCTGAATATTCATTATAGCTGCTAATTTCAGAGTGATAATCGAATCGTTAGAAAGATCGGGATAACTTATCAAGGCAAAGTCACTATGTAACTATATTTTTTATGAAAATGTTCATGAAAACAAAAATTTAATGAAGGTATGTATCGACATAATGGAATAAGTTTACGCATCTTTAGTTCAGAAATGAAAAATGTACCTCTTTGAAATTCAATTTTTAGTAAGTTTGTATTTCAACAGTGTTCAATGTATTTGGTACTCAATTTATGTGTTAGTTGGTACTGTCAAAATCGACTGTTTTCGCAGAAAATGACAGAAAATTTTGTTCAACATCGACTGGTTGAGAGAACAGAAAAGTTGAATAAAACAATGTCCTCATAAATTTAATTTTGAAGTTCGGTAGAACTTCGAGAAAAAATATATCATCAAAAGAAGTAGTATCTTCTTGAAGTCAATCAAATTCGTTTCAATTTTTTTATTTCAATTGAAGTCAATCTATTTCGTTTAAATTTTTTGAAATGATCCAGTATAAAAAATGGATTTGAATGATTGAATTATCACTTTGTTCTTTGTCGTAGCATTCCTCCATTAAAGTGAAATGAAAACTACGAACTCTCGAATAAAAAGAAACAAACTACCCTACGTAAAGAACTCTGAAACTGGAATGATTCGTGGTGCAGTGATATCGAATACATAAAAATAATCTGATAGAAAATTAACAATTGTAGTAAATCTACTAACTGTAGTTAGCTGAAATTGAGCTTATTTTTTACCTCCGGAAAATAAATATGTAGTAAGAAACACATAAAGATTCTAATTGGGAATTCATTCTAAACTATTCATTCAATTTGATTACTGAACGACAAGAATACATCAAAGAAAGCATAAACAAAATTGTTGTTTTTATATACTTCCGAGCATTTTCATATTCATTCCTTTTAAACCTTCTCTGGACTTTCACAAATAATTCAAGACCAAAGTTAACCAAATCGGCCCAGTTCTCGAGTTTTAGCGAGACTAACGAACAGCAATTCCTTTTTATTTTATAGATAAAGAGAGCCATGGTCGAAAACGCGCAACTTGCATTCATTTCCTACTTCATGTCGAGGAAAAATTTGCAATATTGGTTCTTCTTCATGAAAATGAAAAAAAACACTCAATCCTTTCTTTGAAGACATACATCCCCTATTTAAGTCATCAAGTGCAAACGATTTAATCGCTATTCAAATCGAAGTTTTATTTTGCGCTGAATTCATAAATTTCTCACTTCGGAAATTTCGAAATATGTTTTCGAATGAAACTTCACATGGCTAATATAATTAGTGAAATGTGAGTTTATTTCGATCTTTGTCCATGTTATTTCTTCATTTTATCTCTTGTTTAACGAAGTTATAACCTTTTTATCTTCTGCTTACATCTTGTTTCGGGTATCGGAGAAAGCACTAGCGTACTCTCAAGATTACGGTCGACGAACGTCTTATCTCCGACAATTAAAACGACGACGCCACATGCAGCGCCACGACGCCATAATTGGAAGAGACATCAAGGCGTCCCCTGAAATTATGAATGTGTTTTTGTAATTGGCAATAAATTAACAATACCTACTCGAAATGTTATTCTCCTTTGCGGAATGAGGTTGTTACCCTTTCGTTATGGGATTCAGAAAGATAAAAACATCAGATGACTCTACAGTTCAAATGTAGTTGATCTTAAATTGCTATTTCCATTATATAAATATATCATTTCTGAATGAAAATTAGACCATATGAAAATGAAATCGAAAACAAAATAAACTTCTTTCCACTTTATCTCTCAAACAAATATACAAATATTTGGTGCTATAGAATTTTCGGTCAATGAAGCAACTGAATATAAATAGAGCCCATTATTTTATATCCCTACATAGTAACGGGTGTTTTTTTTAGAGGTATTAAATTTCAAATTGACATTACTGTGGAAGATGATGACCGATTTAACAGCTGCGAAGGGATTTATTCTCAGTTTGGTTTGGCAATTCATCAAGAATAGACTCACGCCTGCACAATGCTTGCAAATAGTGCAATTTTATTTCGAAAATAATGGTTCTGTGCGCAATACGTATCGCGCACTACGTCCATTTTATAGTCGACAAAATCGTCCAACAGAGCAGTTAATTCGATTAACCATGCAACGTTTTCGCACCACGTTTACTCTTATTGATAACTCGCATCCCCAGAGACACCGTACGGTGCGTACAGAAGAAGCTATTGCTCTGTAGAGCCTAGCATTGGGAAGACCCGAATGAGTCCATCCGCGATCGAGCAGAGGAATTGGATCTGTGTCTATCCACTTTATGGAAGATTTTGCGGAAAAATCTTGGTTTGCGTGCTTACAAAATCCAACTCGTGCAAGAATTGATGCCAAACGATCATCAAGCAAGGCGTAGATTCGTTGAATGGGCCCAAAACGAGATTGTCGTTGTTCCCGATTTTCATAAGCGAATTTTGTTTAGCGATGAATTTACTTCTGGTTGAATGACTACGTCAACAAACAAAACTGCCGCATTTGGAGTGAAGATAATCCTCAAGTGTCTGTCAAAATACCGTTACATCCAGAAAAGCTGACTGTTTGGTGCGCTTTATAGACTGGTGAAATCATCGGTCCGTACTTCTTCAAAAACGGCGATGGCCAGAACGTTACAGTCAATGGTGATCGGTATAGAGCCTTGATTACTAATTTTCTCATTTCTGAATTGAACAAACATGATGTCCAGAAGCTGTGGTTTCAACAAGACGGCGCAACATGTCACACAGCTCGTGCTACAATCGATTTATTGAAGGACTCGTTTGGTGACCGCCTTATTCCACGTTTTAGACCTGTGAATTGGCCTCCAAGATCTTGTGATTTAACACCGCTACACTACTTTCTGTGGGGTCATGTGAAATCATTGGTCTATGCGGATAAGTCACAAACGCTTGACCATTTGGAAGACAATATTCGCCGTGTTATTGCCGATATACGGCCACAAATGTTGGAAAAAGTCATCGAAAATTGGACGTCCAGATTGGACTACATCCGAGCCAGCCGTGGCGGTCATATGCCAGACATCATATTCAAAATGTAACGCCACAAGATTATCTCTCGAATAAAAAAACATTCTTGTCAATTGAATGATCCATCGTTGTTTCATTGCAATTTAAAGTTGTATACCTCTAAAAAAGCACCCTTTATAAAACAAAGTTGCTTTATCTCCCTATATCCCTATATATGCTCAAATCTTTGAAACTACTCTACGGATTTTGATGCGGTTTTTTCAGTAGATAGAGTGATTGAAGAGGAAAGTTTATATGTGTGATCACATCCATTAAATAGTAGATGAATACTTTAATTTTTGACGTCTCTAATGTGATGTAAATAATCACATTTTTTCCGCATAAAACACTGCTCCTAATAATACATTTTATCAGGAGCATTAATTGAGGAAATTATTGGACGAAGGGAAATTTCAGGTTTG
The DNA here is from genome assembly GCA_030704895.1 of Henosepilachna vigintioctopunctata. Lineage (NCBI taxonomy): Eukaryota > Metazoa > Arthropoda > Insecta > Coleoptera > Coccinellidae > Henosepilachna > Henosepilachna vigintioctopunctata. The sequence continues at coordinate 755,590 of JARQZJ010000001.1, read as the reverse complement.
TGTAGTTTTGGTAGGCTGTAACCTCTCTGCGTTCTACCTTCAAAGAAAATCGACGGAATCTTCGAAAAATTCAATGCCTATCACCCCTCGATAAAATTCACCGTCGAAACAGAAAATAACAATAGCATTCCATTTCTGGATACTTTAGTGATAAGGAAAAATAACAGCATAATTCTAGATTGGTATCAAAAGAACACACATTCCGGACGTTACATAAATTACCTTTCCTACCATCCATTCAAAACGAAAAAGAATTTCATACTAGAGTTCAAGAGACGTATAAAAATTTTTTATACGTATAAAAATATTTGTCATCCCGAATTGTACCAGAAAAATATACCAATATTCAGCGGAATTCTGCCCAAACTGATCAAATTATTCCATAATAAATTGAAAATAGCCCAAAACAATACATTAACGATACAATCACTTTTTACCCGCACAAAACATCTGCTAAAATTGAAATTCAAATCAAATGTCGTCTACAAAATTCCTTGTCAAAATTGCGATTCTGTATATATAGGTCAAAGATCTCAAAACCTTCATTCAAGGATCATTTCTCATAGAAGTGATTGCCGAAATACCAACTAGACGAATTCTTCTACATTAACCCAACACCTACAAAAGCCACTGGTCACAATATGAATTACAATGCCATAAAAATTTTAGATCACACAAATAATTACAACAAACGCCTTTTTCTAGAAATGGTTCATGTAAAAAAAACAGAGAAATGTATTAACAAAAAATCTGATACAGATGATTTAAGCAGTATATATATATATATATATATATATATATATATATATATATATATATATTTATATATATAAATCTCATGGGTTCCTCCGATTAACTTATTGCTTTTGGAACACTTGTACTTATTTTCAAAATTCAAAAAACAAATATACTTTCGGATTAACTTCATAATAAGTTGTAAGGAAAATTTTCGATAGTGCCTTGTTATATAAACTGTTAATATTGTACTATTTTAGTCCCGAAGAAGAAAATAAACATTTTCGAAACCTTGGAAAATACTAAAGAGATAACTGATTTTCCTGTTCAAGACTGCAATCCCAATTAAACACTGAAAAAATAATATATATATATATATATATATATATATATATATATATATATATATATATATATATATATATATATATATAAATATTTATAATTTTGTCCTGAAAGAAGAGGAAATTTACAAGTAATACTTGAATATTTCACATATTCAACGATCATAATAATAATTATAATGAGACATTGCAACAGAATCAAGAAAAGTTGATTCTAACGGATTTTGGTACTGTAGGCATAGAAGTATGCAAAAAAGATAACTCTAAGAACAAACTGTTCAGGACCACATCTTTTTCGAACAGTACAAGAACACCACTTTCATTGAAGATTTTTGATACTTTTCCACAAATTCAAAGCTCTCCTCATGATTGGGTCTACCTTTGGTTGAAAAGCGGATTCAGTGTGATCTGGGATAACATTTTTAATACTTTAAGGGTATTCGATTGATTAATCTGAAATACGTAAAGTAATCAAATTTCCCTCGAAAGACCGGAGTGATGTAAAATCTCCGTTAATTTTTCATTTCATTATGGAAGAAGCTTTTAGGTTATTTTTCTCCAGGTAGGTTATCGAAAGGGGCGACTGATGCGCAAAGTAATAATTGGAATACTTGATAATCACGTTTCTCTTTAATGAGATTATAAACCCAAGGGAGTGCTTTGACGAATGATTCGTTTATAGCAATATTTGCAGGTGAATCTGAAAATGCAATTCAAACATAGAAGAAGTGATATATAACTCATAGTGTGAAAATCCGACAGGCGATATACTTTGGTTACCAGTATTTGTAGGTGAAAAAAAATAATATTTTTAAATATTTGATAGTGTTGGCGTTTACTAGATGTAAATCCATTTCAATTGAATATAAACTTAAATTCAAACACTTAAATTTATGATTTACATTTTATTGACTACATAGCATGACGCGTTTCGTTGTTACAAACGACTTCTTCCATACAAAAAGTATATTTCATATTTTTCATATCTGTACTTGCCTGAAACACATGGTGGTTATAGCAAGTACGTATATGAAATATACAAAAACTTTTACTATGGTGAATAAGTGTTCAGTTTGAATTTCGAAAATTTGGGTAACACCTCGAAATAATTGTCAAGCAATTAATGTCGTTTTGTGAAACTGAGCCTGATGTTTTTATGCAATATAGATGATATTTCAGCTGATCATGTGAAAGCTCTTCCTCACTGATTGCATAACAATCTGAATTTATTTTGGATTTCTCTTCAATGTGTCAACCTTATTTAATATTTAACGGTAATCGAATCTGTTTTATCGGTGTAATTGCACAGCAAAGGGGAAGTGGTTTATGTGGTACCTAATTGTATGTGATTGAATCTATCATATATGTCAGTATAAACTCATCTCTTGACCTATGCTTTGAATTATGTAATCACTCATTCGAATACCAATATCAATAACGGTTACCAAGGTAATCTATAACTCTCAAAATGTCGAAATAATTGATGAGAAATTCTAGTGTAGGATTTCAATATTTATGCCCTCAGTTACAGTTTCCTTTCAAAACACCAAGGTCCCTCATTTTCACAACCTAGCTTTCATATTGCATCAAAATAAAATAAACAAAGGGAGCACATTATGACTCTTTTTAGCTAACGGGTGATTTTTTAAGATTTGAGTTTTCCGAGTTGGCGGCACTGGTTGTTAATGGCATCCAAAATCTGTCAAAGTGAAAAGTTTTCAGTATACTCTGCCATTTCATCGTGAAAAGACTTACAAACGAGTACCGATTGCAAATTGTTGAAATTTACTATCAGAATTAGTGCTCTGTGAAAAATGTTTATCGTTTGCTACGACTATATTTTGGTCGTCATAATCGACCTGGTGAATCAACATTTCGTGCTGTTATCACCAAATTTTGCTTCAAGTTTACTTTCTTGGAGATTAAACCATTGTCTCGCATGCGTACAGTGCGTACTGAAGAGAATATTGCAGGCGTAGCGTTTTTTAGGTTTGAAAGCCTCTCAACTTCTGCAAGAATGGAAGCCGAATGACCTACCACAACGTCTAATTTTTGGTGAATGGACCTTAGAACAGCTTAATGAAAATCCGCTATTTCATCGGAAAATTGTGTTCAGCGATGAGGCTCATTTCTAGCTTAACGGATAAATAAACAAAACTGTCGCATCTGGAGTGATGAACAGCCACATGTCATACAAGAATTACCGATGCATCCCGAAAAATCGACAGTTTGGTGTGGTTTATGGGCTGGTGGTCCATCATCATCGTCCATTTTTTTCAAAGACGACCGTGGAAGAAACTTTACCGTCAACGGCGAACGATATCGAGCCATGATACGCAACATTTTTTTGGCCCCAGTTGGCCGAGTTGAACTTGGTTGACATGTGGTTTCATCAAGACGGTACCACATGCCACATAGCTCGTGAAACAATGAACATGTTGATGGATGAATTTGGTGAGCAGCTTATCTCTCGAACTAGCCCTGTGAATTGGCCGCCAAGATCATGCGATTTGAAACCTCTGGATTATTTCTTGTGGGGTTATGCAAAGTCGTTAGTGTATGTGGACAAGCTGAACACGAATGTAGCCTTACAGGATAACATAACACGCGTAAGTCGTGGGATACAGGCAAAACGCACGAAAAAGTGACGCAAAATTGGACCTTCCGCATGTACCATTTCATACGGAGCTGCGGTCAACGTTGACATAAAGTTATCTTCAAAATGTAAATGACAAAGACCAAGTTATCAATTTCAATAAAAATTTTGAATATATGATGCAAATTGAGTGTTTTATTCGATTAAGAAAAAACTACGTTAAAAAAGTCACCCATTATTTGGAGAAATCGCAGTATTCAGTAGTGCGCTCTAGAGCTAGGTAGATGAGAAAATTGCTGGGACTAAATGCATAATACTACTATGAAGGCAACGAACACAATTTTGTTCATTAGGAAAAGTTTTAATTCTCTCCACGAAAGGGGGGAAGAGCTGTATGACTCGAAATGATAGATTATAATTTATAGAACATCATAAATGTTCAATTTTGCAGATAAGCGTACAAACATAATAGTTATGTGTTGGAAGGGTTCAACATCCGCAGGAACCGCAAAATCTGATATCGAATCGGAGGCAGCATTATTGAATCAATTGATTGACTTGTCAACACATCTGCAATATTGAATACTCTCACGGAACTTGAATTAAAGGAGTTCGCGGATTGTTGAAATGGGCTCTAATAGAGCCGCTCTATATACCACGTTCACAAACCTGTGAACCGCAAATCCAATTGGAAGACAAGAACTGCGCCACTAAGTTATTGCTCTTGATTGTCCAATATTCCGGACTTACAAGAATTCATAAACACAATCAAACTTCAACTTCACCGCTACTCAGTAACTATTCCAACGTCTGCGAATGAAACCTTTTCAATTCGAGAAAACAGAATATTGGATATTGACCAGGTTGAGTGATACCTAATACGCTCATAACCACCCTGATACTTCTATTTCTGAGGAGCACGGAGCTTTACAAATTGGAGATTAATTTCATTATCATTTTCAGTCGTTCAAAACCATTTCTAATGGTGGTTTCTCTTATCGTATGTTCGAATGTTTTGTCTGCAATAGGTCCCATTGTATCATTATCTCGTGAATCACAGTGCATAATTCCCATCATAATCCAAACTCCAGGATTCACTCGATTATGTTTGACCACGAGCTGATCAAACATATTTTTCTTTAGATGTGGAATTTTCGATGATTTGATTGGCTTATCTATACGAAACTGATAAACCTGTTGATTTCAGTGAATAGAGATACTGAGTATCTGTAGAATGGAGTAGTATTGCTCAAATAATTTCTGAACTGAAGAATATGTATAAATATATATATATATATATATATATATATATATATATATATATATATATATATATATATATAATGAAATTTTTTGTGCTTATAGCACTGAATGAAATATTCAAGAAAATGAACACTAGAACATTCATTCGAAAAATTCAAAGTAATCAAGAGAGTGTTATAGTAGAGCTAGATATGTGATCGTGTACGCTGTGATGTCTCCATCATCCTTCGAGAGATAAATGTTAGAGAAATATTTAAATCGATGCCACACCTGATGGAAGTGCGAGACATATATGTTTCGTTCTGCAAGGAACTCGTCAGTCGCACCACGTCCATCGAAGTGAGGCAACGATTTCAACCTCCAAGCATCTTCTTGTAACTTCAAGCGGAAGGTCGTAGAGTAATGAATACTCTGCAATTCAATCTATAGAAATCAGTAGAAAACACCTCTCATTATTGATCAGTATAGAGTATTCATTACTCTACGATCTTCCGCTTAAAGTCACAAGAAGATGCTTGGAGGTGGAAATTGTTGCCTCACTTCGATGGACGTGGTGCGACTGACGAGTTGCTTGCAGAACGAAACATATGTCTCGCACTTCCATCAGGTGTGGCATCGATTTCAATATTTCTCTAACATTTATCCCTTGAAGGATGATGGAGACATCACTTTGTACACGTTCACATATCTAGCTCTACTATAATATTCTCTTGATTGATTTCAAAATTTTCAAATGAATGTTCTAGTGTTCATTTTCTCAAATATTTCATTCAGTGCCATAAGCACAGAAAAATTTCATTTCCTTTATATATATATATATATATATATATATATATATATATATATATATATATATATTTATATATATATATATATATATATAAAGATATCTAATACTAAAAAAAAAAAAATTATGAAGTTATCGTGGTCATCATCGCCCGTGAATATTCAATATTGAAAGTAGACTATAACTTTCTTTCGATAATTTTCTGACGAATTATTCAAAAGATAATTATGGCAGGGTTTGCTATGTGAAACATGAACATTGCGACATCTCCATTAACCCTCAAGGGGCAAATATTAGAGAATATTGAAATCGGTGAAAATCGATTGAAATCAGTTACGTAACGTCCAACAAACGGAAGGCATCAATTTCAATCCTCGAATATCCTCTTATGGATCATAAGACAAAAATATACTGTTCAATTATATATATATATGTATATATATATATATATATATATATATATATATATATATATATATATATATATATATATATATACATGCCCTATAAACCCCTAAGATCCCTTATTAAAGTTTTATTTCGCAAGTGTTCTTAATTATTACTTAAGTGTTTTTATTATTAAAATTAAAATATTATTGAATATTTATTATTATTATATATTTATTTTTATTTGATATTATCAAAATATTATTTTATTATTATTAAATTTTTCATGTAGTTTTTGGAAATTAGAATATTAGAAATAGTTTATAGGTTATTATTTTGCACAAAAATTTAATTATTTATTCACTAATTATAAATTATAAATTTTCCATCAACCAACCATTAAGAAATAGTATTGAATATTGTCGTCATGAAATGGACTTTTTTATTCAAGATGGAAATCAAAATTAATTTTACTTATTTAAATAATGATTATTTATTTATATAATATATGAAATATATCATATATTTTGGATTACTTTAAAAATACCCCTAAGATTACCCCTGAAAATTTTAAACCCTCAAAAAAACCCCACCAAACATTTTGTCCCCCTAAATTTAGGGGAAAACCCCCAAGTTGGTATCCCAGGAGAAGAGTATGAAAGCTTTGTATGAAACACTACTGTCTTACGATTCCAATAAATAGGAGCACCGATTTCAATATTTATGCTTCACATAGCCAGCTCTGTGATTCTACAATTATTTTTTGAATAATTTGTCAAAACATTATCGTTTTTGTATACTTTTAATATTTCTTATATATATATATATATATATATATATATATATATATATATATATATATATATATATATATATATATATATATATATATGAGAATTTGAAATATCATTTCTAATCAAAAAAACTGGAGTTTTAAATCTGTTTTCCCAATTCGATCAGTTATGAAAGGAATGAAGAGTGAGCGTCATAATGAAATTTCAATCATATTCGAAATAATCGAATATGATTGGAATTTCGATTCGGATAATCGAAAACATAACACTATCGAATTGTTCAGTTGTGAAGTTTCTACTTTCAATAGCGCGCTATCTATATAATTAAAGTGTTACTAAATAATGTCTAATATAGATCGAAATATTGAATACATTAAAAAGACAGACGAATTCTATCAAACTTCTTCGATATCTCTGACTCGAAACGAAGTATTGAGAATTGGCCCTATTTGTCAATTCGAAGTAGGCTGAGTTAGAGATTCAGAAGAAGGTTAATTATCTTAAAGAATATGCCCTATCACTCTTGATGACTGTGCGTGAATTCAAATATATTTTCGCTAAAAGAACTATAATATGGAGGTGTCTTCATCCTGAATGTGATACACTGTATAAAGATGGCTGCTGAAATCCAATATATAACCTGTGATATATAATATTCAGAAGTATATTATGTATGATATACAAATGTTTCGATTCAACTGAAAAATAAAGTTGGTGGCCTCTGCCTCAAGGATGACCTTCACAGATGAAACGTTAACATTTCGTTAATGCTTTAGACTTACTGGTGCTGGTGGTTTGGATTCCCTCTCTAATGTTGGGATGTACGTAATCCTTTGCTACAATATGTTCGAAACTTTGTAGGCACCAATCATTCTAGAGGCTCAGTAATCGAGTGGTATAGTGATCCAACACGCATTTGGCTTACTAGTGCTGTTGGGTTCGACTCCTACCGTATTCTTGGGCTCTTCGGAATAGTCGTTACTTTGTAGGTCCAGTCGGAGATATATCGGTCTCCGACCGCTCTTAGAAAAATTTTAATATTATTTGATATTGTTGGCGTTCACTGGATGTAAATCCATTATGATTGAAGATAAACTAACATTCAAACACTCGAACTTTTAAATTACGCTTTGTTGACAACATATCATGACGCGTTTCGTTATTAGTAACGTTTACACTTTATTGACAACATAGCCTCACGCGCTTCATTTTTACAAACGTTTACACGCTATTGACAACAAAGCATGACGCGTTTCGTAGTTACAAACGTTCACACTTTATTGAAACATAGCATGACGCATTTCGTCATTACTAAGGTTTACACTTTATTGACAACATAGCATGACGCGTTTCCTCGTTACAAACGTTTACACTTTATTGACAACATAGCATGACGCGTTTCGTCGTTGCAAACGTTTACATTTTCTTGACAACATAGCATGACGAATTTCGTAGCTACAAACGTTTACACTTTGTTGACAACATAGAATGACTCATTTCTTCGTTACGAACGTTTACACTTCATTGACAACATAGCATGACGCGTTTTGGTCGTTACAAACGTTTACACTTTATTGACAACATAGCATGACGCGTTTCGTCGTTGCAAACGTTCACACTTTCTTGACAACATAGCATGACGCATTTCGTAGCTACAAACATTTACACTCTATTGACAACATAGCATGACTCGTTTCTTCGTTACAAACGTTCACACTTTATTGACAACATAGCATGAAGCGTTTCGTTGTTACAAACGGTAAATTGCTGTTATCATCTGAAAAAATCGTTTGTAACGATGAAACGCGTCATGCTGTGTTGTCAATAAAGTGTAAATTGAAAGTAGAAGTGTTTGAATGTTAGTTTATACTCAATGTTAATGATAATAATAACATCCAGATTCCTTCACTTTATCAAAGAAAGTCATGATAATCTGACCTGTTTCTTCAAGTATAAACTTACGAGCTTGTTGAACAACAGTTCCAGATATAGTGAGTTTTTATCTAGAGGAAGATTGCAAAGTTTGTGCTTGTATGAAAGTATCGTGATTTCAAATATTTTATTGATGTACTGATTACAAATTCATTGATTAAATAAATCGACTTCACAGACGTTGGAGTTTGAGTTCCAACTTGACGACTGTCATGCAATTAAAAATCAATATATTCGAACTATTTGATAACACGAATGTAACTTAATGATTCCAAATTCGATGTAAAGTTCCAAATTGTCAAGGAATCAAACATATTTCTGAGATAATTCTGAGATTTGAATACATAATGAATATTCTGATCTGTTTCATTAAATCTTGTTCCGTATACTGCTCATAAATTTGTTCTCACAATTTCATCACATCATTTCGTCATAATTCCACTTCTACAAAAGCAACACGTTCACTTGGTAATTTCATTATATGAAAAGACTATGAAATATGACAATCGCTTGAATAAACAGCGTAGAGCAGGTGGCAGTGAAATATTGCTTGTGAAACAGACGATAATAGAGGCAATCCTCTAGGCCATCATGCTGCCAATTTTTCAATGGAAGTTACGTAATTAATAAATGACGAGAACATCACGTCAATGCTTACTAATGGATTCATCTTTTTCTCTCTCCGTTACAGCTCTACGTTCGGAAAAATGAGCATCCAAGATATACATCCATCGATAGATCAAAAAATGTTTGGCTTAATAGATTCCATCCGTTCGAATGCCCTCGGTTGTTTATCGAACCTTTCACATGAGTCATGCCGACGAGCGATACATTCAGATAACACATCAATAATTTATCAGAATTTTTGAATTGTACAACCGGTTCTTTTCTGAACTGAATCATACGTTTAAATAACAGGGAGTTCTGAGAAGAAGGTTTTTTTTTCTAATACAGTTTAACGCCGGTTCCGAACGGCCAATGGGTTTGTAATCAATGTACATTACCCAACAATAATCATCATCAAACTATTCAAACCATATACGAACACATACACCCATGCCTCCACCGGTGCTTGAACCCGAATCCTACCGCCATATAGTCGGGTATTCTCCCGACTAAGCCACGGAGACCGGCAGAGAACGTTGTCAACAATTTTTTAACCCTTTGAAACGTTTCCAGATGAATCATAGTTATTAGTCGACATTTTTGTAAATTTAGTTTCGTGACACAGAGTTTTATTGAAAAAAGAACCATTTTATCGGAATGAGTTCAATTACAACAATAAGTTTTGGTTATTCATTATTCAGTATCAAGTTTATTCAGTATTGCTAATAAAGAACGTTAAATCTGAGATATCTAAGGTTAGTTATCAGAAATCGATACAATAACTTGAATTTCCCATAATTATTACATCACAAATATTTATGATCACAGGTAGTCCATTTAACATTCCTAGTTTTCTTGAATAAAAAAAAATCAATAGCTCTTGCACTTCTACAACTGTCAACATAAAAATCATTTCAGCTTCTGGTTTGCTTATGGCGTATTTGACTGGCCAATCACAATCTAACGCTAAAATGAAGGCAACTTCAGATGTTTCATCTTATGGATAAAATCGTTTTTTGTACATCATCCTACCGATGATGTACAAAACTACAAAACTTTCTACAATGTCTTGGCAGTATGTATTACACAGTTCAACATCAGCATCATTGCCTTATTCTACATTACCTGCAATTTATTCAACTTATTTTGAAATAGAAAACAAACTTGAATTCAAACACTTGAACTTATAACAGAATAATGAATATTATTCTGTTATAGCATCTGAAGAAGTCGTTTGTAACGACGAAACTCGTCTTGCTATGTAGTCAATAAAGTGCGAATCATTATATTGACGGACTTCCACTGACTATAGATAACGGGTGATTTTTTAAGAATTGAGTTTTTCAGGTGAGCGGCGGCACTGGTTGGTAATGGCATCCAAACCCCATCTTTGACAGATGGGGTGAAAAGTTTTCAGTATACTCTGCCATTTCATCATGGAAACGAGCAACGATAATAAACAAGCAACGATTGATAACTGTTGAAATTTACTATCAAAATTCGTGCTGTGTGAAAATGTGTATCGTTTGTTACGACCATATTATGGTAGTCATAATCGACCAGGTGAATCAACAATTCGTGCTTTTATCACCAAATTTCGCACCAAGTTCACTTTGTTGGACATTAAACCATTTTCTCTCATGCGTACAGTGCGTTCTCAGCAATTGGGCATGTGTTACTCAACCCGTGGGTTGGGTCAAAATTTCACGTGTTGACTTGGGTTTGAAAGCCTATAAAATTCAACTTCAGCAAGAATCGAAGCAGAAGGACCTACCGAAACGTCTAATTTTTGGTGAGTAGGCCTTAGAACAGCTCAATGAAAATCCGATGTTTTATGCGGATGAGGAAATGGGGCTCATTTCTGGCTTAACAGATATGTAAATAAACAAATCTGGAGTGACGAACAGCCACATGCCATACAAGAATTACCGATGCATCCAGAAAAAACGACAGTTTGGTGAGGTTCATGAGCTAGTGGCATCATCGGTCAATTTTTTTTCAAAGGCGACCGTGGAAGAAACGTTACCGTCAACGGCGAACGATATCGAGCCATGATACGCAACTTTTTTTGCCCCAGTGGCTGTGTTGAACTTGGTTGACATGTGGTTCCATCAAGACGGTGCCACATGCCACACAGCTCGTGAAACAATGGACATGTTGAAGGATGAATTTGGCGAGCAGCTTATCTCTCGAAATGGCCCTGTGAATTGGCCGCCACGTTCATGCGATTTGACGCCTCTGGATTATTTCTTGTGGGGTTATGTAGAGTCGTTACTGTATGTGGACAAGTTGAAGAGAATTGAAGCCTTACAGGATAACATAACACGCGTAATTCGTGACTCAAAAAGTGATTCGAAAAAGTGACTCAAAATTGGACCTTTCGAATGGACCTTTTCATACGGAACAACATTTACATGAAATTATCTTTAAAATGTAAATAGCAAAGGACAAGTAATTAATTTCATTGAAAATTTTGAATATATTATGCAAATTGAATGTTTTATTCGATTTAAAAAACACTACGATCAAGAAATCATTCATTATAATTTCAACTTCTGAAAAAAAACTATGATTGAAAATTGTATTTATAGGCAGTGGAAGTCCGACAATATAATGAATTACATTTTAATGATCACATTGCATGACGCCGTTACACACGTCTTCTTCAGATGCTAACATACTAGTATTCATTATTCTTAGTTATTGAATTAATAACCAATTCAAACCAATAATCAATTCAGAACAAATCTTAAATATTTATCAAATATATTTCGCTCCAGCACATGACCTCAATCTAATCTAGAACCTTCTTATATTACCCTCATTCCGAATGCTGTTGTAAAGTTGATTATATCTAAGAAATCCCTTCAAAGAAACTGAATTTCTGAAATTCTGAAAATTTTTTCTTCCTCTTATTTCATATCCATGAATTCCTCTACAGTACATCAGATACCTCTCAAATAAAATGGCATACTTCCTAAATGTAGTCTATGCACAAAAACCAATCTTCGATACTCCGAAAATTGTCTCAAATTTCACTTTTAGTTTCCTTCCGTGTAAACAATTCCTAAACCATTCGATACAGTTTTTTCTAATTCCACAAGCCATTAATTTCTCAATCAACCTTTCTCTATCTATCGTTTCGAATGCTCTCTTCAAATCCAGAAATACCACAACCACTGAAATTCCCTCTTGCCTATACTACTTCCATTCTATTCTCAAACACTGCAGAGCATTATCTCAGCTTTATTTTTCTCGGAAGCACAATTGATACTTGGATAATATATCAATCTCTCAGACATACTCTTGCACTTGTGCATATTTTACTTTTTCCAATGTATTCTCAACAGCTTAATTATTAGATTAATAAGAATAAATTAAAATCAACACACTTCGCTTAAGTTTCAGTAATCATATTAAGAACTCGAAACACATGTTTCGGGTGGTTAACCCATTATCAAGAGTATACGATATTACTGATGTTGTTTAATAATAGAATATTTTATATTTATTTAATATTGTATACTCGTGATAATGGGTTAACCACCCGAAACATGTGTTTCGAGTTTTTAATATAAGTAGTAGAACTTAGCGAAGTGTGTTAATTTCAATTTTTTCTTATTATAATGAAACGATATTTAGAATTTCCTCATAATTCAATACAAAAACGCATGACGACGTTTCGAAGTACTACTTCTTTATAAAATGCTGTATTAATACTCATGTGAATCAAATGTTCTTATTAATCTAATAATTAAGCTGTTGAGAAGACATTAGAAAAAGTTATGTATACGCAAGTGCCTGTTTTAAATAGTTATATTTATAATATTTGTAGCAATTACAGTATTTTTCATTAAAATTATTAATTATTCATTAGTTTTGACAAAGTTTCGATATGCAACAAAATGTCAACAAATATAAAGCTTTCTACATTGAAAATGGCCTGTTATTGCTAAAAATATTATAAAAAAATTCATATACTCGTAGTATATATTATAAATATATATATATATATATATATATATATATATATATATATATATATATATATATATATATATATATATATATATATATATATATATATATATATATATATATATATATATATATTTCTTGAAATTGATTTATTGCCTGTTTAAGATATTTTATTTTGAAAGTTTTCAGCAATAACAGGCTTTTTTATATGGAAAAGTTTATTTTTGTTGACGTTTCGTTGTTATATTACAACTTTGTCAAAAATAATAATTATTAATTAAATTATTAGTTTTGACAAAGTTGTAATATAACAACGAAACGTCAACAAAAATAAACTTTGTCATATAAAAAAGCCTCTTATTGCTAAAAACTTTCAGAATAAAATATATATATATATATATATATATATATATATATATATATATATATATATATATATATATATATATATAATAACAAATATCATTAGTTCAGAATATTTCAACGCAGAATGAAATAGCATCACACAATTGTTGCGATAATTCAGAATATTTGCCGATTTTTCAAAATTTTGCATACGGTTAATTCTTTCAATTCGTGGTTACATTATTGCCAAAGAAAATACTCGAATAATGATTATGGTTCAAGTTGGATTAGCATTTCCGTTATCTTCCTTTTAAATAGAGTAAGATTGGTTCTCATTTTCATATTTGATAGTAATCTATTATAATCTCTGATGAAGTTGTAGGATTAATGCTTTTCTCTCAAGCTCCACCTGTGTCTTGCATAATGTAAGTCCAAAATCTTTTGGATAATTATGAGATGTTGTGTGCTCCGACATTCTATTTCTCTTTTGGAAGATAAACATTTAGCATTCAAACGATAAGATGTCATCTTATTTTGTCTAAATTATCCTCCGCGCGACTCTAGAAATTTCAATTCAAACATCAATCTCACAACCTTTTTTTGTAAAACATCTTAAATAATACATATAATATCTTAAAAGAGATCAAAAATTTGCAAAATACACGGTCTTTGTACAATCCTGACTTATATAATTTTTAAGTGATCTTATTCCCTACCCTGTTTCACTCAATCTTCTTGATAGATCATCTATATGACATGACCATGCCAAAATTCATCAATATGAATACCCAAAATTTTTGTTGTTTTTTTTTCATTTGACTGTACTATCATCTAAATTGATAATTTTTTCCTCTTTTTTAAAAGACTTATTCGTAGTGTACATTACGGCTGATATTTTGTCTTTATTAACTATGAGTTTATTACTGTCAACCTAGGTTTCAATCTGTTCTACCATTCTTGTGCTTTTGTTTGCATCTCTTCTAAGTCACTTCCTCCTATGATTATATTTGTGTCATGTGAAATCCAGTTATCAGATTTTCAGTCACAGAGTACATATCATTAATGAATTTGAAACACAGAATTGGACCTAGCACGCTGCCCTGAGGTACGCCATAAGTGGATTTTATCGGTTTATATATATATATATATATATATATATATATATATATATATATATATATATATATATATATATATGTGTGTGTGTGTGTGTGTGTGTGTGAGCATTATTCCATGATAAACTCTCACGGTTTCAACTTCAAACTTTAGCGATTTACCGATATTAGGGCTGCAGAAATTAGATAGATAAATTGTGTATTTTCAACATCTAAAAGCCCAAGCGACTTGTTCCTGACGACGGTAAATTAAAAATCGATAAATGTCCGATGTCAAACGCAGAAAACAATTAAATTCTGAAACGTAATAGACACATCATCGAGAATGCGAATGTTCATTAATGTTAATGCTTGGGAAGAGGGGAAACGAATGCCCGACCTCCTAAGTTTGATGGGTTTGCCACTCTTACGCCTCTTGTCAGTGGAGTGGTGATTGTTTTCTATCGCTGACGGAAACGTTACGACAAAACCAGATTTTCTTTGTTCTCGTAATGGCGAAGCCGTTTTTGTTGCTTTATTTAAGGATTGTTGAAGTTGAATTATACAAACCTACAGAAGCAATAAGTACAATTGAACATGTAGATTTCTAGTCATTTGTTAATTATTCAACATAAATCTCAGTGTTGTAGCAGAGACGGACTAAATAATCCCAAATCCATTATGGCCAAGAATTTCCTATAACGAAAGCAGAACTGCATCACAACCTGGAGAGATGTTGGAGAGGAAGGAATTATTTGGTTATTCGAGGAGGGATTTTACTAAACAAAGATTGAGCATCATTACATCAAAATTGCTCTTTCGGTTCGTTCTTCTCACGAAGCTCATAGTTGAGCAACAATGTGAACTTCTGGTATCAAATCTTGCAAAAAATTTCTTAATAATTTGTGTGTTCCCTTTGTTCATCTATTAGACACTGCTCAATTTCAGTTGTGGGTTGAACTTCGCGAAATAGTTTTTCCCTAGTCATAACCGAGTTACTTTCCTCTTCGTTTCGCATAATAAATGGCAATTCATTGATATCGATGAAATAATTCCTCGTTTTTCTCAATATGATATTAAAAATATCATACAAGTATTTCATTATAATCCATTGCAAAATTAGAGAACCAATATATAAAATTCTCGCTCATGTAATCTGAAATTAGTCACATGTTGCTACAATATCATCTCAACCCATTCTGAAGATATCCGTTTTGCTTCATCAAACTTTGTGCCCTTACGAACTAATAATGATATATAATAACTTATTGTTCTCTCTTGTTGTTTATGTTTTTCTGAAATAAAAACGAGATATCAATTGGTCCGTAGCACTGTTGAATCTGTTATTTTTGTCGAAAATAATATATATGTGAAAGAATACCTTTTCATCAGAAAATATTTGAAAAGAAAAAGTTGGAACTAAGATTCGAACTTCTTACGCTCAATATCACAACATTATATGAACCTGAGCTGTCATTGGAAGAAACATAACAACTAATAAGATGAAATTATATAATAAAATTCAATGAAAATGGGTTAAATTAAATGGGGTGATTAAAGTCAGACCGACAAGCTAAACTTTGATAACAGCGAAAGAAATCGGAGAATAAATCACTAACATGGTGGTAAGAAAGAAACTAGAAAGTTAACAAATTTTACACTAGGTTCACAGAATTTACGTTTTTCTTATAACTGTTCCGATAATTTATAGAATCAACAATTCTAAAGATACATCTTATAATTGACGTTTCATGCGTCTATAGAGAGATCCTTATCAGGATTAGGATGATTTCACTGAGGAACAATTTGTAACATAATTTCTGTTGACTTCGATTTTTAGTCTGTTTTAGATAAATAAGTAAATTGACATGCTGATTCCAAATTTCCAATGAGTTTTTTTCTATCACGTCAAGTTTTTTTTCTACAAATGTTGCGCATACTATTACGATTCGTGGAACTGAATGCGAATCACAGAAAGTCCTACTGCTCTCCTATCGGCGGAACTTTTTCCAGTAACGACTTGAGGGGTAATGATGCGGCGCAATATGTTAATATTCGTATTTTCTAGACTAATTTCGTCAGTTACGCAAGAGACACTACAGTAAGCAGGTATTGCGATGTACTTATCCTCTGAATTAGTGGAGCCGTTCTTTCTATAGATAGCTCAAAACTTAGCATGAAGTGTGTTCTCCTTCACAATGGAAATTTATATGGTTCAGTCCCAATAGGTCGTTCAGTTTCTTTATATGAAGAATACGAAGATATAAAGATGGTCATTGACTGTTGCAATATAACTTACACAAATGGATCATCTGTGTTGACCTTAAAATCGTTTGTTTCCTTCTTGGCCAGCAATGCGGGTATACCAAGTATCCCTATTTTCTATGTTTGCGGGATAGCGGAGCTCGTGAGAAGCATTGAGTGCAGTCAAAGTAGCCGCCAACAACTCTTAAAAAGCTTTAAAAAGCCTTCCTGTACATGAATATCAAACTGCATTTCTTACATAGCCATCTTACTAACTTTCCACAAAATCTTGGCGCTGTCAGTGATGAACAGGGCCAACGCTTCCACATTCACATTCCAAGATTTGAAGGTAATGGAGACAAGTTATCCAGGTAAATGGGATGTCAGTATGATGACTGACTACTGTTGGAGCATCAAGCGAGAATGTCCCCAGATTCAGATTCTAGAAAAAGTTATGATCGAAAATTTTTACCCTAATATATTTTTTATTTTTTGTATGAACGCAATTCAACTTGTAATTTCATAATAACCTTCGAATGAATAAAATATTCGAATATGTTTGGTTGGTAGCAACTTTATTTTCCTCTGTATGCCCATTTTGTACGACTTTTAAGGTAAAGGGAGGGTACCTGCAGTTCAAAACTTTAAAGCGATAGGAAAAAATTGATAACATTTTCGAATTCAGACACCCAAATTTGGTCAAAAACAGGTTACAGATATAAGACAACAAAATTGATGTACCCAAGTGTTTTCACTTATTTCGATAAATATTTTCAATTCTCCATTATGGACATCTTAATGACCTGAAGTTTGGCAATCTTGAGAAATTTAACATTATTCATTGAAACTCTGTGAAAAAAACCAACACTGTACGCGAATATTGACATTAAATACATAAGTGCTATATCCTACACATATAATATCTTTGAAATTGTTTTGATATATTTTGTCAGAAAATTTTTGGTCCTCTAGGTTCAAATCTTTGACAATTGTGCAAGAACTTTTTCCACCGTAAGTTTATGGCAAATAGTATATAGTATATATAAGTGTGAAACGAACGGCTCCGGACAAAGTTTTTCTGGACTTTCAAAGAGCATTTGAAACTATAGATAGAATTTTTTCGATAAAAAAAATTACGTAAGATGGGACTGTCGGGAAATGTTATAAAACGGTTCAGTTCCTATTCAAAAAATAGATCTAAAAAAGTTAAATTCAATAATTCAATATCGACATCTAAGATTAATGAATATGGAGTTCCACAGGAAACAGTGTTAGGCCCTCTCTTATTTATTTTGTATATAAACGACATTGTTAATTTCGTGGGGAATTCCGAGATCTCAATGTTTGTTGATGACACGATTCTTTATGTAACGGGCGAGAATATTACATTTATGTCATAATCACTACAAAATGACTTAGATGAGTTGTATGTCTGGTTATGCGACAACAATATGAAAATTAATGTTAAGAAATCAAAATTTATGATTGTTGGCAGTAAATACAAGATGAAAAATTCAAGTGAAACTAACATAAAAATAAAAATTGATACAGAAGTAATTGATAGAATAGATGAAATGAAGTATCTTGACATAATAACTGACGAAAACTTAAATTTAAAAGCGCATGCAGAGTTCACTGCTAATAAGATGTCAAAAAAAATTGGTTTTTTATACAGATTAAGAAATAAAATAGATATGAACACAACCTTATTATTGTTCAAGACGTTGAAACTATCTCACATCAATTATTGTTCGTCACTTTTATTCAATCTACAGAATAATTGTCTCGATAGATTACAGAAAATTCAAAATCGGGTTATGAGAATAATACTATGTAACATAACTATAATATAATGTAACAAAAGAACCCCATTAGAGAAATGTTGTCAACGTTACAATTGATGAGTGTAAATCAGAGAATAACTTATCGAATACTAGATTATATATATATATATATATATATATATATATATATATATATATATATATATATATATATATATATATATATATAGTCAAACAAAGAATGTTACCTAATTAACTAGAAGGAAATTTGCAGTTTGTTAGTGAATACCATGATTATCATACCAGATATCGAAATGACTTTCAAATAGATACCTATAGAACACATAGTATGAATAGATCAACGATGAGTAGGGGGTTTGTATTATATGTACAATAAACTGCCCATAAATATAAAGTACTGTCAGAGTGATCGAGACTTCAAAAGATACTTGATGGAATATACTTATAAAAATTATCTGTAATAAATGTGAATGTAAGCTGTTTGTTGATAATAGCTTTGTGCTAAATAAAGATTGTTATTATTTTTATTATCATCATTATTATTATTATCATTATTGTTATTATTATTATTATTATTATTATTATTATTATTATTATTATTATTATTATTATTATTATTATTATTATTATTATTATTATTATTATTATTATTATTATTATTATTATTATTATTATTATTATTATTATTATTATTATTATTATTATTATTATTATTATTATTATTATTATTATTATTATTATTATTATTATTATTATTATTATTATTATTATTATTATTATTATTATTATTATTATTATTATTATTATTATTATTATTATTATTATTATTATTATTATTATTATTATTATTATTATTATTATTATTATTATTATTATTATTATTATTATTATTATTATTATTATTATTATTATTATTATTATTATTATTATTATTATTATTGTTATTATTATTATTATTATTATTATTATTATTATTATTATTATTATTATTATTATTATTATTATTATTATTATTATTATTATTATTATTATTATTATTATTATTATTATTATTATTATTTTCATTATTATTTTTATTATTATTATCATTATTATTATTTGTTGAATAAAAGTATGTAAATCTACAAACATCATTCTGTTTACTATTTAACTTTTGAGAATTGAATATGTCATAATAATTGATGAGCAGGATTTTGTTAGTATAATACCTTAGTAAAATGAACTATGAAATCTAAAATTTAATACTCCATATACGTATGATATTGATATGACATCATCATCAGTACTAGAATACGCATTCCACTCCGGAATTATCCAATTTCCGATGCAATGCACAGACCTGAAATGAGATTTTCCGGTCAATATATTGTTTAGCCCTTTGGAATGGTTCCCTATCCGGGTTTGTTGCTAGCCCTCTACTGCATTATATGATCTGAATCTAATTCCCACTCCTACCGCATCGCAAGCCTTTAGGACTTCAGATCTGAACACAAGCGACGTGATTACTTTTCTTATACTGAGAAATTCTCACATCGAATCTCCTCATTCCTTTGAAGCAATCAGGGACATTTTTTTAGAAAAGCAATTTCGGTATTTTTGGTATTGATCAACCTATTTTCAGAAGTGTAAAGTTTGAGAGTTGTGTGAACGTTGAATCTCATTGATGAATTGAATAGTATGAATTATACCTTATGTTTTCTGAATAAGGGTGGGTTAATTTCAACAATCCCATTACATCATTGCATTTGTGGAGTGTATACAATAAGTAGCTTAAAATTTTCTGACATTCATGAACGCATTCTTTATCAAAGACAGAAGAAATGTTCATCGAAACATTGAAAAAATTATTTCCATGATTTTGTCAAGAATCATCAGCAACAGATGAATATCTTTGTCAAATGAATATCTACACCTTCATTTACTAATTGTTTCGACAATGAGTCCAAAGAAGCAATCGTAGTGGAGAAACATACGTGACAATTGCTCGATGAATTTTTTTGAATCTAGAAAACAGTGTTTTAGTTACCATTTTGATTTTTACAAGTTTTCCATAGACACTTACTCAAATGTCCTAACACACTTTTCATTTTCAGAGAACCACCTTGTATTTTTTCTGAGAACTGCTCAAGAACTTGAGTGCAACTGATAACGTCTTGATTAATATTTTATTAGATTTAATTATATCATGGAAAAGGAGCCTTTTCTGAGTAATTCTGAATGATGTTGATAATTTTTCGAGCACAATGCAAGCAAGAAGGTTTCTTTTAAATTAACAAAATACAGACATCGAATTCTCGAACTACGTATGAATATATAAGGAGAAACTGCAAGATGAATTATATATTGGACATGGACCATAATTTCGTTAAAATTTTTATCGAGAATATGAACTGTCTTCATTTGCATATATAGAAAAAACCCAGTGAATGATGTGGATTGTTATCGGTTGGTTGTTTTGGCGAATTATTGAAGAAATCGAGTTGGAGAGGCTATTTATTTTATCGAAATTATCCTCACTTGTCTTACGTTTCACAAGAAATCGTAGACATTACGGGGTTTCTTCGAAATAAAAGGTGAATTTTCAACTTTTATCGGAAAGTATTTATTTATTCATAAAAATCTATAACGTATCCCTCAAAATGATCATCCTCATATATAATGCACTTATACCAGCATTTCTTCCAATCCTCGAAGTACTTCTGAAATGCACTTTTCGGTGAGGCCATCAGTTCGTTCTTCGATTCCGATTTTGTCAAATCAATTCTGGGAAAACGCTTTCCTTTCATTAGTTTCTTCAGTTTTGGGAATAGGAAAAAATTGCAGGGAGCCAAATCTTGTAAATACAGTAGTTGCGCTATGATAACGGTGTTCGTTTCGGCCAAAAAATTACGATGTGTGAGCTGGTGCATCATCGTGATGCTGAATCCAGGATTAGTTTTTCCACAATTCCGATCGTTTGAGGCGCATTTCTTCACGCTAACGTTGCATAACTTGCTTGTAGTGTTCCTTATTAACTTGCGTACGACCTGTTGGCAAGAACTCATGGATTACAACGGCGTGGTGGACACCTTTGTAATCGAAGAAAACAATGAGCAAAACCTACACATTTCATGGAACTTGGAGTGCCTTTTGCTTTTTGGTTCTTCTTGCCATTGGGATGATTGTGCCTTGATTTCGACTCATAACCATATACCCACCTGTCATCAACAGTTATGACCGTTTTGAGCAAATCAGTACCGTCGTTGACGTCTTTCAATCACTCCTGAGCGATACTAATGCGACGTTGCTTTTGCTCGAAATTCGGCACTTTCAGAACACACATGGCTACCACACGTTTCATGCCCAAAACATTCAAGAAAATTGCATGTCATAAGCCGATTGATATTCCAAAATCCTCTGCAACTTTCCTAATAGTGATTCGTTTGTTCTCCAAAACCATTTTCCTCACTGTTTCAATGTTTTCTTCGCATGTTAATGTGGTTGCCACTCCAGGACGTTCATCGTCATCAACATCTTTTCGACCTTCTGTAAAATGGTTATAAAAACTTTTTTGAGACAAAGTAGGTTAACAATTACAGATTCTTTGATCCATTTTTTCAAAAGTGAAAAATCGAAAAACACAAAAACGCGAGTAACCTTTTCAGTTGTCCATAACAAACTACTAATCCAAAATAGTTGATAATTTCAAGAAACGTATGTGTACCCACGTAACGAAGAGAAATTTTCTATAATCGAATATGCACAGCTCGCGAAATTTCGAAATTCACTTTTCCTTTCGAACAGCCCCCGTATTTCGTCTTAAATTCATGCACAATTTTCGGTACTTGAAGAAACCCACATACAAGTGTCACAGACTGCAAACAAATTACCTGTCAAAAGAGAATGATGTTCTTAGACGTCTCCATAAAATATAATCTATATTCATCCATAAATATTGACTTTTGTACAGTAGCAAAGAAAAGAGGATCCAAATCGTAGAATGCCTTACTGCATGATGATAACTCGAGCAGTAATAATGCATAAATATCGTGATCAAGGACAGAGTTAATTTCGCTTTGCTTTGGTCAACTTGTCTTCCAACTCAATAGATCGACACCAATCGAATGAAAATGTCTAGTTCCAGCTTCAAGTGACAAGACTCCATTATGCTACAATGGTGATGATTAATTTAACAAAGTCGGCCCCAACAAACGTAGTGAACGAAGGGGTACTATTTAGATGTCAGCTAGATCGCCTAACCTTACACCCTTGAATGTTTTCTGTTAGGTTATCTCAAAAACAAAGTATATGCAACACTGTCATTTAACATTGCATTAACCGGATAAAGAATAACTACATGTATAAGCAACATTTCCTTTCAAATCACATACGAAGTTAAAGGACGTCTATTAAAATACCGTGTCATTCTCAATAGCAAGTTGAAAAGCATTCGAGCATTTTTTCCAACGTGTTGGATTCAATTATATAGATTTCAATATCATTTCATATTTACATGACACAGGGGACATATTATATAGTGATAAAATATTCACATTGAATTGAAAATAAATTAGTAGTTATAAGGACTGCCGATCGAAATGTTAACTCAGAACTTTCGATATCAGAATTTTACAATTCATAATATTTCAATTGAAATTGTCAACATCAATCCGGTTTCCAAATCTATTGACACTCCTGTGATATTCGTTTATGGATAGTATTTCTACTTAAATAAATTTCAATGTACTTGATTAGAAATATTATTTTGATTTTTTTGCATCATTATTATCATCAATTTCAACAACAATTAGACATCTGGTACTTTCAATTGTACCTTTGTGTTCTTGAAAATATACAAAATGCTAAAGTAAGAAATGAAAATATTCCACTGAAATTTGTGAATGGGCGTGACTCTCACAGTTACACACTGTGTCAGTGAGGCGAACCTATAACATTTTTTTCTACCAAAGACTGCCCAACACGTCTGAAGAAATTTTCTCATCAAAAATTATTGAATAAATTCAAGCTTTCACCTGGTTTTAATCAGAATAGAAACTACCTGATGTATTCCGGTGATTTTTACGGAGCGTATAAAAATATGACAATGTTCATAATAATAATAATAATAATAATAATAATAATAATAATAATAATAATAATAATAATAATAATAATAATAATAATAATGTAATATTTATTCTCAACAGGTATGATACCGAATAACTGAATAAATGAAACGAAAGAAATATTGCAAAGAGCACAATCAAATCTAAAAAAACTAAAAAGTAAAACTAAAGTGATGATAAAATTGCATGAAATATAACAAAGAATTCAATCTAAATCAATTCATTTCAATGAATTCCCTTTGTTCACATAACTCCTAATAACGTCTATGAGTCAAAGTGTATGTCACTATTATCAGCAACTCTATTGAATGTAGATAGACTGCATTGTATCTATTAGCCAGTTGGGCCTTGGAGTCTCTAGGTGAAATAATTCTGTAGAACGAGAATTTTGTACTCGAACGACAATCAATACTCTTATGCAGTAATTTGTACAAACATTTCAGTGATATAGTTCATCTCGTGTCCTGCAATGAAATTAGACTGAATCAACTCAATGATTCGTTATTATTGATCCCTCTCTGTGGAGCAATTATTGAAATATTTGCTATTGCCTATAACGAATCCATATATTTGTGAGGCAGATGGGATCTTATATTGTGATTCTTCAGAAATAAAGATATATAAAAATAACCCAGACCTGCTGTAATCACCTTTTATATTGAAACTTCCAGGTTTTTTTTGGTATCTCAAATGAGGACTCGAACAATTTAATTCCATAAGTTTTTTCAACACTTTATACGTTTATATAGAGCTACAAGAAGTCATAAAAATTTCTGGCTAATCAAGGGATATGAAGGAGAGATTATATCGAAATTAAATTCTCCTAAACTTTTAAATTAACAAGTTTTCAAGGTAAAGTTTGCGACTGAAGGATATTATCTAATATAAAGTAACTTAATGTGAAAACTTTACCGGATGTAAAAACTTCTAAGATCCTGAATGTGGAAACAATAAAAAGATTGGTGTTTGAGAAAAACTTTGCGCTCTCTTTGAATTTATGTGGTTTCGGACTGCTCTATATGAATGATTTATTCAACTTATATGTGAGGAGAATATACTACATAAAAACAAAACTTCCTAACCACACTTTTTTCGGCACCTCCTTCGACATATCAAAACATTTCTTAAATTGTATTAGTTTTCGAACGAATATCTATTCGTAAAAATATGATGAATGAAAGAAGTAAACATATTTATGAGATTGAGAAGGACGCCAAAAAGGAAAATTGACAAATATGAATTGGTTTTGAAAAATGTTGAATTGATTTTCATTCGTGGTCTCCCATCTTATAATTGTATAAAAATGAACGTAGTTATATGATAACCCTAAATTAATCAAATTAGTTATGAGAAGAAGTTTTTTTTTTCAAATTTTGCAATTCGATCGAATGAAATCTGACCAATGAAAAACAGAAACTAGAAAGCTTGTATTCCATTCATTCAATATTCAGAATTTCAATGATATCTTCGAGTTCACCAATAGAATTGTAGTACACTCATTAGTTTCATTCATCGCATCAATTCTAATTTCATTCCAGTTTGTTTTACATTTTCACCTATTTCATGTTTACCTAAGTTTGTTTTTCAATTTCAGCTGTTGATGAATTCAAAATCAGTAGAAATAAGTGCAAAACAAATTTGTGTTTATTTGTCAGCATTTAAGATATCATGCACTGTTCTGGACAATTTTCAATTGATTAAGATGATAAAAATCAAGAATGGACATAATGATGAATAATGAAGTCAATAATAATTATCTAATAAAGAACAAAACGAATTTTTTTTTTTTTTTGGATCGCTATCTTTGGACATTAGCCATTCTTGCCACTCATTTATTCAATCGCTGAAACTCATTTACATACACAAACGTCCATGTCTTACCCGGAATTTGAACCCTGATCTCCCTCGTGAGGGTACATCACTCTCCCAACAAAAAGGAATAAGCATGAGCAGAAACTTTGTCATTTAACTTTATATTAAGTTGGTAACTCATATATCTTCATTCATTTCGAAGTAAATTCAGATGGCACCCCTATTTTCCTCAAAATGATCGGTGAATATAGGTAATTCATAATTTTGTGATGATGAACATATTGAAAATTCAATATTTCGTTTCATTTCAAATTTTTGACCCCGTCAATTCTGTAAGACATAAAAACATCAATCTCAACTCCGAATTGCGCATGGAAATTTATCATCATATACATTTCTCACTCCACGTTTTCATATTTGACATACCAAGAGTGGAACTTGAACAAATTTATGCTTCACAGTTTCTGAATGAGAATTGAGTTTTCTGGATGCCAATTTCAACAAAGTTATTGTCCCTCAATATTTAACAAGGAGTGTGGGAAACCTCAACTTTTTGGACGGAATGAAAATATGTTGTTCTCTGAGATAAAAGTAGATAAAAGTTTTTTGTTATAAGATACACAAAAGAAAAGAACAGAAACATTAATCAAAACACCCTAAGGAAAAATATCCGATCAATCTATTTTTCTTCAACATCGCCATATTCGTAACCGCAAAAACAAGAGATCCCTTGAATGAAGTGGAATTCTTTCTGTTTATCTTTATATTCATCATAAGATTCTAACGGCCACTAGCTTTTAAAAAGATATTTTTATAGTGCAATATGTGGTGTGATTCAAAA
Source organism: Henosepilachna vigintioctopunctata (assembly GCA_030704895.1). Classification (NCBI taxonomy): domain Eukaryota; kingdom Metazoa; phylum Arthropoda; class Insecta; order Coleoptera; family Coccinellidae; genus Henosepilachna; species Henosepilachna vigintioctopunctata. The sequence continues at coordinate 728,922 of JARQZJ010000001.1, read as the reverse complement.
TAATAAACTCGCTAATGTTTTTTTGGTTTTTCAGTCATGCTTTTTCTATAAATTGAAGAATATAGTTTGAAAAACGGGAGATGCTTTTTTCACTATATTTACTGAACAAAAACAAAAGCCATTGTAACCACCTAATTATAATTGTAATTAAGCTCACTCGTTCATTTTCCAGCGATTTGAGATGAGACTGAGTAAGTGAAATATGTTAACACACACAAAAGTCTGCACATTATTTCCCTTTTAATTGTACAAAAATTCAGTTCACTGCTTATTGGAAATACTTTCTTTGTTTTTTCCTCAGTACGAGTTCTCCCGGATTAATATATTCTAAGTAATTGATTTGAATTCAACTTGTAATGGCTTTGAATTAGTTCTTACAATATTTGTACAAGATGACGAGGGTTCTGAGATAAGAGTTTCGAAGTATAGAAGTATGACGTCAAAATATTATAAATTAATAAATTCATTCCGGTCGGTCATCAAGATTTCAGATTCAGATTCATTATAGACATGAAGACATTTATATTAGTTATATCATTTTAAAACGAAAGAACTTTTTTATGAATCTAAGTATTTCAGTTTATCAGAGAGCTTATCAATTAAGATAATATATTTTACAACTCTTAATTTTTTTTCAGTCAATTTCATCTAATTGGATGAAGTAATGCACTATCGAGGTTGCGGTTATAGAAACGCTCGTTGTCCTTTCTCAAAACATGAAAGAAATTTATTACAAGAAAAAAAAATCTGTAGTACTCATGCTATATTATCGCACTAGTAGATATTCGCTAGCAAAGTACACTATAACTTTCTTTCGATAGTTTTTTCACGAATTATTCAATAGAACATTATAGCAGAGCTGACTATGTGAAACATGAACAATGCGATGTCTGCATTATCCTTCTAGGGATAAATGTTAGAGAATATTGAAAGTTCCATTATCCTTCTGAGGATAAATGTTGGAGAATATTGAAATTCATGCCTTCTCTTATTGAAAGCTTAAAACAGTCACTGTTTCGTACTACAAGGTACTCATAGTTACGCCTCGTTCAACAAATGGAAGGTAACGATTCCAATTCTCACTTACCCACCTCTGGATTGTAAGATCGAAATATAGAGTAAGTCCTATGCATCAATGAAAAACACATTTGACATTTGAAGTTTCACACGTTCTTATCAATCAAGATACTACATTTAACAACTCTAGTTTCTTGGACAATTTCGTCTAATTTGATGAAATAATGCGCCATCTAGGTTGCGGTTGTAGAAACGTAAGGAGTGTAGAAAACGTAAAAATGTAGGCATCGATTTCAATATTCTCTCACATTTATCCCCACAAGGATAGTGGAGATGAACTTGATTAGATGTTCGCTGATCTCTTGGTAAAACATTGTTTGATATATTGAGTAAAAAGAGTTGGCTTGTTTTCACGAAATTTATAATAAAAACTTGACAATTGTTTTGAAGTGTAACACCATTTTCAAAAGTTAAACTGAACAACATTTTTCGACCAACATTCTTTTATATCTATGCATAGGTATATAAGGAGATTTTCAAGAAGATTTTTTCAAAAGTTAAACTCAACAACATTTTTCGACCAATATTCTTATATACCTATACCTGGGTATATTATAATGTTGGTCGAAAAATGTTGTTCGGTATATCTTTTGAAAATGGAGAAATGGCATTGTTCATGTTTCACATAGCCAGCTCTACTATAAAGTTCTTTTAAATAATTCGTGAAAAAATTATCGAAAGAAAATTATAGTATACCTTGATAGCGAATATATACTAGTGCGATAATATAACAAGAGAACTACATAATTCTTTTTTCATATAAAGTTCTTTCATAAATATCTATATATATATTATATATATATATATATATATATATATATATATATATATATATATATATATATATATATATATATATATATATATATATATATATATATATAATATATATATATATATATATATATATATATATATATATATAAATATTATATAGTATATTGATAGATTCAAATATTAATTTGAAAATGGCTGGGAAAAGCACAGCTCTAACAGAACGATTTTTTCCGTTTTATGTCTGCCAGAAATCAAATTCAACAACATAATAAAACGAGTTATCGTTCTTGATCGCCTACAATGACAAGGGTGAGGTCGTAAAAGCCGCAAATTAATATTCAGGTTCAGCAAAAACACAGGGTAGAGTCCGTTACTCGAGATGCAAAAGATACTACATTTCCTCGCAGTCAACAACGAAAACAGCATCATGTCAGTTTTATTGCCCCTGATGAAGGTCCCCACTCGCATCGATCCTAGAACGGATTGATGACACTGCATACGCGAGGTCGATGAAGTTGTTCTATTATAGTTCAATGGGCAGGGTCTCGGAACGAGGAAATTTCAATTCAATGTGTTTATCACATTGAATTATCTTCTCTATATTTTCCTTCAATCTTTACTATTGAATATTAACCATTTCCACATTACATATCAACTCGAAAAATTCTCACGCTAGTCGCCGAAACAGTCAATTAAGTTCTTGAAGACTTCAAGTTTCTTTTTTGTCTATTTATTTCACAGTGGAGCTGCAATTTTGTTGTCTTAGATCTGTGACTCGTTTTTGACTGAATTTTGGTCTCTGAATTCATAAATGTTATCAATTTTTTCTCTATCGCGTCAAGTTCTTGAACAACATGATACCCTCTCTTTACTGTGTTTATACAAAAAATGAAAACAGATATTAGAGTAAAAATTTTCGCTAATAACTTCTTCTAGAATGTTCAATCTGGGGACATTCTCGCTTGATGCTCCAACAGTAGTCAGCCATCAGAGTGACATCCTATCTACCTCGTTACCTTACCTTCATGACCTTCAAATCTTGGGGAAGTGCTCACGTTGTTCATCACTAACAGCGCAAAGATTTTCTGGAAAGTTAGAAAGATGGCTATGTGAGAAATGCAGTTTTATACTCATGTTCCAGTCTTTTTAAAGCTTTTTAAGAATTGTTGAACAATTGCGACGTCATTCTGGGCTGGTGTGTTTTCAACAAAGCCTTTGACAATACTTTTTAAGCATTCCTATCAAGTTTGGTCATCGTTTCAATGAAACTTTCATCTCAAATAAGTTGGCGAATCTGTGGCTCATCAAAGACGCCAGCCTTTATCTTCTCATATGACAAGCTAGAGAATGCCGAAATGATATACTCAAAACAGTTCCATTCAGTTGACAAAACTCTAACAAATTGCTGCATGAGACCTAGTTTAATATGGAAAGGCAGAAATATAAGGTTTTTTTTTTGAGTGATTGATTCAAAATGTTTAGATCGCCAGGTTTCAGGTCAGATATTGGCGGAAACTTTAACTGCACCCAATGTTTCTCACGAGCTCTGCTTTCCCACATACATAGAAAACGGGAATGCTTGGTATATCCGCGTTGCTAGCCAGGAAGGAAACAAACCATTTTAAGGTCAACACAGATGGTCCATTGGTGTAAGTTGCAACAAGTCAATGACCTTCTTTATGTCTTCGTATTCTTCATGCAAAGACCACCAATTTAGTCTAAACAATAAGGATCTAATCTCCGTGGAGCGTAACTGAACGTAGCTACTGCAGAAAAAAACTTGACGTGGTAAAAAAACTGATTAAAATTTTGGAATCAGCATGTCAATTTACCTCTAAAACAGCCTTAAAATGAAAGTCCAGAGAAATTATGCTACAAATTGTTCCCCAGTGTTTCGGTTCATTGAGTCTCCGATTTCAATGATTAAAGCCAAATATTGTTCCATAAAATCGTGATATCTGGTATGCCTCAAGAGTTCAACATTTCATCTTATTATTGAAATTGAAACATTATTTGCAATTGTAACGAGAATTTTCTTCAACACTGTGGATAGAATTCAGTTTTCTCTACTTCGTCCTTTCTTGCATTCTCTTGTTATTCGCTCCTGGGCATGAACCTTTCCGATTTCCCTGCATCTGTCTCGGTTTTTTCTCTTCAGGTACTAATATGTACTTGCTGCGTTCCTACTATCGTCTAGCCATCTTTTAGAGAGTCTTTAATTTAATAGTGTTGGCGTTTACTTGATTTAAATCCATTAAAATTAAATATAGTTTTAAATTCAAACACTTGAACTTACTATTTACACTTCATTGACTACATAGCATGACGCGTTTCGTCGTTACAAACGACTTCTTCAGATGCTTACAGAATAATAACAACAATCTGAAAAACACAGGTAGAAATATCAGGAAATATTGGGATTCTATGGTTTTGGGTTTCACCTAAGATTTTCCATTCTGAGAAATAATATCTATTTCCTTTCATTGAGCAAATTTCCAGAATTTTTAGGCCGATTCATTTCCACTATTTCCCAATAATCCAATTGACTACTTCTCTCTATATTGTGTAAAATTTTGAAATTTGTATCAAAAGTATGGTTTTCTGTTAATATAATAGTAGATATAATAGTTTAACATAGTTTGGAACCATCAGTCAAAAAGTCGAAAAATTTTGAAGTAAATTTAATTTTAATATTTCCTTCAAAACGATTAATAATTTATCGGGACACATTGAGAACAATAAAAAAAATTGAAAATTATGACAAATCAGGTGTGTACCAATTGAATTGTGGAACATGTCCCGGTATATAAATAGGTAGAACTAGTAGAAATTTCGGTACTAGAATACAGGAACATAAATGTAGTTTCGCGCATAATGAAAGTAATTCGAATTATGTTAACCATTAACAGAAAACTATACTTTCGATATTTCATAGTGAAGTAGTGAATTAGATTATTGTGAAATAGTGGAAATAAATCGGCTTAAAAATTCTGGAAATTTGCTCAATGAACAAATAGAATTACACAATTCACCCTTGTTAAACCTTTTCAGGTAATAGAAATTATATGTCAGAATGGAATATCTTAGGTACAACCCAAAACCATAGAATCCCAAAATTCCCTGATATTTATACCTGTGTTTCTCAAAATGTTATTATTCTGTAAGCATCTGAAGAAGTCGTTTGTAACGACGAAACGCGTCATGCAATGTAGTCAATAAAGTGTACTAAGTGCAATTCAAGTGTTTGAATTTAAGTTTATATTCAATTTTAGAGAATCGCCAGAAATTTTTTCGTAATCGTGGTCTTCATCGTGTGATGCGGCATGTCAATGCTCGATACAACCTGACTAAGCCCATTCAAATTATTCAAATCATTCGTTAACTTAAAATCATACTCCCTGTTCACATCTCATCTTGAGAGAGTTTGCTCAATGAGTTGCTTTTCGGGTAAAAAGATCATAAATGAGTATGAAAGGCCTTTAAGGATAGCTCTATGGTCTAAGCCCCTTGTTTGTTGATGAAGACATGTACAATCACATTTGTTGTGACTAACTCTAAAAGCGTATGAAGAAGTCGATACCTTTTATTCTAAAAGCCTATTAGAAGTCGCTAACCAGATGGAAAGAGTCAAGATTATTCAATAAATGTGTAAATCGAAACCCAAGTGTTGAAATTCATTTTTTATTTCAGTATAATGTTTGAAAACCAAGTGAATGCAACTACTATTCAAAAGTTATAGGTTGAATGAATTTAAAAGAAAGGACGTGAGTTTTTAATTGAAAACAAACGTTTATATTCCATTCAATTTATTCAAACGACAAGTTCAAGTCCAAAACTGTAAGTTGAATAAAAAACTTCGGCAGAAGCTAGGAGATATTGAAATTTTCATGAAAACACACGAAGAACGTAACCATAACACTTCCAGGAAGGATTATTGAATAATATTTCAGGAAGTTTTAGGAAAAGGAGCTTTCGAGAGGAGCTTATGAAGCAGCTAGATCACCGGTATTTCCATGAACGAATTGCATTCTACAACACTTAGTAACACCTGCTGAAATGATCTAGCCTCATTTCTTATTTCTACCCTTAATGACTGTCATAGTAAACATAAAGAGAGCAGTGCATTTGAAGAATTTATCAATATTTTCGCATAATTGAATTCAGAACTGCGTAAACACTCTATTGAAATACGAATATTTTCTCTATGGTTTTATGAGCAGAACTGATGTGCGTACAAATAACTACAAATGTTACATGAAGAGAGTTTTTCGCGAAACTGGAAAATCATTGTTACATGAACATACTTTTATATATATATATATATATATATATATATATATATATATATATATATATATATATATATATAATCTTTTATATATATATATATACTTTTATATATATATATATATATATATATATATATATATATATATATATATATATATATATATATATATAAATATATATAAGTGTGAAGGTTTCTTGGGAATGAGCACAGTTTAAAATTGATGTAGTAATTATTTATTCGACATATGTTTCGGCTCTAGGCCTTTTTCAAGAATATTATATGTTTATTGTTTGTTGGAAACTGACTTCAATTTCACAAATATTTCGTTAAACTGAATAGTGTGAGAATTATGGTTTATGGGTAACATCTGTGGGTTCGTTTCTTTAGGACATGCGTATCTTCCGATGAATTCTTATCTTTGGTTCCATGGGCGTGCAGTTCTTGAATTTTAATGTTATTTTATCAGATTGTAGTATATTTTAGATAAACTATTTGTATCTGTTTTATCGTTAATAGCATTTTTTTCTTTTTTAATGTGAATCATTTCCAATATAGTTCTAGATTTATAGTTGTTTTCTTTGTTCAATATTCTATAATTTTGAAAGTCAAATGTATGATTTTTTTCCTGTTCGTGTTTTTTTTAAAGCCGTGTTGTTTTTGGAGTATTTATGACCGTTTATTCTTTCTTTTATGTATTGCGATGTTTGGCCGATGTATACTTTAGGGCAATTTGAACAGTTTATTTGGTATATGCAATTTGATATTTTGTTTGTGGGAATATTTGTTTTGAGTTTTGTGTATATATGTTGTAAATTGTTTTTATTTTTATGAGCTATTTTAATGTTGAATTTTTTTAAGTTATTGTTTAATTTTTCTGATAAGTGTTGAACGTATGGCATAACTATGTATTTTGATTCATTTTTTTCGGTTTTTGTTTTGTTTATTGTGTTGTACATTATGTGAATTTTATCCTTGAATATTTTTTCTATCATATCTGTAGGGTAATTGAAACTATAATTTTAGTTTTATTAAATAAATATTTTTAATTTTATTAATTAAGATTTATTAAATAAATAATATAAACTATAGTTTTATTTAGGGTAATTAGGGTAATGTAAAAAAAAAAGAAAAAAAAAATATTCAAGGATAAAATTCACATAATGTACAACACAATAAACAAAACAAAAACCGAAAAAAATGAATCAAAATACATAGTTATGCCATACGTTCAACACTTATCAGAAAAATTAAACAATAACTTAAAAAAATTCAACATTAAAATAGCTCATAAAAATAAAAACAATTTACAACATATATACACAAAACTCAAAACAAATATTCCCACAAACAAAATATCAAATTGCATATACCAAATAAACTGTTCATATTGCCCTAAAGTATACATCGGCCAAACATCGCAATACATAAAAGAAAGAATAAACGGTCATAAATACTCCAAAAACAACACGGCTTTAAAAAAAACACGAACAGGAAAAAATCATACATTTGACTTTCAAAATTATAGAATATTGAACAAAGAAAACAACTATAAATCTAGAACTATATTGGAAATGATTCACATTAAAAAAAAAAATGCTATTAACGATAAAACAGATACAAATAGTTTATCTAAAATATACTACAATCTGATAAAATAACATTAAAATTCAAGAACTGCACGCCCATGGAACCAAAGATAAGAATTCATCGGAAGATACGCATGTCCTAAAGAAACGAACCCACAGATGTTACCCATAAACCATAATTCTCACACTATTCAGTTTAACGAAATATTTGTGAAATTGAAGTCAGTTTCCAACAAACAATAAACATATAATATTCTTGAAAAAGGCCTAGAGCCGAAACATATGTCGAATAAATAATTACTACATCAATTTTAAACTGTGCTCATTCCCAAGAAACCTTCACACTTATGTTATTAAGCAAAGCACAAGAAAACTAAACGAATTATAAATATATATATATATATATATATATATATATATATATATATATATATATATATATATATATATATATAAATAACAAATATATTTTTACTGGTTTGATAATATACTAACAGAAAATATGTATTTTGGATAGCAGTCTTCAGGTTGAAATAAGTGTAATTTTTTTGTATCTCAAGCTTTCGAGAATTATATTTATCTCTTCATCAGGAGCAACTAGAAAATTGAAAGTGAAAAAATGTCAAATATACACAGATATGTGGTAACTTACGAACTGAGGTTGTATTAAAAAGATGTTGAAATTTACTGAAAAATCATATAAAAGATAGTTTAAAAAATCATTTATAAACTTCTAGTTGCTCCTGATGAAGAGATAAATATAAATCTCGAAAGCTTGAGATACAAAGAAAAGAGTACACTTTTTTCAACCTGAAGACTGCTATCCCAAATACATTAAATACATATTTTCTATTGATATATATATATATATGTATGGAGGTATACATTTATATAGAAAAGTTTGTTCCTTAGGGTAAAGTAAAAGCAAAGTAAGTAACACTCTATAAACTCACTCAAGCTTTCAGGAATATAATTTCCTCGTCATTAGGAGTTCTACAAATGTAAATTAAAATCAAAGATCTTTACATTGAATGAAAAAATAACCATAATCTTACAGAAAGTTTAATGTATTCCGAAGATGTGAAATTCTGTATCATGTTTAAGCAGGATAATTTCAAATTTAGTTGAAATTAACAGCCAAAGTCACCCAAAACTTACCTAGAAATAATCAAGTTCAGCTTTTCATTGAATTTTACTGTAAATTCGATTGAACGTTGAGTACGTCTGAGATAATCTCAATGTCCTAGTTGAGATAACCTCATATTTTCATAGTTGTAATTTTTTCATATTTTGATGTTTAACTTCTGACCCCCTAAAAAATTAATTAGGCGGTCACCACAGGTTATCTTTCCCAATGTACATATCATATGGAAATACACTTCAATTTAATTGATAATAATATTTACTTTCATTGCTATTGCGATTCAGTGGGCCTAAAAAGTTAGTTAATCGATATTTTAAAGCCATTCACGGAGACCCGTTTATACACTTCAAAGGCCTGATTAATATTTTAATCCTGCACTCAAACGAAAGTGGCGTGTCCAAACGGAGCAATATTTTTCTTTGATGTTTTGCCCTCAGAGAGCAATTTCCCTACTACTTACTCTTTCAAATTTGGGTGATCTCCTGATGTGCTATTTCACTAATTGACATGTAGCCTGCAGAATTATGAATGAGTAGAATCCTCAGATTTTCCATATCAAAGTCTAATCTACAATCTTCGTTCATTCGGAATTCAATATTTGATATCAACTCTTCATGAAAACATGGTTTTTCCCTTCAGCGTTTGTGATGACATTTTGCAGTAATCTTCGCCAACAAAATGACGGTGTTTTTAACAATATCACACTTCTGAAAAATATATATTTTCAGAAGTGTTCATAATATTAATACTAATGTAATAATTCAGCATTTCATGAAGAAGTAGTACTTTCAAACGTCGTCATGCGTATTTGTATAAAATTATGTGGAAATTCTAAATATTGTTTCATTATATATAATGGATGATTTTTTGAGCGTAGTTTTTTTTTTAATCGAATGAAACACTCAATTTGCATCATATATTCCAAATCTTCATTCGAATCGATAACTTGGCTTTTGTCATTTACATTTGAAAAATAACTCCATGTAACTGTGGTCCGCGGCTCCGTTTCAAATGGTCCATTCGGAAGGTCCAATTTTGCGTTACTTTTTCGAGCATTTCGGCTGTATCCCACGAATTAGGCGTGTTATGTTATCCTGTATGGCTGCAATCGTGTTCGGCTGGTCCACATACACTAACGACTTTACATAACTTCACTAGAAATAATCTAGAGGCGTCAAATCGCATGATCTAGGCGGCCAATTCAAAAGGCCATTTCGAGAGATAAGCTGCTCACAAAATTCATTCCTCAATGTGTGCATTGTTTCACGAGCTGTGTGGCATGTGGCACCTGCTTCCCTTGATGAAACCACATGTTAACCAAGTTCAACTCGACCAACTGGGGCAAAAAAAAGTTGCATATCATGGCTCGATATCGTTCGTCGTTGACGGTAACGTTTCTTCCACAGTCGTCTTTGAAGAAAACTGTACCGATGATGCTACCATCCCATAAACCACACCAAACTGTCGTTTTTTCGAGATGAATCGGTAGTTTTTGTGTGACATGTGGCTGTTTATCACTCCAGATGCGACAGTTTTGTTTATTTACATATCCGTTTAGCCAGAAATGAGGCTCTTCGCTGAACACAATTTTTCAATGAAACAGAGATTTTCATTAAGCTGTTCTAAGTCTCATTCCCTAAAATTAGACGTTGTGGTAGGTCATTCGGCTTCAATTCTTATAGAAGTTGAATTATATAGGTTTTCATATTCAAATCGACACGTAAAATTTTTCATGTGGTTGAGTAACACATGCCCAATTGCTGAGAACGGCGACGAATTGACATTTCACTATCCTCATTAACACTGTACGTTACGGCTGCAATATTCTCTTCAGTACGCACTATACGCATGGGAGACAATGGTTTAATGTTCAACAAAGTGAACTTGGTGCGAAGTTTTGTGAAAACAGCACAAATTGTTGATTCTCCAGGTCGATTATGACGACCATGATATGGTCGTAACCAACGATACACATTTTTCACACATCACGAATTTTGATAGTAATTTTCAACAATTTGCAATCGTTGCTGGTGTGTCAGTCTATCCACGATGCAATGGCGGAGTATACTGAAATTTTTTCACTTTAATAGATGACGTTTGGATGCCATGACCAACCAGAGCCGCCAACCTGAAAAATTTAACTCTTAAAAAATCACCCTTATACATATATATATATATATATATATATATATATATATATATATATATATATATATATATATATATATATATATATATATATATATATATATATATATATATATATATATATATATATATATATATATATATATATATATATATATATATATATATATATATATATATATATATATATACATATATAAGTGTGAAGGTTTCTTGGGAATGAGCACAGTTTAAAATTGAGGGAATAATTGTTTATTCTACATAGGTTTGGGCTCTAGGCCTTTTTCAAGAATATTACAGGTGCATGTTAGTTAGAAATTGACTTCAATTTCACAAATCTTTCGTAAAACTGTTTTTCAATTGAAATTGACTTCAATTTCACAAATCTTCCGTAAAATAGTTTCACGAAAGATTTGTGAAATTGAAGTCAATTTCCAACTAACATGAACCTATTTTATTCTTGAAAAAGGCCTAGAGGTTTGGGCTCTATATGTAAAATAAATAATTGTTCCATCAATTTTAAACTGTGCTCATTCCCAAGAAACCTTCACACTTATGTTATTAAGCAAAGCACAAGAAAACTAAATGAATTATATATATATATATATATATATATATATATATATATATATATATATATATATATATATATATATATATATATATATATATATATATATATATATATATATATATATATATATATATATATATATATATATATATATATATATATATATATATATATATATATATATATATATATATATATATATATATATATAATATACAAAACAAAATTTTAAAAATTTTATTCAAATATGATTATCTTACGTCTACGAATATATTGCATCAGGAATTCGATTTGAAAATTTGAACATCCCCAAACTAGAAGCCTTGTTGAAACTTGAACAGTGCAAACTTATGTATAAAATACTCAAAAATATACGAAAATCAAATATTGTTTTCCAATTGGTTGGCGAGGTTCACGGTTATGAGACAAGGTTTCTTTCAGGGTTCTACATTTCCAACAGTAGAACAAATGTTGGACTGAATGGTCTTGCTAATATGGCAAGTAAAGTGTACAATAATTTGAGTGAGGACATCAGATCACCGAAATGTTACTCCCACCTTATAAGAAAATGTAAGGCATGTCTGAATGCTTGATGATAAATATTTACCTGTTAAATTTAAGTTAATTTTGGATTTTAATTTATATTGGAGAAAATTAATCAGTTTTATGAATCTTTAGGCCAGAGCTAAACAAAGCACTGATTTCAGATAGGAGGAATGTTTTTTTTATATTATTATAAATTTATTTTATATTATTTTAAAATGAATTATTCAATAAATACTTCATTTTGAAAAAAAAATAAAAAAATATATATATATATATATATATATATATATATATATATATATATATATATATATATATATATATATATATATATATATATATATATATATATATATATATATATATATATATATATATATATATATATATATATATATATATATATATATATATATATATATATATATATATATATATATATATATATATATATATATATATGTGTGTGTGTGTGTGTGTGTAGGTTTAAATGTTATCAAAGCTATCGAAAGGGGATCGATAACAATATGAGAATTTCAAAGATTTATCGAAAAATCCTAGCGGAATCACTGAGATACCAGAAAAATACCAAGTGAAGCAAAAATTAGATTGAGAGTAAAAGTAGAGTTAAAACTCTGGATAACTGAAAGGTCGAGAATAAATGACCATGATTCAATAGTAAAAGAAAATATAAAAATAGGATATATTTTCTAATATATTCAGAATATAAAGAGTGCGGTTAACAGAAAGAAATATTCAATTTCAATTTGCATGGGATGCTTTCCATGAAATCTTCGAAATTATAAACATTTATAACAATTCAATCAATTATCTCAGGATCTTTCAAAATCAAATAGTTTTTTCCTGTATCGATATTATAAAGAAAATAAAAAACGACCTACTCTATTGAAGGAAAGAAACGCAATTTTCTTGGTCTGTATCATTCATTATATCAACTCAAATTTCTTTTGATTCAGATTGTTCATTATAGATGCTATTTACTTATTCGTTCAACTTCCCAATGAGATTCGAATCCATCTCTGAATATGATTTACCCTAGATTTCACATAAGAGTTTTCCACTTTGTTTCAAATTACTGAATATACATTTATCGCAACGAAAATTGGACAAACTGCTGAAAAATGGTGGTTTTATACATCGTTACGCAATGAAAAGCCGTAATTAAAATGAATGAGAATCCGTAAAAACGTAATTACCACTGCCATTGAATTGAAGCAATAATATCATATTGCGTGAGTAATAATCCCCTGTTAAATTCAATATTAGAGGAGTATTTCCGATAGATTATAATGCTGTCGGTGAACCAATTATAGTTTCTATGATCGGTATTGGAAATTCCATTTCACATATGTGTCCTAGCCTTTTACATGGGCCCTGCAAATGACAATATTCTCATTGATAGAAATATAGAGCTAGATAAATTCGAAACAGGACTTACAACACTCATTGAGCTTTATTGAAACATACTGATATTATATCACATTTTATATCATAGATATTCAGTTTTTTTTTTTTTTCAATTTAGTGGAATTACAGTTCAACGATGGCTCCGAACGGCCAATTTGCTTGTAATCTATTTCGTAAATAGTGATGTACACTCAACTCTGATCATTTACAAAGTAGGTACTCAAATCATAGGCAAGCACAAAAACCCATGCCTTTACAGAGGCTCGAACCCCAGTCGTACCGCACCAGAGTCAGGTGTTTTCCCGACTTAACCACAGAAGCGACACATATTCAGTTTTTGAAACGTTCGAATATATGTTTTCTTGCCAAAAATTAAAGAATAAAAAATATGACTTAGAGATGAATTATAAAAATCATCAATGGACTACTCGTTATCGCCAAAAAATAAGTATACTGTTTTCGTACATACAGTACAGCCTTTTATTTGAAACGTTTTTTGTCACACAAAGATGATAGTTGGAAGTGATCAGCTTAAAAATATAGAAACAATATACTTTTCCGGAGGATATACATTTTTACAATGAATAAATAAAAATCATCACTGACTCTCCTGGTTTCTGCTTCTCAGACCTGATTCCTTCAGAAAAAATTTGATCATAATAATAATAATAATAATAGTTATAATTTTTGTTTCATTATATTTGTAATAATGATAATTTATATAATAATAATGTATATTTCAAGCATATGTTCACAACAGGTAGCTACCCAATTACAGGAAAATACATAATAAAATACAAAATTTGGCGACTAAAAATATCAATAATACCATAGATATACAATCTCAAAAAAAATTATAATAATAAAGAACATTATCAAATATAATAATCCAAATCTATAGTATCAATATCTCAATTCACAATCTTTCAACTGAATCTCTAAAAAATGACTTATAACTGAACAAAAAAACAAATCTCTCAGGACTCAAACCGGGATTAATCAAGATACCACAATGGTAAAGATTCAAACACACATTAATGATGGAAACAAAGTGAATCTCAGTTCAAATCATAGCAACTTGATACCTGGTTTGCAATAAAACATGCAAACTTAAGAAAATACTAGAATAAGCTAAACGTAAAACGTCTGGCTTATTCTAGTACACCTTTAAGGAACAAAGGAATTAAGTTTATCCAGAAGCTCAGGACAGTAGAAATTATCATTGAGCAAATTCAATAAAAATCTCATTGCATTTCAATGCATACAAACTTCTCCTGGTGTGGAGGCTCCTAGTATCAAAACTCGATAGCAAACAAGCGTAATCACAACCCCTCTCGAAATGAGAGCCTTTTCAAGAACCTCCCCAGCAATGCCTCCAGGCGGTTTATGTGATAATTATATATTGCTCGCCAAAAACAACAGCTATCTTATAGTTTACTTCTCACTTCGGCATTGAATAAATGGACCAGTGTTGAGGAATTCGAGGACAGTCGTGCATTGCGGATGATGAAACCATAAACCTTGCTACATGATAAAATTAATTATTCAATAGTGTTGGCGTAATTTACTTGATGTATATCCATTATAATTGAATATAAACTTGAATTCAAACACTTGAACATATGAATTATATACATTATAAGAATTCAAGAATTCTTGATAATGCTGTAAAAGGCGAAACTAGTCGAATAAAGAATTGTTCAGTCAGTGATTTTTAGAAAAGTTTTTATTATTACCTCTCATTTAAATATGAACTATCATAAAGTAGATTCATCGTCCATTGAATTTATTAATATCAAGCCTCCTGATGGAATAAATCGTTAAAAGGTCCTTATCACTAAAACTTAAGGCTTTTAGAGTATCCACCAATTTCAAGGAATACCTCATTTACAATCTGGGGGACAAACAAAGGGAGTTATGAAAAGAGAGAAAAAAAGAAGAATAAGATGAGTTACTTGAATGTAAAACATTATTTTATGTGATTATATGTGAGGATCATTCAATGTTTGAATATGAACTATACATAAAGATATTCCAAGTGAATTCGCCTAATGGAAACAAATGAGTCATTTTCAACATGAAGTACGCCAAGAAAAAAAATTATTTGATCGGGGACACTGTCGATGCTTGCCACACGAAAGCCTATAGAATCAAGATGGAGAGAACAGCCTGTATAACCATGTAAAATACTACAAATAAACTTTAGAGACAAAAAGTTTTTGACAATTTCAAGTGATGTAGCCCAAAACATATTTAACAGATCAGTCTGGCTATAGACTCTGACTTGATAAATGTGATATCTCAACACTAGATATTTCAGAAATTTCCGTAGTCCTGATTCTAAATTATACTTGTTAGAATTGTAAATGAGGTGGAATGAATAATTGTATGTGTTTTCGTATTGCAGAAGAAACCAGCACTGCGAACACTAAGCATAAGATTTAGATGCTGATGGAATTGTTTCATTCATATGATGTACAGAAGTGAATTTCTGATCAAATATTATACCGAGGTCAAGAATTTCGAACAACCTGATCAGAACGGATTTGCGAATTCTCTAATCAAATTGTTTGTAGCCCGTTTTTTTTTCATAGAAAGTAGTATTTTACATTTCGCTACATTAACGTTGAGTTAGTTGAGGAGAGACCTGCATAATGAGCGTTGAGGCTAGTCTGTGATATCTTAATTTTGCGATAAATTTTCAAATCACCAGCACACATGAGGCTATGAGCTAAATTGAGAAAATGAAAACTAATTATACATTCTGAAGGTTCCAATATCTTTACTCAAGTCATTTGTTTCGAATATTTATTCACAAAAATGAATAATGAACCCGAGTTCACTTAACGAAAGCCACAAATAATCCACATAAACATAAGCCACAGATAATTTCGGATGTATGATTTGGAGTCCCATTTACAATTCTCGTGAAAATCATTTAGAGTCGGTACAACGAAAATTTCCCTAATATCTAATTTGGAGGGAAGATCACGTTTATCCGGCCTGAGAATATAGCCAAACTGATCTGTTAAACAGGTGTGGAGCAAAATCATTCGAAGTTGGCAGGGACTTGTTGTCTCTGAAGTTTTTGTATAACCTCTTACATGGTTATATAGACTATCCTACTGTTACTGGCTCTATTGATTCTCATGTTCCTAGACAATGTTCACGTTCAAATCAATTTTTCTCATTGGGTACTCCAAAAACCAATTCCCTCGTACAATTACACATCAAATATATGTGCTAGCTGTTGGAGGATGTGTTTGACAAATACGATTAACAGTGACTCATTTGCTTTCATTAGTCGGGTTTACTTGGACTCTTTTCATGTATAATGAATTCTGAAGTAAGTCATAATCTCATTATCTGTTATTTATTATAAATCCTTATCAATAAATATTTTTTATTGATGATCATTTTTTAAACGTTTGTATGAAATCATCAGTTGTTAATACTGTATAAATATATATATATATATATATATATATATATATATATATATATATATATATATATATATATATATATTCTCATATTTCCTGTAAATGGGTGTTCCTACCTGTGAAAAAATGGAGATTTTCTGTTATTATTATAATTATTGTTCTCTGCGTTTAAAATTTGATATCAATTGAAACTCCAGCTGGTGTTGGTCTCAGATTTTCAGTAATTTCACAAATTTCACAAATTTTCACAAATTTCAACAAATTTTCAGTCAAATTATCACAAATTTGAGTTCGAAATGTTGCTGTCTCTGAAACACTGAAGAATCGCTGTAGAAACCACAGTCAAACATCTGGAAATCAATGAATATATTCCACGCATGATTTTGTATTCACCATCTAAGTATATTATGAATGAATTTCATGCAAGAAAGCTTGAGCAACTATATTTCAAATTCACTACTCAATGCATAGACATTGAAACATTTCATATTTTTTTTTAATATAGTCACTTATAGTAAATTTTGAATGTAACTTAATGCTTCATTCCAAATATTTCCAAATCTTAAAGAAACTGAAAACTAATTCGTGAATTCGAGGTACTCAATGTGAATCGATTTCGAATTACACGATTCATCTTGTGCTTGAGTTGAATTCGCATAAATCTATCATAGCGACAAAGTCAGAGTCAAGATAAATAATAGACTGTGACAACAGTTGTTAGTTATTCCCGTAAACAAACTAGAACAGTTCGAGTAATTACGTGGCTTCAGATTATTCGCAAAATGATTTATAGTTGGCCTGGATGCAATCAGTGTGTTGAATTCTGTTGAAATGTGTTCTGTAAGCGTATAACTAGGAGAAAGTTTTTCTTTGGAATTATATGCTTGCTTCTGTGAAAATCACTCTATTTCAGTGAGATAAACAAGATGTAATTGTTGTTTGATCATTAATGCTCATTTCATTACTCTGCCAAATTCTATTAATTACTGGTAAATTGATTCTCTCTTTCAGTCATTTAAATAATCGATAAAATCTTCAAGTCATTGATGAAGTATATTGTGTTGAAAACAATAAATTAAAATTAACAAACTTGACCTGAATTTCACTGAATATATTGAAAACTCTACATATGTTTACAGTACAGTGAAACTTAAGTCAAGTGTGTTAATTTTAATTTTTTGTTTTCGTTTTTAATTTATGTTTTTAACATAATGTTTCACCAAGATATAAGCGAAACCTCCGTGTCGTATATTATGTGATTGAATTGTCAATAAATTTATAAAATTATTCAATTTGCTAACATGTGCTTCAGACTTGCCCTTTAAAAAATTCAATTACTTACACTATTTTCGAAAATTACCTAAATTTAGAAAATTCATTGTGAAAGTCTTTTTTTCCTCATTATGAAGAAAGTTATCAACTAGAATTAATGATTTGACCTATTCGAAGACTTCAAAGTACTCATATTATTTATCCCTAATATCCTTATATTTGAGAGGTTCAGTATCCAAACGGTATAGTGATCCCCATTACACTTTCAGCTTAGTGATACTGGTAGGTTTGATTCTTTCGATGTTCTTGGGCTGTTCAGAATCGACGTTAAACTGTAGGTCCATCATAAGCACAAGCAGAGAATACTTTTAAGAGATAACTAACATTGATGAGAATGCTTTGAAATGAAATGGACAAAATATATGTACAAATGGAAAACTGTTAAAACCTAAATACGAATGAGTATGGTTCAATTGGTCATCTGATTATATGGCTTCCAGTAATTTTCAACAACAAATCTCAGATCTGCGAAGAAATTGCTGTCAAGTAACTCATCACTCATTTCATCTTGAGTTTGAACAAATTGAAAATTCCAAAACTTTCTACTCTCTTCTAATATCCATTAATATCATAATAATCCTAATTTTCCCCATTTAGCAACGTTGCTGATCCTCCGGTTTAATCCTTGGGTTTTCATCTTTTCCTCACTCCGTAGCTTACATATTACTTACTCGTATATATTTTATGTGCATGAAGGTTTTAATGTGAATAGCTCTAGGCGTAATGTGTTCTGGTCCTTTCCCTTAACTTTGTTCACTTCAACATGAATTAATAATTTTTGTTTGTTTGGAACAAAAGTTTTTCAGGTTTTGGTGGCTACTGACTTGAGTTAAGACCAAATTTTTGTGAGCCTTCGGTTTACCGATGTCCCTACATAAAGAAATAAGTTTGCTGGTAGACGCTCTGAAATGAATACAGATTGTTAAAAAAAAATATTGTTTTTTCTCACCATAGACTAAATTCTAGAATCACAAATAGAGAACATCGTGAAAATGAAGATGTTTAGTTCTATAACGTTTGTTGATGTTTCAAATACAATGAAACGAAAACACTCTATTTGATTCAAGTATATTCCTGAAATGTCTGAATTCGGATTGATATAAGTTATAATCGGCATAAATGAAAGGAAATCTGAAAAGTTTTCAAGGGATGTTGAACAAACCATTATTTTGCTTTTAGATAGAAATAAAAGTTCAACATCCCT
This sequence comes from Henosepilachna vigintioctopunctata, assembly GCA_030704895.1. Classification (NCBI taxonomy): domain Eukaryota; kingdom Metazoa; phylum Arthropoda; class Insecta; order Coleoptera; family Coccinellidae; genus Henosepilachna; species Henosepilachna vigintioctopunctata. The sequence goes on along the minus strand of JARQZJ010000001.1, from coordinate 709,372 downwards.
TGGAAAACACAAAACGCTCATTATATCAGTAAAATAAAACTGCTTTTTTCAGCCCTGCGCTATGCAAACTTTTATCTGTGTTTTGAAACTTTTTCCACTTACAAAGTGTAAACGAATATAAGCCTTTGAAGAACCTATTTCTTACTTATGTTCCAATAATTCGAATTGAATAGAATGAGCAAATGTTTTGTCCGACTATTTTCGTGATTTTTTTCCATTTATTCAAGGTTTCCATTTTCAAAAATGATATGTCACCTGAAAATTGTAAATAGCTGTGTACCTGAAACTTTTTTTTCGAAACGATCCGTTTTTCTTTTCTCTTCATTTTCCGTCATTGAGTGAAGTCTTAAAATATTATCATTTCCCAAATACTTTACACATCTAATTGAAGAAATCACACAAATTCAGTTTTAATGTGATTTTCAAGACTGTAGGCCCGCTTTTTTAGGAAGAATTTTTCATTTTCATTCCTTATTTTCATTGTGTGAATTGAACACAACAGTAGAGGGTTCGTTTATTCATCTATTATTTATATTTTCGATTCAAATTGCTATATGGAGCTCGAGAAAAATACAGATGCTGAGAATCGAGACAAATAGTTAAATATCTTCCCGATTATCCAGTTTATACTTTTATTAGCATCTTTAGCATTTACAATTCAACATCTCATTCATTCAGGCTGAAAAATTTCATATTGATCATAAGCTAGTTACAAACATTTTACTTCTCCAGAAGTAAAAATCCTATCCCTTCCAATTTCACATTGTCATGTCAATGTTTGACTGAAGTTCAGTGAATGATTTGGGTGTTAAGCTTGATAAGAAACTAACCTTTGAATTTCATATTGAATGAATCGTCCAACAGGCTCGCAGAAATCTGAGTTTCGTATTATGATTGACTAGGTCTTTTGGTCGACTTGAGTGTGTTATTGCTTCATATAATTCTATTGTGCGATCCAAGTTAGAGTACTGGTCGTCTGGAATTCAAATAATGATAACAACACGAATAGACTAGAAAATGTTCAACGGATTCATTAATGCTCTTAATTTCCGTTTCAATATGGATTCTGATATGAGAGTAACGTGAAATTATATAGGTTGGAATGGTTGAGTTTGAGACGTGAGTACTTTGATATATGTTTCTCCTACAAATTACTTGAGAACTTAATAGATTCTGCTTTATGTAGGAGCCTTATTAACTTAAATTGTTCTCCACATAGTGAGAAAGTAAAACGTAGTAAGAAATCGGAAAATACTGGTTATTAGGCAAAGGAAAACAAATTATAACTTGAATTCACACATCCATAGATCTTTTATGGGATAAACTTGATAATTATATAGGCCAACCTGGATATTTTCTCTCCGTATTTCATACCTTCCAGGAGACATTTGATAAAGCAATCATTTAAATGTCGATAATAGAATAAGTATGATTAATTTACGTCAATGCATCGAAAACTTCATTGCAAGGAGATTCATAAAAATTACTATAAGATATACATATCATTTGATAACTTAGTTTATAGGTAATCAACATTTGTAATATGTGCTCCTCTATTATAGGACAGTTTTGAACTTTCTGTTGAGTGAGCCCTTGTATATAAAAAATAAAAAAACATCATATTATAAATAGTTCCTGTCCGCTCAAAATTGCGAACGAAAAACTGAAATTAAAACACTCATCTCAATTTTTACTGAATGTATTAATAACTCTACATATGTTCCAGGTGCGTTAGCCCATTATGTAGGTTAGTAACAATATTAACTCAAACTTGTCAACTTTGAGTTAATATTGTAATAAATGAAAAGTGAAACACTTGGCTTAGGTTTCACTTAATATATTGGGACCTCTACATATGATTCAAGTGGTGAGCCCATTATGAAGATCAATAATAATCACTCATCAACTTGTTTATAAACTCAAGTCAAATATTTTGATTAAAATTCATTATCCAACATTATGTTTAACCAAGTGATGAGAGAAACCTCTGTGTCATATATTAAAAATTATGGAATATTATGGAAGCCAAGGTGGACATTTTCAACCGTTCTGTTACTGATATTTAGGCAAGTTTCCTTGATATGCATAATCTCTGCTGGATCAATCATTTATATGTATTCACGTCTGTACGTGAAGCCTGTGCTTCATGTTCACGCATATACTTGTAGGTGTGTATATGTGTGCAAATATTTCCAACAGGTAACTACCCAATTACAGGAAAATACATAATGAATAAATATGGTTACTAAAAATATCAATAACAACATAGATATACAATATTAGAAAATAATTATAATAATAAAAAACATAATCAAATATAAAAATCTAAATCTATAATGTCATTATGTAAATATTCAATCATGTTAATAATCGAGAAAACAAATCACTCAGAACTAAAACCGGATGAAATCACGATACCTCACTGGTTAAGATCTAATAGTCTAAGATCCCGATATAAAACAACCTTCACCGGGATGCTTATTTGATAAAACGTATTTTTTATTTAACTTCATTCCTCAATAAACATATTACATATGGGTTGCCTGACAAATTTTGGTCCAGGATATGTTTAATTAGTAACTAAAAAATCTTTTTTTTTGTAAACATTCCACCGGTTTCCTTATTTGATAAATTCTATACAAATCGAAATTTCAAGACAATAGAGTATGCAAACGTTCGGTTTCCTATTTTGTTTCCGTTAAAACGATCGGGTAGCCAGGTAAATCGATACTAGCATTCTGCAACGGTCTGATTATTCAATGAAAATTACACACAATAAAGATTATTTTACAATAAACACGGTGGTATAGGGTTGCTTGCGAAAAATCAGTCCCGAATTCCGGTTGTTGAATTTTAAAACGAAAAATATTGCTGCGAGTGAATTTGTGCGACTGTGTGGTCCCAACAAACCATCCTATGAGATAGACGAGGACACAGCATAACAGCTGTTTGAAGTCCGTCCTTTCAAAGAAAGACCTTTCATACACCTTTAAAGATAGAAGATATTGTCCGATGGCTCGGAACCTAAATAATTTTGAAAATTTTTTTTATATTTATAATTTTTCACAATGAACAGAAGTATTTTTCAATTGTTATCTTTTATTTCATCTTCTAATAATAAAGATAAAATTCACAAGATTATATGTATGTTTTTTATACTTTTGTGTTACAAAAAATATACACACATAAATATTCGATTAATAAAAAAAAATTGAATAACTATTCCCCTATTTTAATAATAAACTACTCCAAAATAATGTACAGCATATACGAGTCTATCGCTATCCTTTTCATTTCCTACAACAAATAGCATGCTTACTCTCTTTCTTTAAATGGACGGGCTTCAAACAGCTGCTAGACTGTGTCCTCGTTTATCGCATAGGATGGTTGGTTGGGACCTCTCAGTCGCACACATTCACTCGCAGCAATATTTTGCTTTTCAAAATTCAACAACCGAAATTCGGGACTGATTTTTCGCGAGCAACCCTCGACCACTGTGTTTATAGTAAAATAATCTCTATTGTGTGTAATTTTTATTGAATAATCAGACCGTTGCAGAATGCTAGTATAGATTTACATGTTTATACCTGACAACCCGATAGTTGTGACGGAAAAAAATAGGCAACCTAACGTTTGCATACTCTATGGTCTTCATACTTTCGATTGGTATAGAATTTATCTAATAAGCAAGCCGATGGAATGTTCAAAAAAGAAGTTTTTTCAGTTACTAATTAAACATATCCTGGACCAAAATTTGTTAGGCAACCCATATGTAATATGTTAATTGAAAAATTAAGTTGAATAAAAAATATGTTTTATCAAATAAGCATCCCGGTGAAAGTCGTTTTATATCGGGATCCTATACTATAAATACACATTAATGATAGAAACAAGTGAGTCCCAGTGCAAATAACAGCAGCATGATACCTGGTTTGCAGTAGAACATGCAAAGCTAAGCGTCAATCGCGAGAGAATATTGGTTCTGTGGGTTTTGATCAAAATGTTTGGCTTATTCTAGTACACCTCGGAGGAACGAAGAAATTAAGTTTACCCGGAAGCTCAGGACAGTCGAAATTATCATTGGGCAAACTGAATAAAAATCTCAATGAATTTGAACTTGTCCAGGTGTGGAGACTCCTAGTGTCAACGTAAGATTCAAAACTTGATCACAACCTCTAGAAGGATATACACCATCCTCTCGAAATGAGAGCGATTTCAATTACGATCAATTAAAATCATCTGCAGTACCTCCAGGCGGTTTATGGGATAATTATATATTGGTCGCCAAACAAAACAGCCATACCCAAGTTTTCTTCTCACTATGGCATTAAATAAATGGACCAGTGTTGAGGAATTCGAAAAAGATCTAGCA
>JARQZJ010000001.1:0-57500 GCA_030704895.1 Henosepilachna vigintioctopunctata | reverse complement strand
ATTTATGGAAGAATTTTGTTCTGTCTAACCAATTGGGACGATACTTGACGAAAATTTCGCAACATAATTCGAATAATACTGAGTAGTTAGTAATTTTCACTTTAATACAGTCAAACATCACAATATTAGTTTACCATCTAGATCTGATGAAGCTACTGTGTTGGCAAAGCAGTATTGTCATGTTTGATTGAATTAAATTGAAAATTACAAACTGCTTACTTTTATTCAAATTACAATTTAATTTAATTCTGGAAAACGTTCCGCTACAAATTGTAGATTTGTCTATAGTTAAGTGAGAAACAACTTCAATCTTGAGAAGACAATAGAAAATATATTTCAAATCGTCGGACTTATATATATATATATATATATATATATATATATATATATATATATATATATATATATATATATATATATATATATATATATATATATATATATATATATATATATATATATATATATATATATATATATATATATATATATATATATATATATATATATATATATATATATATATATATATATATATATATATATATATATATATATATATATATATATATATATATATATATATATATATATATATATATATATATATATATATATATATTAAGTGTTTACAGTATTTACCTGAGATTTACGTTGTTTGTTTATTTGTAACAGCCGTTTAAATCTCAGGTAAATACCGTAAACTCTTAACTTCATTTTCAGCCTGACAAACCTTGTTTTTAATTTATATATATATATATATATATATATATATATATATATATATATATATATACATACAAAACTATAATGACGATTATACTTGAGTTTTTAAGATTTTTGTAGCCAAAAAATCGAACTTATGGCCCAATGTCTGCTGGTGTTTTGTGAGAGCTGTGGTATTTTTTTAATCGTACCTATGCCCATTTAACTTATTTTTCAAGTATTGGCAAGTTTATAAATATTTCAAATTATTATAAAGAAATTGGAAAAATACCGCTGACCTCACAAAACACAAGCAGACATTGGGTCATTCAGACCATTGATTTTTCGGCTACAAAAATCTTAAAAACTGAACAACATAAAATAAAACGCGAAATCCAGGAAATGATTCCATAAAAAAATCCAGAATCCATCAACGATAAAACTGACATATTTGGTCTAAGTTAAATATACAAAAATATTTTAACCGCATAAGAACATGCGGCAAAACATAAAGATGTGTCATTTGATGTGTGTATATAATATTGCAGATGTGATCAGTTTCCAATTCCAGTCATTGTGTAATATGCCTTGAAAGATGAACGTGATTGTTCTTTTGAAAATTTTTAATATTTAAGTATAATCGTCAATATAGTTGTTGTTTCTGTCACCTATGAACTTTTGTGTCCGAGAGGTTTATGTTGTGGTAAGATTTAAAATCACGTTTGTGGGCATTGTTTTTATATTCATTTTGTTTTAGCGATCGTATCACATATATCAGTTTGATAAAGATTAAAATAATAACGGTTTTAATTGAACTAAAAAATCCAAGATACGATTTTTCACAATATAAATGAAATGGTTCACGAATCAGATAGATTGTCAAATATAATATTATAGATATATATATATATATATATATTAAAAATTATTAAAATAAATTAAACTCTTGGCTTAATGTTTCACGATTTATTTAACAATATGTGTAGTCAACATGTTTCGAGCGTCAGCTCATTTCCAAGACTTGAAAAGTCTTTTCAAGACTTTTTAGTCTCGAAAATGAGCTAACGCTCGAAACATGTTGACTTTACATATTGTTAAATAAATCGTGAAACATTGAGCCAAGAGTTTAATTTATTTTAATATTCAATTATGTTTCACCAAGAGTTAAGCGAGAATTCAATCTCATTCATATATATATATATATATATATATATATATATATATATATATATATATATATATATATATATATATATATATATATATATATATATATATTTCTTTTTGACAAAGTTGTAATATAACAACGAAACGTCAACAGAAATAAACTTTTTCATATTAAAAAAGCCTGTTAATGCTAAAAACTTTCAAAATATATATATATATATATATATATATTAGGAAATAGATTGATTACCTGATTTATTACTTTATTAGGATTTGGTGTGATTGGTTGTATCAGGTTTCGTTTATATAAAAATCGTGCATTCACATATATTTATACGTTTCGAGGGCGTTTGCTCTCTTCTTCAGTAGTTATAATCTTAGTGTAACATTACAGTTATATAAAATAGTGCAGAACATATAATGTTTTGTCGTCAATCTATTTGCTTTCAGAACTTATATTTTCTCGAATTTCTACTCTTTAGTTTTTTGAAAGAGTAGAAATTCGAGAAAAATATAAGTTCTGAAAGCAAATAGATTGACGACAAAACATTATATGTTCTGCACTATTTTATATAACTGTAATGTTACACTAAGATTATAACTACTGAAGACGAGAGCAAACGCCCTCGAAACGTATAAATATATGTGAATGCACGATTTTTATATAATCTAAACCTGATACAACCAATCATACCAAATCCTAATATATATATATATATATATATATATATATATATATATATATATATATATATATATATATATATATATATATATATATATATATATATATATATATATATATATATATATATATACATATGTGTGTGTGTGTATTCATTAGTTTCCCGGACAGGTCATGAATTATAGTTGACCTAATGAATTATATCCCAGCATTTTCTTGCACATAATTATGTATATTTGAGTAATATTACTGAAAATCATTATATTCGTTAATAACGAATAAAAAAATATATTTCAAAAGTTGACATTTCTAATGAAATAAACTAGATAATAATGATAATTCAACTTTAGCTTATTAAGGTTCATGAATTTTTAATCTCAAAAAATTCTCTACTTACCAGATAACTTGAAATTGAATATAAATAGCCAAAGGAAAATAGATTTCATTTTCACGAAAATAAATGGAACTATTTTAATATATTTTGACGTACCAGTTATATACTAAATATAACACCGGATCAAGGTATGAGTTCTGAATATGACCAATGAAAACAACAAATTTCTTTATCGCAAATAATATGTCTCTTTCTAAATCTGAACAATCACACGTAAAATATGTAAAAGTGAGTTAATCCAGATAAATATGTAATCTTATAATTAATTCGGAAGTGGAATGTGAGATAAAATCTTTTGATATTTACTTTATTTCATTAAAGCGATTTGAATGATTGATTTATGTTAAACTGATAAAAATAATCGACAACTAATAGAAGTACAATAATAATGTAACCTGTTGATATAAAATCATTCACAAATGCTGAATGTCTTCCAAAGACTTACCATCTGTCAAATATAATAAAAAATTGTTCAAGCAGATGCTGCTATTCACTACTTCATGCAAATTAATAATATAAAGGGTGATTTTTTAAGCGTAGGTTTTTTTAGAGCGATGAAACACTCAATTTGCATTATATATTCAAAATAATTATTGGAATTGAAAACTTGGTCTTTGCCATTCATATTTTGAAGATAACTTCATGTAAATATTGTTCGCGGCTCCGTATCAAATAGTCCATTCGGAAGGTCCAATTTTGCGTCACTTTTTCTTGCATTTCGGCCTGTATCCCACGAATTACGGGTGTTATGTTATCCTGTAAGGCTTCAATCGTGTTCGGCTTGTTCATATACACCAAAGACTTTACATAACTCCACAAGAAATAATCCAGAAGCGTCACATGATCTTGGCGGCCAATTCGCAGGGCCATTTCGAGAGATAAGCTGTTCACCAAATTCATTCTTCAACATGTCCATTGTTTCACGAGCTGTGTGCATGTGGCGCCGTCTTGATGAAACCACATGTCAAGCAAGTTCAACTCGGCCACTGGTGCAAAAAAAAATTGCGTATTATGACTCGATATCGTTAGCCGTTCACGGTTAAGTTTCTTCCACGGTCGTCTCTGAAGAAAAATGGACCGTTTCTGCCACTAGCCCATAAACCACACCAAACTGTCGTTTTTTTCGGGATGCAACGGTAATTCTTGTATGGCATGTGGGTATTCATCACTCCAGATGCGACAGTTTTGTTTATTTACATATCCGTTAAGCCTGAAATGAACCTCATCGCTGAACACAATAATATGGTCGTAACAAACGATACACATTTTTCACAGACCACGAATTTTGATAGTAAATTTCAACAATTTACAATCGTTGCTCGCTTGTAAGTTTTTCGAAGATGAAATGGCAGAGTATACTGAAAAATTTTCACTTTGACAGATGACGTTTGGGTGACATTACCAACCAGTGCTGCCAACCTAAAAACCTTAACTCTTGAAAAATCACCTGTTACTTCCATTGAAAATATACAAAGTTATATTCAACATAATAATAAGACATTATTCTAAATAATTTCAATTTATCATAAATTTCGATCTGATTCGGTATCATCCTCTATTCCAAGCCTACCGGCTTTCAAACTCCTTCACAGGGGAACTTTTATTCCTCCCAGATGTTATATATCAGAGGGATTAAGCTCAGTTTGGACCCTTTTGAAGTTATCAGGCTCGTGGCGGTGGTCGCCATGGCGATGATTTTCACGGCGGAAACCTTGGCGTTAATTTACGTTATGTCCTAGAAACGTCCTGGCAGTCCTTGCTGTGGCAAGCAGCATTTATTTTTCTAATTTCCCACAGAGATGTTCGCCAAGTCCTAGTACTCCTAGTCTCAGAGATTTTTCGGTATTCTACCAGCGTATCCCAAGGTAATTGGAATAGTCCTGATCACGTTCATTTGCCACTGCACTCTCACTTAAAATTCTCGATATTTTGAGATTTTTTCAACATTTTTCTCAATTAATTTGTTTGAATTTTGTACATTATCATTATTATTATTATCATTATTGTACATTATGAGACACTTTTATACATTATTATGTTTCGCTGTGTTGTATGAATATATGTCGAAATTATCTAGATTTTTTGTATTGTGTATGCACTGTATTCGCACATTCAACATTTTCATAAAATTGAATATAGGTTAACTTAAATTAAAACACTTGAACATTTGATTTACACTTTATTGACAACATAGCATAACGCGTTTCGTCGTTAAAACGACTTGTTCAGATGCTAAGAGAATAATAATCGTTTGCAACGACGAAACTCGTCATGCTATGTTATCAATAAAGTGTAAATCATAATTTCAAGTGTTTGAATTCAAGTTTATATTCAATTCTAATGGATTTACATCCATTATAAATGAACATAAGTACGCCAACTATTAAATATTTTCATAAAACAAGGACGGAACAATTTTTAACTCGATTTTGAATATAAGCTGAATAAAGTGTTTTCTACATAATTCTTTGTTCACCTGACGAAAGGTCTCAAACATTTAGGATTTTCTCAATGAGTGTGTAATTTTTGCAATCTGAAATACTACAAAGCTCTATTTGGAAATAACTGTAACGCCTGTATGTTACCGCCATCAAGAATGTATGAAAATGTTGAACATAATTCTGAATTTCGAAATGAATAGTGAATAAAAGTAACGAATTTCAAGGTATTCCCAAAAAATTCATTTTTTTGTTGATTATGATAAATTCTGATATTAATGATGCATTCAGCTTGGTTTCTGAAAGTTTCAAAGTTTCACGTAAAAACAGTTTCAAATATTTCATTTCATGTACACGTTCTAGGCTTACAATATTAATTTTTATATTCCCAACAAAATTTTTGTTTCAAGAATTCTCGTTTTAGTTCATACATAAATTATTATCACATATACTCTTCAAATGAACCATGATTGATCGTAAGTAGCATGTCACCAATATTTTCACCAACTTTGTAAACAACGAAACATTACTAGTCCCAACCACTGTTACAATGTCATTCAATATAATGAGAAGATTAAAGAATACAGAAAAGTTCCTTGAGGAACACCATAGACATTAATCGATTGGGCCGATACTTGATGAAAATTTAAATACATAATTTAAATAAAACCTAGTAGTTTTTCACTATAATTCATTCAAAACATGACATTATCGTTTCGCCAACACAGTGGTTTCATCAGATGTTGATGATAAACTGTTCATCGTGGGACTTTGTAATAGATACTATTTTATTATCAGTTTGTTCCATTTAGTTATTGTTCATAAATATTTCATTTTATTTTAATTTTGATTTAGTTGTACATGTTTTTTCTGTTTTTTTGTTCTCTAATTTTTTCTCATTTATTATTATTTGTGTATAATTTGTTATTTTTTCCCTGTAAATTGGATGTATATATGTAGGGAATAAATGTATTTTTATTCAGTCATCAATTGCAAAATTTTCGTGATCCCTGCCTCAACGCAGTGTTTATGTTCCGTAGCTGATATGACCCTCGCATTTTTTGAAGGCTTACATGCTTTAAACCTGGAATATAGATGTGAACCTAATGAAACCTTACGTTCTCGTAGCGTCCCTCGTATGTGCTTTGAATACCTGCGTGCTTGTGGAGCTTGCACTGTAACATCTGGGCAGGTACTTACCAAGTGAGAACGGTAACTACAAATAAGAGTAACTTAACCTAAATTTGTATGGCTGATTTTTATATATTTGATTAAGTAATGTTTATGAAGTAGTATCCATAAGTGTCAGGCACTTTCCATGGACCAGAACTTCTGTCAGATGCTTTAAAGCTTTACAAAAATATATGAACTTTACTTATTTTCACATGTCTGTTGATTTAATAAGTTGTCAGGTAACTGTTATGAAGTTATATTGCATCACTCAGACAAACCGAAGTGACGAAACATATCCTTAACATAAAAATTATTGTATCCTAGATAAATCGCGAAGAGACGTTTTCCACTAATGCAAAATTCAGACTGAATTATCCTCCCTCAGAACTATGTCCTTGTATGGTGGGTCTTAAGCCAGATTTTTTGTATTTCTGAATATATCCAATATTAGGAGATTGTTCCCTTGTGATAAATGTTGTCTTCGTTTCCAGATAGCATTAAACTGACCCTAGCATGAAAACCACTTGAAAAATACTTACTGTGCTTTTAATAATGTTGATTGATTGTTTGGTGATTGATGGTTTGGTTTCACAAAAATTTTATCAGAATATTGCTGGACAATTGTTTCGGATGGTTACCCCATTATGGTTCAGCTGAAGGAAGGAGGGAAGGAAGTGAAACTGAAGAAGCGGTCTAGAGAAAGGGCCTAGATTTAGACAATGAGGTAATACCCCGAAACAAATATTCAACAATAATTCAATAACATTTTTGTGAAACCAAGCCAAACCAAAGTGTGAAACCAAAGTTCAATATACTTTTTGTGCTATGAAAATTAAATATACAAAATCAAAAATTCATCAATAAAAATAAAATAATCTCATTATGCTTGATCAACTACGAAACTGTTTTGCTCAGTATTTAACTATGACAAAATTATGTGTTCAAATCAAACTTCTAGATCGAGGTAATCTGATGGTTGAATATAAAGTAAATATGAAATAACATAGTTATTTTGCTTTATATTATATGTTCATGATGAGGAATCAGTTACAATCAATGCTTCATTCAATAAGACAATAGTATTTTAAATTATTACAGAAAGCAGTTTATTGCACAAGTAGATCATGTTAAAAAAGAAGTCCAGTTGAGAAAGGCGATTCCGAGTTCGTTTCGAAAGTATAGATACCTTCTTCTTTAGTTTCTAAATCGCCCAAGACCATCTCCGTTCCATGGCAATTTTTGTCCTTCATATCCTCCATATTATTACATTTGCGAGCAGGAAAAGAACCAACTGTCCTTATTGCCTCGATAAGTATCTCGCATGCTCGTCCATGACTACAGTACACTGAAATTATAATAAATTGTCATTTGATTATTGTCGTTGTAGCTTTTGTATGTTTAATAATAATAGATTGCTTTTATTAATAATTATAATAATACAGTAGAACATGACAAAAGGCGAAGTTAAGCAAAAGCTACTCAACTTAACCCCTATAAAATGAAAACCATAATAAAAAAATGAATAAAAATTAGTTTCTAAAATGACTAAATCGAATGGTGTATCTCTATCACTCTATTAATCGCGCTGAGGAGCAAAAAAGCACAGTAACGCGTTTGAAAGAAAATAAGGTACTAAATGTAACAACTGAAACGCTATTGAAAATGAAAAAGGGTTATATGTGAAACATCTCCTAAAACCACCCAAATAATATTTAGGAATTTTCAGCATGTTGCGATCTCAAAAGGCGTCCCCGAACACTACCAACGGTCACAAGCTTATCTCTTAAGATGACAGAATTTACTAAAATACTAGTCAAGTTTTTGAAAAGATTGTTTTTTCCTAGCCAATTCAGCTCATGAATTTATGTAGAAGTTCTGTTTTTGACATGTGCTGTCATACTTGCGAAAGTCAAAAACAAAAAGACAATAAGCATTATTCATCCCTGCATTCCTCCCCTTGTCACAGCATTCAAGCAAGGATGAATTAAAGTGAGTTTATAGCCAAGGGTCACAAGAACCAACGTTTCACACAGCTTTTTTGCAACAGAAATCCCAGAAAATGCCGATTAATATAGAGACGTCCTATAACTAAATAGGATTTTTATACTAGCAGAGATACATGCTCCTCAAAGCAGCCCAACGCACTCTCAACGGCACCAATCTAGAAGCCCGAGCGACGCTGATGTTCATGATGAAACAGACACGTGTCTGTAAGCAGAAAACGTTCCTGGCGGAAAGGGAACTTCGTTTCTGGGTTTCTGCGTTGTTTTCTGGGTTGTTTGCATATGCTGCAGGACCCTCCAGACCAGGGATGTCCAATTAGCGGCCCCCGTTGCCATATATTATAGCCCGCGGAAGGTTATAAGACAAAAATTCAGAAATATTCTTTGATCGCCGTCCTTGAGAAAACAATTTCAATACATTCAGTCATTGGCCCCCAACCACATTAATGGTTTCAGTTATAGCCCTTGAGGCCTTGCAAGTTGGACACCCCTGCTTCAGAAGATATCCTGTACCCATAGGACATACCACTCCGCATCCGTTAGCGAGCGATTTATTCTTTCAATTGTATCAATATTATAATTGTAAACATTCTATATGTTCTTAATTACGGGGGTTAAGTTTTCTGTGGTTTCTTTTATCATCAAATGTCAGATGAATTGAAAATCTGACATTCAACCGAATGGCACGTAGAGATGAGTCGGCCACAGCCGCACCTTTAACATATAATCTAAACATAAATAAAAAATTTTTTTGTGAAGATATAATTAAGCAGCAATTAAGGGTTGAAGATCACTAGAGCTTATAACCTCTCACCTTGTAATTGCAAAATAACAATGAATTGTAACGTAAGGAAAGAAATAAATCGTCTCATCATTCATTTCATTCATTCATTTCTTTCATTCCTCAAAGGAGATGTTGCAATCTAAAACTTATCTCAAGTCATCGCTTTTTTTCACTAATTTGAACGGCCTGGCGTCAATTTACGCCTTGAACTTCAGTTGGGACTCTATTGCTGAATAATAACGTTGAACATGTATCTGAGTTTAACATAAAAATGAGGATTCTATAAAACTAATTCTGGCGATGCGTATGTAGATATGCTGGAGAAATAAGTGAAGTTGTTCTACTTTTAATATATAAAATTCTCGTGACATAGTGTTAGTTGCCATCCTCCTTCGAAACAGCTCAACCGATTTTGATGAAATTTTATATGAAAATTCGTTAGATTTAATAATCGGTTGTTGTCTATTTTACATACTTCTAGTAGGTTTTTTCTCAGTTTCTGAGCAAAAATTGAAATTTGAATTTTAAACGACATTTAAATGTCGTTTACGAAATCATTTGTCAAAATAGCGATTCTGGAGATAAATATGAAATATCACAACAACTTTAAGGATAATTTCTCATAAAAATGATTGCCGTAATACAAACAAGACGAATTCTTCTGCAATAACTCAACACATAGAAGCCACCGATCACAATATAATTAACATGCCACAAAAATTTTAAAACAGGTACTACCTTTAGATCAACTTTTCATAGAAATGGTTCGTACCAAAAAAACAGAAAACTGCTTTAATGAAAAATCTGACACAGATAATCTAAGCAACATATACATTAATCTGATTACTTCTTCTGATTAATCATTCATATTCTGCTATCCAATTTACAATAAAATCTTCTCCCAGAGGACTAAATAAATTCATTTTCGTTTGGTCAAATGATGAAAACTTCCGCCAACTTGACTCAATTTATCACGTCAAGTTGGCGGAATTACCTCAATACGTGTATGAAATATTGAAGTGTTTCCGTTAGGATTTGAAATACGAATTCTGTCATGTCACCAACTCATCTTATGAAATGAAATATCGAATTGCATTTTATTTGATTTTAGAGGCATTTTTGCTGCAGGTTCTCTCGAAAATAATGATTTTATGATTCAATAATAAATGGGTTTTCAGATGTACTTCTTTGTTTTACCTCAACTATTTTTGATTGATGAAAAATTTTCCGATTGCATCTTTCTGACAGTTATGTCGAGAGAGTTTTTTGTAATTTCTCCCATTTAATTTCTGTAGTTCAATACTCACTGAGCTCAATATTTTTAAGCATTTGTTCCGGATACACACGAAGACATCCTGGCTGGTTACTTCCTCCATTTGGATAAAAATCAATTGTACCACAAGGATCGAACATTCCTAGGGTGCCACCATCCGTATGAATAACTTCAACAACTTCCGCGTCGTTCTTATTTAGACGTTTGGCGTCGGGTCTCAACCAGAAGAGAGGACCAGCTGGATCTAAAGCGATGATTCGTGGTAATTCTTTTTTCATTAATTTCTTCACATATTTTCCTGTCCACCCACACATTTGTCCTCCTAAGGAATGGCCAATGCAAGTGAATTTACTTATTGGAACCTTGTAGTCTTCAACCAATCGTTTGATCAATTCAGCTATCATTTTACCTGGAAATCGGAAAGAAATTATTTAAAGTGATTCTATACCTACACAATCCTTTTCACAGCCAAAACTCTAGAACTTTGATTTATGTAAGAATTATTGAATATTCGGGATGCTACCTTATTTACAGTAATTAAACTGAACACTTCTTTTGTTCATGGTCTGAGAGAAAACAAAGATGTAAACAATCACGCTTCTAGGTATCCATATTTTCGAAAAATCTGAAAAGGTACGTATTCAAGAAAAGAAAACTAAATTAAGTTTGAAGAAAAAGTTCGTTCTAAGTGTTAGAACTTCTAAGATTTGGAATTATAAGAATATGGAAATTTCTTAATTAGTGAACGTAAAGTATGTTTCAACTCTCATTTTCGAAACTTTCATAGTGCCTGAGAAGTGATTCCAGATGATTCTGGAAATTGCTCTCTCAATGCATAAGGGTTGGATCCCTCTCAGATAGTACACTTCTTGTCATTTTTAGCTTTAGGGTAGTTTCAGTTTCTTTCTCAGTTTGTACTAGGGATGATCGATGTTAGAAAAACATCGATGTTCGATATTTATCGAATACCGAACATCGATGTTCTTGCTTTCAACATACATTTCTATTAGTTGTGCGTGAGGCCGTGAGTTAACATCGATATCGATTCCGTTAACATCGATGTTCGATATTTATCGAATAGCGAACTTCTATGTTAAAACATCGAACTTTTTGCTTTCAACATCGATGATCATAGAACATCGATGATCATCGAGCATCCGTAGTTTGTACAATTCAGTTTTACTTCGAGTCTTAGACGAAGGAGTACGTCTCCGAGACGACTCCTCTCATTGTTACCTTTCACGAAGCTGTAAATAGTTATTTGGATATTCTTTTTATTGAATAAATCTTTATAATTCAATACAGAATTTCAATCGAGCTATTAAGAAGATTCAAATTGAACTATTGAGGATAAGTGAAGTGACAATGACGACGAGCTGAAAGTGAAATCGTCAAGTATTGGTGGTTTTTACCGTTAGAGCGAATCAGAAATTGGAAATACTCTAGAAGATCCAGAGCTTTTCCTTTCATCTGTGGTTGTAGAAATTCCACTTAGTTTCAATCTATGAAGTTGTGATTATAAATACACTATGTTGAAAGTCCAGTGAAATTTTTTATGTAATATGGAGACCTCCGTTGAGCGAGGTAGGACCAGAGATGGGCGGTGCCCCTCTCCCTAGAAGACTGTTAGGTCACATTTAAACTGTAATGCTGTAGGGCGAGAAAGAGAAAAAGTAACACTTCAGTGCAGCACACAGATAGTTTTGCGATTCGAGTGACATAAGATTTACTCTGAAAAATCTTATATACAATTGAAACCAATAACCTTTAGAATAACTTTCAAATGTTTCAGTAAATCACAGTTGAGTTCGTATACTAAAATTATTTCCCTGTCGCCTTCTCCTCTCAAATCTCAAATCATTGTTTTCGGACGACGTAAAGCATGTCTATTTTAATGGGAAATTATATAGGTACATGAGTAGGGCTATCTTTTTCGATGAGTACAAGTCAAAGAATGGATATGTTCAGACGTTGTTGGGCACCCTGAGACTCGAGACTTTACCAAAGATGCTGAAGCTGCTAATCTGAAAATTTGATCAAAGGTGATCAAATCATTCTAAACGTCTGAAAGATACCCTGTAATCATATAGCGTACCATTTTCACCTAAAATAGAAGTTGAATTTTTGGCTTTATTTGTTATTCACTCGTATTGCCCTTTTAAAATCCATCAATACTGCGTAAAGCATGTCTCATTACAATATCATACATTTGCAGGCAACGATACAAAGCAATTATCAGAACGATACAAAACAATGATAGTTGATATACAAGAAGTAGAAAAAATTATAACATTTTTAATATCCTCAAATATATATATTTTTGCACAAATGGCTTATGTTTGAGGGATAGAGAAAGTTATGAGGTATTTTTGAATCAAAGAATTCAATCTAGCAATAAGGATTTGAAGCAGCATTTAAAATTGAAGTTGGAAAGAAAACATGACAAAGAGTCATGACATAGATGGAAAAGAGCAGCTATTTATTGAAATGTTTCCAATACGAAGGTAAAAATATGATCCTAGAAGAATTTCAATGGATGCTTATACTATTGCATCAATAGATGAGTTTTCGGAAATCCAAGGGCTTAACCTGATACTGGCCAAACACCTATCAGGTGGATAAAGTATATGCGACAACTGAGAAACATGGAGAAATATAAAAATTATATTTTTATTGTGCAAGTTACAGGCTTAATTTAGTAATTAATGATTTCAATCAAGTGCCAAGAGAATATTCTTCGAAAACCAAATATATATAAATAAAAATATTTTCATTTTCAAAAAATATTCTGAGGAAATTACCAATGGAGTTGCAAAGATACGTGCAAAAGGAAACGTTACTGCAAGAAAAGTGGTTATCAGTTCCTTTGTACTACTAAATCAGTATTACTTATGTTCATTGATAGACAAATATTCAGAAATCCGGGAACCTGATGTCAACGCATTATAATCGAAGATTATCGATATGCACAAATGTGTGAACCAGATCAAGAGAATTATGACGGTTATTAAAGGTCATCGTGGAAACAAAGAGAGTCAGAGAGAATCATGAACTCAGACTGAGTTCACGATTCTGTATCACGATTGTAAATAAACGACCGGCTAGATAATGACAAATGAGACTGTCGAAACGGCGCACTAACAAAGATTTCCAACGAAATCTAAAAATAAATTTATACAGAAAAATTTATACATTTCCAACGAAATGTATAAATATACTATTTTGAAGATTAACATTGCTATATACTGCTCGATATTCTATTCGATGTTTTCCAAAGGGGGCCATTATTTTAAGTATTTGTTCTTGTCTATCTTTGCATTTCTTATAATATTTGCAAACTGGATGAAGTAGACGATAGCAGTGCATGTAATTTGTGAACGAAAAGAACATAACATAGTGATATAATCATAAAATAATATACACTTCACGTGAACTAAATCACTTCGTCATGAAGAACTCACCAACACTTTGGGTACTGAAAGCTGCAAAAGAATATTCCTGCGTAGAGCCTTTTTCCCAATCAACTTGGACGATTGTTGCGTCGGGGTACATGCTCAATAATCCATCGGTGAGACCGCCGTACCAAGGGTTATTTTTCTTAGTGTGGAACCATCCGTGAATGAGGAAGAAAATTTTACCGTCAGTGTGAGCTAACTCTTTGGGTTCGAGTGGTTTCAATACCCTTTCTTGGCCTCTGTTATGTTTGTTGAAATAAAAGAATTTTATATCGTCCAGTTTAAGAGGTA
Organism: Henosepilachna vigintioctopunctata; assembly: GCA_030704895.1. Taxonomy (NCBI): domain Eukaryota; kingdom Metazoa; phylum Arthropoda; class Insecta; order Coleoptera; family Coccinellidae; genus Henosepilachna; species Henosepilachna vigintioctopunctata. Next base: position 43,132 of record JARQZJ010000001.1, on the reverse strand, counting down.
GTCCTATCACCTCCTGTGCTGTGAAAACAGACGTTTTCACGACTTTGTATATATCTTTATGCAAAGCGTCAGCAATGTCTCCCAAAACACCTGGAAAAATTACAACTCAATGAATGAACGGAAGTAATGAAAAGTGATAGTCAATTGATGAAACATAACGATAATTCATAAATACAATTTTTTCGGAGAAAAAGGTAGATTTTTCAAATAGTTTAGCAATGATGATTTAATCTTATTGGTCATTTTCATCATTTTTGGAGATGGTCTTTTCTATATTCTTCTAAAGAATTATTATACTCTCAGTTGAGTATATAGCCTATATTATTATCCTTTCGTAGATCTTCTTGATGCACAGTAACCCTATCAATCATGGCTGGAATTTGAGTATTAATCTGAGATCTAGTTTTCATTCTTTGAAAATATTTCGAGTTCTACATTTTTGTTGAACTCTGTCATCAGCTGGCTGAAAACTCAAGTCAAAGATAAAAGGGCCAAGATGGAATAATAGAGAAATTCTTCAGGAACATATTCCTGGTTTGATTTCATTGAGGACTATACTAGTTTTTCGAAATAGAACACCTTGATAGTGAAACGACATTAAAATATTAAGTAGATTTTACTGAAAAAAGTTCATCTGTCTCATACTTAAAACGTCCGCTAAATGACGCAATTATTTGATTTGCCAACTCTTCTTTCATATACAAAAATCAGTGTTGGGTGGGTTTTTTAGTAGTTCTTTTCCTAGAAGACTCGCTTGTATTTAATAGCATCAATGATAGTTTTATGCCGTATTTCTAGTTTTATGTTATAAAACTAGAAATACGGCTGATTGAAACACATTTTCAAGTGAATCAAATTATGAATTTCAGATGAAAAAAGTTAGAAATCTTCGTCAGGTTTAAAAATTATTTTTCCAGTGAGTATGGATTTGAGTTCCATAAGGTTCTATTTATGGATCGCTCCATATACATATATTACATCGCTACATATGAATGATCTCGAACACATTTTATCGAAAAAGCATTTGTGGAGAATTAATCGATTGTTTAATCAATTAATTAAACAATTACTTTGAATCAATTATGTAATAATTTTCTCAAATCTTAAAAACACTGATTGCATACAATTCGAATCAACGATACCCTGACTTCGAACAATGGCTACTCAACCATTCTGGGATGTACTTATTTGTGCGCAGATGCTGAAGATAATCAGGAGAATAAAAAATTTTTAGCAAAAGCGATACAAGACTATTTTGAAAAGTCAAACATTTTGGTTAAACATCACGATCTAAGATATACCATTTTAACTTACCCTAAGACCAGTACTACTTTTTATGGAACTAGGTAACTTATTGAATCCATAAAATCATACATAATATAAACTATTTTTAGGTGTTGAAAGCCTACATCCTCGAAGGTTGAAACAATCAGTATTTTTAATATTATACACTCCAATGATATATGCTAAAATTTCAATCACATTACCTAAAAGCTGATGATTTTCAAAGAGTATTCTCTGGTTGACAGTCATCAGCTCCAGAGTGTTCAGCATATTTTTGATATGTTTTATTTCTATTGCATTCTGAGGCTTTTACATATTCTATAATTTTTGAAATTGCTGTAGTTTTCTTTAACTAAACTGAATAACATAGTTAAAAAAGAGGAACTATCGTGTTGCATTTATTTTTAAAAAATTAATTTCTTGCTATTGCAGATAATAAAATATTCTCCACTTCAAATAATTCAATCAGAATGAACTATCTGGATACTTGTTGATACATTCATCACAGACGTGCATATAATTACATTGTGTGAATGTGTATATTTAGGGCGGTTAAGACAAGTTCAAATGAATTGTTATAGCACCAAAACGTACTTTAAAGATCATCTTTGGATTCAATCAGCATGAATCTTGTAGGTCTTTATTGAAGAGGAACGAAATATTTAGTTTTCCTTTCATTTTAATCATCAGTACACAAATAAAATATAACATATAAAATATACTGAAGGAAATATAGAAAATATGTCGAATATTGAAAAAAAGGTGAATAATATTAGAAATAAGAAAGTTCTAGATAAATTAATAGATGAAACCACTAAGTATGAACAAAAATAATCACAAAACCCTTAGAATATTGAATTTTGGACACTAACAAAATTTATGAAGTGAAAGCATTATCAAAAAAGCTAACTTTATTTGAGTATTTGTTGGATATATTTCGAAATGAGCTCTTTTCGAAAATTATGTAAAAATTTTCTTATATTGATCGAAGCTATTTCACTACTAAAACCATGAATTTCTTGGAGAATACGAGAAATTAGCTCGACAATAGTTAGAACATTCAACAGTATAATTTTCTCAACAATATCAAATATTTCAATGATTAAAATTTTTAATGGACTCTCTCAAACATAAGTTTTTTCAACAAATTCAAAATCAATACAACGAGAAAATAATGAACTTCAAACCATCAATATTTACAGGAAAATGTTTTGAAAATGCAATCTTTCAAATATATCAAATAAAGGAGTCAACATAGAAGATGTTCAATAAGATATTATTGTTTGCATCAGTAGCAAGTACCAAAATTTCTGAATAATTTTCAATAATTCAATTTGGACTTGTGGAAGTCGAACTTGTGAATAGTCGAAAATTTCCATTTTGGTGATACAACTATTTTAAATTATCCTGAACTTTAAATTCTCAAAAATGTTTGTGATTCAAAAATTATATTTACCAGCACGGACCACTAGGAGGTTCGCCGCAAGAAGTACTATAGTTAGGATCTTCATCTTTAGAGAAACCACAATCAACTATTTCCTATTCCAAAAAGCTCACTTTTATAATATTTCAATGTTGAAATGATATGATTTCAATACTGCTGACATGCAGAGTTGCACAAATTTGAGTTTAATGAAATTTTGAATAAAAATTCCAGATTAGATTAAGCATTCATTCATAAACGACAATAGTGGTAGGTATTTATATTGATTGAAATATTTGAAATTAAATGTTCGAAACAAATAGAAAGAATAACATTAATTTATTGAAATTATAAACTTAAATAAAAAATTACTTCATTATATAGCCTCTAAATATACATATATATATATATATATATATATATATATATATATATATATATATATATATATATATATATATATATATATATATATATATATATATATATATATATATATATATCTTGAAATTGATTTATTGCCTGTTTAAGATATTTTATTTTGGAAGTTTTTAGCAATAACAGGCTTCTTTTGGTATGAAAAAGTTTATTTTTGTTGACGTTTCGTTGTTATATTACAACTTTGTCAAAACTAATTATACCATTATCATTATTATTATTATAATTATATAATTAGTCCTGACAAAGTTGTAATATAACAACGAAACGTCAACAAAAATAAACTTTTTCATATCAAAAAAAGCCTGTTATTGCTGAAAACTTTCAAAATAAAATACATATATATATATATATATATATATATATATATATATATATATATATATATATATATATATAAAACATAAACGTTTTAGGCATTGGCGAAATATGTAAGCATCAAAGCGGAGGCATAACGAAGGTGTACGAATTTGTACTGGACTCCTGGAAAGGAGTTACCACTTTTGAGTTCAGTACAAAATCTCCGAATTTGCGGCGATTTTTTACTGCGGCATTTGATAGGTTAGATCATGGTATTCTTCTCCAGAAACTCAGTCGCTTTGGACTCTCAGATAAGTTTGTTATTGTTTTTAAATCTACCTAACGTCAAGACAATTATTTGTCTTGACGTTAAACAAGGGTTTCAAGTCACAAAAATTTATTGCCGAATCGGGGGTTCTACAGAGTTCCGGTTTGGGTCTGCTTCATTTCAAAATTTTTGTGAACAACATTTCCTCCAACATGAACTGTAATTTCCTCCTATATGCGGACGATTGTGAGATATTTCGCGACATTTCAACAGTAAGTGATTGCCACATTCTTCAAGACGATATCTTAAATTTGAATCAGTGGTGTGAAAGAAATCTACTGATACTGAATATTTCTAAATGCAACATAATGTCTTTTTCTCGTAAAAAAAGTATAGTTTTATTTCGGTAAAATCAATAGATGTACCGAATTCAGAGATTTAGGAGTAACTTTCGACACAAGATTAACTTCTGCTACTCACATTAATGATATTGTTTCAATTTGTTACAGAACAATAGGTTTTGTGATAAGAAATTCTAAATGGTCCTCTCAATTTGAATCAACTATGCTCCCATACAATACCTTAATACGTTCCAAACTAGATATGCTAGTGTCGTTTGGAATCCAGGATACTTGTGTAATATAAGGAATATTGAATCCGTGCAAAGAGGATTTTTGAAATATTCATGGTTTTGCTGCGACGGTGTGTATCCAGAACGAGGTATAAATCATGAGTTACTTACTACAAGATAAAATGTTTCATCACTTGAAACACGTAGGAAATATTTGGGAATATTGTTCATATACAAGCTGATAAGTCTTTCTGTTGATTGTTCTTTTCTCATTTCCCTCATAAATTTCTGTGTTCCGAGATTAACTTGTAGAAATATGAACATTTTTTATCCACTTCTGGCTCGTACTAATGTTCTGGCTTTTTCACCACTTCATAAAATTTGTGGTGACTTTGAGCCTTTTCATGACGTCATCGACATATTTGCATGCATGCCTGGTGATATCAAACGAGCTCTCGCCTGACTGTTTTTTTAGTTATAAGTTTTTTAGATATTAGTTTTTCCTGTATCTTGTGGGTGAGCTTTAATGTCAGCTTGCCCACAGAGCTTTCGTTCATGTGTATTGTTTGTAGATTATTGATATTATTTCTAGTTTTATTTGTGTACGAGTGGTATATTTGTAAATAAATAAATAAATTGATATGTATTGTTTGTAAGTTTCTGGTTGTATTTCTAATTGAATTTTACATAAGGTGTGAATTTTATTGTAGTTTTCCCATTCAATAATCGGCCAAGAATGGTGTATTTTTGTTTCAAATGAACAAATGGAAGTAATGAAGATTTGCAATGTTAGTTTAATTTAGTGAAAAACTTAGTTTATCTTACTCTTTAATTATGAAATGATTAGAAAAGCATTCATTCATACACAACTGAATCAGTAGCAACGATAAACAGAAGAGTTAATCTAAATTCCAATTTCCTGCATACTTTGTCAAAATAATTTCGAAATTGTGTAATCCAAAGGTCTGACTTTATCATTTCAAATTGCGAGTTGATGCAATAATAATTGAGGGTCAACACAATGAATGACATCTCAAAAGATATCAATTTTTCATTATTTTCATTCATAATATTCACTTATTGATTTATTCAGTTCATATATATTGTTCATATACAATATGGAGCAAAGTTATGTCATAGTTTTAATTTACCGTTATTTATACAGATGATGCCATATGACAGTGTGCTTTGACTTTTATGATGTAGATATTTAATTTTAATTTAAGTGATGCAGACCTCTTGTTTGCATCACTTCGGGAAGCTGGAAAAAAATGATATTCCTTGGTAAAAAGCTGGGTATATCTATAGGAGGTATTCAATCTGAACACTTTTAGTTCCTCTTCATTTATAATGATAATGACCTGGGAAGATCACCGAAGCAAATTTTAAGTACGCGTTCTACATTCCAATCAAAGATATAAATAGATATTTTATTGATGCAATTCGAATTGTTACATGTTTTACAAAAGTTGAAATTTGCAAAAAAAAAGAATTGAAGTCGAATTAAAATTGGTAATTTAATATCCAGTGCAGAATCTGATTGAAATTCATCACATGGACATTATCTCTTTCGCAATAAAAACCCTTCTCAATATGTCTCTTAAGTTTGGCTTGATCAGCGTCAACATGAAGAGTTAACTTAAAACAATAGAAATTCTTACCATTCTGTAATTTGCACTGTCTTTACGTAGATGTTGTTTATTTTTCGTGCCATATATGTGAAGATCTGCATTCCACCTAACTTGTAATTTTTTTCACTTTATGGCATTTAATAATAATTTATGACAGTTAATGCTCAATTTATACTAGTCATTCGTAAATATAACATTTTCAACGTTTTTTGCTGTGAAAATTAATTTTTGCTTCAGGATCTATAGATTTCCTAAAAATCTATTACATCATCTTTGAAGTCCAAAAATAATCATTGATCCAGAAGCCCATAGAATTATACTATATACTATGCTGTTCGAATTAACTGGGACAAACATTTTGTTTTCTTCGTTTGAGTTACTGTAGTAAGTATGTGAGTACCAGGGTGGCCCAAACACCCTTACTGCATGTTTACTACCTGAGGTGACCTGAGAGTTCGACCTTGATCATCATCTACATTGTGACCGCTTTTAGCTCGCCAGCAATTCAGATGTGAGCCTACCGGTGCGACAGTTGGTGGTTTCAATTTTGATACGTGCTGTATTATCTTGTCCAAAGATGGATATCACTCCGAGGAAGCGTTCCAAAATTATCACACTTAATGAACACACATCAATGACTGTAAGAGATATAGCTGAAGCTGTTGGTGTGGGAAAGTCCAGAGTTTAGAGAATTTAAAAACATTTGAAGAAAGTGACTCATCGTTTCCAAGAAGAAAAGGACACTGTGGCCGCAAACGCAAAACTACTCCAAGAACAGACAAATTGTTGATAAGAAATAGCAAAATGAATCCGAGAAAGACAAGCACTGACCTTCGAAGGGATTTAATGGTTTCTGGTGTGGAGGTGAGAAAGAAAACAACTGCTTACCCAGAAATTGATGAAGAAACGTTTGGCATGGGCCAAAAAGTACCTTGCGTGGTCTGTGGACGACTGGAAGTAGGTGGTTTTTAGTGATGAGTCGTATTTGTTTGTTCAAGGGTACAAATCGAGTGTTATTAGACGAAGTGATGGGGAAACTTTGTGGTCTGATCACATTCAGCAAACTGCAAAACATCCTTTGAAACAAATGTTTTGGGGTTTTTTCACAACCAATGGCACTGGACGATTAGCTCCTATAACAGGGATGATGAATTCAGTGAAATATTTGGAAATATTGCGCACCAGGATTGTCCCATTCATGGAAACGTTTGATGGAACATTTCAGCACGACCTGGCTCCCTGCCACAATTCTAAACAAGTGCAGGTCTTTATGAGAATGAAATAAAATACTCGATTGATTTGATCTCAATCCCATTGAGAATTTATGGAATATTTCAAAGAAACGACTGGCAAAAATAGATTGCACCACAGAAGAAGAAATGATTATAAGTTCAATTCAGATTTGGTTTCATGATGACGAATTGAAGAGAATCTGCGCTACGCTATTGGAATCGATGCCTAGACGAGTTCAAGAATTAATTTTTGCGAAAGGAGGACATACTTCATATTAATATGAAGAATTTACGATATTCTGTATGTATTTACTTCATCAAAAGGTAAGATTTTACGAAAACATAGTTTTTTATCCTTTGTCCCAATTAATTCGAACAGCATAGTACTTTATCCCAATTAACACGAAATACGCTGTGCTGAAAGCATGGAGAAATACCGAGTCATATAAATTGCGGATGACAAAAATACGTTCACGAGCATGTCGGACAATTGAATCACATGTGCCTTCCATGTTGAACCAATATCAATGGAGACACCAAAAAATTTTATATAATCAATAGGATCTATATTCACAATATTATGTCTCAAAAAACATAAAGGTACGACAGTTCAGTCCGCATTCAACGTAATTTATGGGACCCATTAAGATACACAGACTCAGTATGGATTGTGACATAAACCGTCATCTTGAATATAAATTATAAGTAATGTGCAAGATGACTAGTAGCATCACCATTCAGACTTGACACTAAACTACACGATCAATGTAAGCACTATTTACAAGTACTTGAAGTAATTTTTCTTTGACATTGTGAGGATTAAGCTTAGGTGGAGCATTGTTTAAAAAGCTTGATGTACACTCTTCTTTGCGTACGGACTTATTTCCTTCGTTGAAAGACATCGATTAAAAGAACCGTAATCGTCTTCATTGGTATTTATCCTCCACAATGTTTCAATAATAATAATAATAATAATAATGATAATAATAATAATGATAATGATAATAATAATAATAATAATAATAATAATAATAATAATAATAATAATAATAATAATAATAATAATAATAATAATAATAATAATAATAATAATAATAATAATACATTTATTTCCAACAGATATACATCCAATTACAGCGAAAAAATAACAAATTGTACACAAATAATAACAAATAAGAAAACATTAACGAGAAAAAAAACATAAAAAGAGAGTATAAGCGATATACAACAAAAAAATTCGATTAAAAACAAATTGAAATAGTATTGAACAATAACTCGATGGAACAAATTAAAAATAAAATATTGCCTATTACAAAGTTACATATGGTCAGCAGAATTTGACCATATTATAGTAACGAAATATATTTGATGAATAAAAATAAAATTAAAATCGAATGCAATAGTACTATGAAGTACACATATTAAACAACTAAAATTGACATATTATTTATAAATAAGTCATATGTAGACAACATATATAATATCACGACATCCCATTGCGCTGTTCTGGCATGCCAAGATACCTATAGCCGATCAAAATAGATATCACATAGACCGCAACACCCATAGTAAAGATTACATAGTTGATAGAAGAACGTGACATAATATTTGATTCGCTGCAAGTGACATATATCAAGATATATATATAAATATATATATATATATATATATATATATATATATATATATATATATATATATATATATATATATATATATATATATATAGTGAAGAAATTTACGGTATTTACCTGCACTTTACGTTGCTTGTTTTTGTGACAGCCGTTTACATATGTTTCAAGCTAATTGGCTATCATCAAAACGGCGTAGTTCAAGTTATTAGATGTTCAAATTTGGATGTTGATTGAAAAAAAAACACAGAACAAAAAAATACAAAATTCCACGTGAGCAATCTACATTATTTTCGGTTTGAATTGAGTATCTTGGGTATGGGTTATTGCGACTCTATTTTTAGACTGAATCAATATCTACCTGCGATGCGATGTTAATGCCTTCTAGAAATTTTTTACCGACTTGAGTTTTTTTTCAATCAACATCCAAGTTTGAATACCTAATAGCTTGAACTACGCCGTTGTGATGATAGCCAATTAGCTTGAAACATATGTAAACGGCTGTCACAAAAACAAGCAACGTAAATTGCAGTTAAATACCGTAAATTTCTTCACTCCATTTTCATACCTAACCTTGTTCTCAATATATATATATATATATATATATATATATATATATATATATATATATATATATATATATATATATTCAGTGTTTAATTGGAATTGCAGTCAAGGACAGGAAAATCAGTTACCTCTTCAATATTCAGTATTTTCCAAGCTTTCGAAAATGTTTACTTTCTTCTTCAGGGAATTACTGTGAAGTTAGTCCGAAAGTACATTAGTTTTTTGAATTTTGAAAATAAGTAAAATATAATTATATATATATATATATATATATATATATATATATATATATATATATATATATATATATATATATATATATATATATATATATATATATCAAGTTGCTTACATCTTACATCCTTACATCTCAACTTACTATAGCAAGTTGAGATGTAAGATATGGAAAAGGTGTTCAGTTGAACTTTGGAAAATGGTGTAAAAACCCAAAATTAATGTCGAGAAGCAATAGTACGAAAGTAAGCTAGTAGTATATTCACATATTTGGTATATTCAATATACCACTACAACTAACAACTCTACAAAAAATTTACAATTTGCCGCTCATGTATATTTCTTTTATTTCTCCTTTTATATATTTCTCTCCCTTCTTCGACATTAACCCTGACAAATGAAAATGGCTGGTATTTCTCTGTTTAAAGAAGAAGCACAGGTTATTATACTTCTTTTTTCTGAAAACTTGCTCTCGATACTTAAAATATACAAGAAAAATTAGATGATTCACTGTCACCAAAATTGTCGATGCTTTTCCACTCTTCATCAGAGTTTCCATTGTATGATTGTGTAATTGATCGACTATGAATGAAGATACAAAGGGTTCAATGAAAAATTAGAAGAATTTTGAATACTTTATTGCTAACTTTGTTCGAATAGACCTTATATCATCACACTAAATAAAATTCTATGTATCACACAGGGATTATTATATACTTTGAATAATTGAACCTATCAAATATTCTGATCCAAATTTTCTTATCTTCTCTTTTCGAACTTCTCTTATCTGAGAAGATCTGAAAAATTGTCAATCCTCAGCTCCTTAAAAATAAATAAATGATATATATATATATATATATATATATATATATATATATATATATATATATATATATATATATATATATATATATATATATATATATATATATATATATATATATATATATATATATATATATGATATATGATGTTATTAGTGTAGGAATTGTCAAAACATAAAATTTAATTGTCCGCAAAGTATCTATAAATACTCGTATCGAAGTTGAGTTTCTGCATTTGATCATCAATCCAATCGCTGAAGAGTGGTACATTTACGTAAACTCCAGGTGTGTTTTTGCTGCCACAAGTCAATCCCCAGGAAACGATACCTGCCTGTTCGTAGCGATCTTCATCATTGTGAATTGGACAGACGAGGGGACTTCCTCCGTCACCTTTACATGTATCCTTATTTTCCTCTCCACCCGCACAGATGAAGCTCCTGTGTAAATTGAACAGTTGGCCCAATCTCGCTTCCCGGAGTACGTTTGTACATTTCTCTAGAAATAATTCACAAATTGCAACGTAAGTTGCGTAGGTATAATACATCTATGAATATATATATATATATATATATATATATATATATATATATATATATATATGTTAGATAATAGCACAACTAATTTTGTTATAAGAAATAAGGTCTTCGACTGACGTAGGTGTTAGGGCTAAATTAAGTGCAGGATCATTTGTGCAATTAGCAATATTTCGAGGCGTTTATTGCCCCTTCATCTGGCTATGAAGAAAACAAAACGAAATCCTGAATAAACAGACCTACACAATACAAACAGAAATGAGCTTTCGCACAGTCACACAAGTGACTGGTGAATTTCGTGATCTAAGTTGCACGCCTGTCTCGGTGGTGTGTTGGTATTATGTGATATGTGACATTCACTTTGAATGGATAACCTAATATTGAATTACTTTCCTTAGCTGTTTACCCTGAATTCTATTGTATAATTTTTCCTAGGGTGTCTGTTTTATTCAGGATAGTTAGAAAGAAAAAAAATACCTATTTTACATTTGTAAGTGACATCTCAGGTTTTACTTATGTATTTATTTGGACGCCATGCTCCATTTCGATCACGTTACTGTGAGTATAGAAATTTTTTCAATATTTTCAAACAATAACAGGCTTTATTATATGAAAAACCTTTTTTTAATTGACTTTTCGTATTCAAACGTCAAGTGCTATATTCAGCACTTTTTTCAATATTCAGAGAAATGTTTCTGCAAGCATCAGCTGCGGAAGTGTTTTAGTGTTCTTCCCCATGAAAAAACCTATGAAAAATCATGGTAAGCCAGGTGATTCAATTGATATATGAATTTTGAACTAAGATGTACATAGCTGATTTGTAATATAGTAATGTTTTTCTTTGCAATCAATAAAACAACCATTTGAAAAAATATTTCACGAATTTATATTCATTTGATTGCCACACATATCAACTTTTGTTTTTAATTTTTTTTGAAGCTCCGAATAGAAAATTCTAGTGATCAATGGAATTTATTTCAACTTTCATAACGTTTTCTGCAATTTGATTCAAATACCACCTATTTCAAGTATTAGATAACGGATAATAGAAATAGTAGACAAGACAAATAGTAACTAATGTTGATGACTGCTAATGCACAATCGCAAAAAAAAATGGGAAGATCACCTTGTAAGTCTTTTTGCAAATTTCATGTCTATTCGCTTGAACTTTATCACAAAAATGTTTTCAATTGTATCTTCAATATCTCTTCTTTCATCACTAATATAGTATATTTTACTCACCCCTTTCTACAATTGGTAAGTCAGTTTTTTTCAATGTATCCTGGTACTGGCCATTGTAATGTGCGTTCTTACCCCACCCTGAGGCTGTACAAACAGCGCCATCAAAATTCATATTTTGTGGAGGAATACAAACAATACCCACGCTTTCAGTGATCCTGAAGGGTTTGTCTAATACTAATAACGCAATGTCGTTTCGGATAGTCATCGGGTGGTAATGTTGATGAATAATAACCTAAAAATTTAAATAAAGATTGAAGAACAAACTGAAAACAGAATTGGAATTCATATAACGATATAAATATTTGTATGGAACATGTAAAAGGACGCAGGAAATGGGTATTATCCTATAAGACTAAATTCAAATCATGGTAATAATCAATGCGATAGTGTATGCCATAGATAATTCGCTGAAAAAAAAGTTGAACGTTTCCTTTATTTCATGAGTCAATTCTTACTAATGTTGGAAAAACGAATATGACAAAGAAAAAAATTTATCAGCTCTGAATAAATGCAATGTCTTTCAAATTTGACATATTTGTGGCTCAACAAAGATGCCTTCCTTGACCCTTGTATCAATTAATTTAGGAAATCTTCATCGTGCCCAGCTTGATATGTAAGTGTGAAGGAGGAACATTTTTTGGTTCTACGAGTGGCTTGGCCATTACGTCTTTATCACTAGAGTTATGGTTTCTTGCAGGCCAATATGCTTGAATATAATGTTATTTACATACCATGCCACATACATAAAAAGCTACAGTATTTTGTATAATCTAATTACATCTCTAAGAGTATAGCAATAACTTTCAAATCACCGAAAATTTTCTACTTATATTCCAGGTAGTTTATTGAATGTAGGAGGTATGCCATGTTTGCATAAGTCTCCTTCATGTGAATCGCCTGACCATTATTAAAGGAAATTTTAATGGTCGTTTTCGCATTCAGTAAAGGAGAAGACATAGGATAGGACTGATAGTCCAAGAGCGTGTACAAATTTTCAGGTAGGTACTCAAACAAGCTTGAAACCTGTCACATACCTCTCCTGATATATCCCAATACGAAATTGCAAACCTGGCTGGTTAGTGGCGGGTCTAAATTAACCCCTAAATTATTGAAAATTTTATTTTTTTCCCCATAAATATATTTCAGGCAAAACGCAATTTCTATATGTTGCAGTGTATACGGAAATTAATGAATAGAAACGAAATAAGCCAGACGATGTAATCGGAGTTTTAACATTGCCAGACGCGTGCAAAAATATTTTGCAAAAAATTGTAAAAAATGTATTTGAGGCAGCTTGAAATTTTAATGGAATATTATTCATTATTCAGATAAGATTCCCAAAAAGAGAGATCATTTTGGTGGGATCTTCTACCTGCCTACCCTTAAGAATTTAGGGGTTGATTTAGCCCTGCTACTCACCAGACAGGTCTCCAATTCCGTATTGGGGTATATCAGGAGAGGTATGTGACAAGTTTTCTGCCTGCCTCAAATACCTACCCAAAAACTGGTGTCAGCTCCCCTACTAAGAATCCGAATCCGGGCCGCCATCCTATTTTATGAGGTCCTTATGGTAACAATACAAAATAATCAAAGTTATGTACCTGGAGTAGGTTAGTAATTTGATTTGCTACAGCAAACGCCTACTTAAGTTTTCTTAGTGATAAAAAAAACGTAAATGCATTGCTTTCTTATAAGATATTTTCAAACACATCAATGATCTGAACCTTGAATTTGAAAGTAAAGAGAAGCTTGTATGGGAGTTACTGAAAAACGTGAAAACCATTCTGCGAAAACCCGATCTCTTTAATACCGAACTTGCTAATGAATGGCTGCACTTATCTATTTAAAAGAAACAAAACGTTATTTAAAAGTCATAAAGCGGAATTTGAAGCCAGGTTCATCGATTTCAAGAAAATTTATAATATCCTGGACATCCTCAATAACATTTACTCCCTGAATCCTAGAAACAAATGGAGTTTCTGTCGAGAGATCTGAATGAAACTTTTCACTTTCTTTCACACATATATTCTTGTTTAAAACAGAAAACTAATCACAAATGAAAGTATTTGGTGACCCATGCTTTATATTGTTGTTTTACACGTAATTCTTCACTAGTTTTTATGAAACATAAAAACTAGAAAGAATAATTTCTAAAAACAAATGTGAAAATAAATTTAGGTACGTCAACCATTAACATTGAACAAATCACTAAACATAAAAAACTGCTGAAGAAAATTTGAACAAGGACACTCCAATGCTGCATATGGATAAACAATAATTAAGTCTTTTTTCTCACTAACATTAACATAAGTGACCGCTTGCACTGGAATAACACGAAGAAAAACCAATTACATACAGTCAAAATTAATATAAAATTATTAAAGTAGATTTGCTGTTATTATTTATTCACATTTTTTCTGAACATTGCAATTCCTCCATATAACATCGAACCTTCTCTCGCAAAATATATATTTTTTCAACTTTAGTATCATATAAATGAAATTGACAATAATTTGATATTTTAGAGTTAGTTCATCGAAGTATAAGGTGTTTTTTAAGAGGTATAGAACTTTAAACTGCAATAAAACAACGATGGATCATTGATTGACAAAAATTTACATTTGCATATGGCAAATGTGGCATTACATTTTAAATATGATTTCAGACATATGACCGCCACGGCTGTCACGGATGTAGTCCAATCTGGACGTCCAATTCTCGATTACTTTTTCCAACATTTGTGGCCGTATATCGGCAATAACACGGCAAATATTGTCTTCCAAATAATCAAGCGTTTGTGGCTTATCCGCATAGACCAATAACTTTACATAGCCCCACAGAAAGTAGTCTAGCGGTGTTAAATCACAAGATTTTGGAGGCCAATTCAGGCCCAAAACGTGAAATTAGGTGGTCACCAAACGTGTGTTTCAATAAATCGATTGTGGCACGAGCATTGCACAACACCAGCACATGTTGCGCCATCTTGTTGAAACCACAGCACCTGGACATCATGGTTGTTCTATTCAGGAATGAAAAAGTTAGTAATCATTGCTCTATACCGATCACCATTGACTGCAACGTTCTTGAAGAAGTACGGACCAATATTTCCATCAGCCCATAAAGCGTACCAAACAGTCAGTTTTTCTGGATGTAACGGTGTTTTGACATACACTTGAGGATCATCTTCACTCCAAATGCGGCAGTTTTGTTTGTTGACGTAGTCATTCAACCAGAAGTGCTACGTCGATAAAATGGACGTAGTGCGCGACACGTATTCCGCACAGAAACATTATTTTTGAAATAAAATTGCACTATTTGTGAGCGTTGTTCAGGCGTGAGTCTATTCATGATGAATTGCCAAACCAAACTGAGAATAAATCACTTCTCAGCTGTTAAATCGGTCGCCATCTTCAACAGTAATGCCAACTTAAAGTTCTATACCTCTAAAAAAAACACCCGTTAGTTGTCTTCTGGATCTGTTCCAGATAGCTCATGAGCAAATGGCCGATAATTGAGCAATCAACAGATTGTCTTCGTGGTCAAACCTTATTGACCATATATCGTTAAATATTATAAATTGTCATACCTCACCTTTTTCGTAATTCTTTCCTGATGAGGCAAGGTTTCGTCGTTGTTCGCCCAATTCCACTCACCCGCTCTAACTTTGAGCGGTCCTTCCTTTCCGGCAACACAGTGAGCAGCCGTCATCGCCACCTGTGGGTGAATCAATGAAGCACCACACTGAAACACTGTCTTCCAGAGTATTCCAAGCATCCATGGAAATTCACCAAATTCTGCCTCGTTATTAGTTCCAAGAATTCTTTGAGATAAAATTGATGGAAAAATTCTAGCGAAAGGTTTTTCAGTTCTCTTATTTCTGAAATCTTTATTGTCTTCGTATATACTACGTCTTCTTCGTCCACACTGAACTTGGCAGCACATGTCGAAGTCGGCCGTACATGGGGTTTCCTCCATTTTATTCACCAACATTGATCTATAAAACATAGCATTGCACATCGTCAGTGAAGTGAAGTTTTCCTATTCAATTTTTCTTTAAAGGGCAACAAAAACAATTTTTTTGGATCATCGTGGATCAATCTCATGATTCATATAAATATATAAAAAATTGAAAATTATATAAGTACAACAATATATACTATTTCTCTCTTTTTCATTGTTCATCTGAACAGGTATAAAGATATTTGAGAATTAATTTTTCTCTCTTTGGCTGCCTATCGATCACACATTCATGTTTAAAATTGATTGAAATAAATTTTTTATACCCTTTCTTATTGACTTTTTCTTAAAAATATCAAAGATACATGTCATATACTTCGAAAAACTTCTTCATTCTGCGATGAATCGAATGTAAGAAAATAAAGCAATATTTCAAAGTACAAAATAATACTTCAGAATATAAATCCATCAACAATAGAAATGTTCTCTTCAAGTTATTTCCGAATGAGGGGAACAACACTTTGTGAACATTCACGTGAGCTCCCTCTATCGAAAAAAAAACGTATAAACTCTCCCTAGCGTTTTTGTTCCTACTCATGACAACATTAGTGCGAGTACGTGAGGCATCGTGGCCCTTTCATTGGAACGCCACAGAAATCTTTTTGCAATGTGTAAGAATCGTCCTACGCCTAATCGCTCCAGATCATGCCCCGGCGGGCAAAAGTATATCTAGTTTCAAGATTGACGAATCATTCATCACCAATCCTTTTGGCCGCCGAGGTGTGATCTGGAGCGATTTAGCATGGGACATTCTTACACATTGCAGACAAATTTCTGTGGTGTTTGAATGAAATGTCCACGAAACCTCACGTACTCGCACTAATGTTTCCATGAGTAGGAATCTAGAACGCTAGGGAGAGTTTATACGTCTTCTCTTCGATAGTAAATTTTCACGAAATGTTGTTCCACCCCATTCGGATATAGGAGCTGTGGGCGTTTTGAAAGTCATCGATTCTTGATTGATTGACAAAATACCAACTGATGATTCATAATAATGATGAAACAATTGTATCCTATTATCATTCAACAAGATCTATGATTTTTCCAAGCGCACTTAATATTCACTCTCGAAAGTGTTAAGTTCGTTCTCGTTGACAACATTTGTGTAGACAGTTCCCTGAGGGTTTTATTTGAAATATTTTGATATCATACTACATGTGGTGTACAGGTTGTCATGCTTTGGATGTGAAGGCACGTACATGGGCGAAACCAACCAATGGCTTAAACAAAGAATAACACAGCATAAAAGTGATTGCCGCCTCATGAAAAACTATTGGGCTGTTGTTCAAAAAAATACAAGACATATATTCGATTTTTCCAACGTAACAATTCTTGATCAACACTGAAATTACAAGACTAGGCTTTTCCTCGAAATGTGTCACATAAGAAAAGATGAGAACTGAGTTCACTATAAGTCTGACACAGGTCAATTGAGTAACATTGTCTGCAATCTATTAAATAAAAAAAATTTCAAACCAGACCACCGCTAATAATATGTTGGTCGAATCAGACAGTGCTCTCTCGCCTGCTAGCAAAGTATTAACTGTGCATGTGTTTTAAATATTTTTTAAATTTGAGATCTGTGAGTTTTGACAATTTTATTGCCAGAAAATATGACGATTGATGTACCTTCATTTGTTTTTTGTACTCTCCTGAAGAAGTCTCGAACTAGTGACGAAATATTGACTCTATAGGAAAACCAAGTATTTTACAAAAACCGCAATCCTGATATTCGAATATTTAATTTTCATATTGAACAGTTGAAAGAAAACGATTAATATAATATATTAATATATATATATATATATATATATATATATATATATATATATATATATATATATATATATATATATATATATATATATATATATATATAAATATATATATATATATATATATATATATATATATATATATATATATATATATATATATATATATATATATGTATATATATATATATATATATATATATATATATATATATATATATATATATATATATATATATATATATATATATCTTGAAATTGATTTATTGCCTGTTTGAGGTATTTATTTTGAAAGTTTTAGCATTAACAGGCTTTTTTAATATAAAAAAGTTTATTTCTGTTGACGTTTCGTTGTTATAATTAATTTGTTGTTGTAATTAGTTTTGACAAAGTTGTAATATAACAACGAAACGTCAACAGAAATAAACTTTTTCATATTAAAAAAGCCTGTTAATGCTAAAAACTTTCAAAATAAAAAAAGAAAATAAATATATATATATATATATATATATATATATATATATATATATATATATATATATATATATATATACAGTCAACTCTCATTAATTCCAACCTGCGATAATTCGAACCTATCTATAATTCAAAGTTATGAAGAGGTGCCTAAAAAATCTCTTTATATTTCGAATTAAATCAATACATTTTATGCACTTATATTAAAATTATTGCTATATAACAAAACGACGCGTTAATTCGAACTCATCGGCGTCCAACACTCGACAATTCAAAGTTAATGAGGACATGAAACGACAAAAGTGGAAAATTATACTATTTTTAGACAATTGCACTATCCACAAAAGTGTTCCGACAATTGCAACCATTGGATCAAGGGATCATCCATAATTTTAAGACGTTCTACAAACAGCTAACTGCGAATATCACGGTTTTGACAGCTATTTTACTGATTGACAAGGCATGGAGAGCTGTAACACCCCTAACCATTCTCAACTGATTAAAAAAATTCGGTTTCTTAAGAAAAGATCATGAAAATTTTACAATACTTATTGATTATGAAGAACCAGCAATAGAACTATTAGTTGACATCAGCGGTGTGAATTTTTCTCTCACGCATTTCGAACCATTTGATATTTCAAACACTCGAAAATTCGTAGTATTATAAGAGTCCTTCGAGTTTCGAATTAACGAGAGTCGACTGTATATATGTATATATATATATATATATATATATATATATATATATATATATATATATATATATATATATATATATATATATATATATAGATATATATATATATATATATATATATATATATATATATATATATATATATATATATATATTATTATATTATATAATGTAATATAGTATTATAGTATATTTTTATACTATATAGAAAAGAAAAATTATCAGAAGAAACAGAAATTATGAATATTTTGATCGTTGTTATTCTAATGGTTCTGTGGTTTAGAATAAACCACCTGTTTAGAATAAACCACCTGTTTAGAATAAACCTGTCAGGTAAATATTCATTTACCTGACAACAGAACAGGCAGGTACTACGTTCTCTCAGGTAGAAGATTAAATCGAAAATACTATTGGATAGATTCGTTCGTTACTTTGAAATAATTCTTAGTATTATAGAGAAATAAATATATTTGATTAAACAAATATATATTTCCAGCACAAACTGTGAATGTGCTTGAAAATGCAGTAATACTATGAAAATGAATAATATATTGATAATAATCTTTGTTTTCTGCACCTCAAAATTTGTCATGCGGTATTAATTTCTTTGTTTCGATATTTACAAAGCTACAATTTGTTGTCAAATCCTAGTGACGAATAAAATTCTTCATTATTTTTCTCTATTTCTAAAAGTTTACGAACTCGACTGGGATTCGAACCCAAGACTTCAGGTTTACGCCCATTATTCAAATAAAAATGATTTCATAAGCTTACAAACACCGAAGCATGAGGTGAGCCCTTCCAATATTTTATTTATTATTTCAAATGTCAATATTACTCTATGATACGAATGTAAATAAAACGATATAGAAGTGAGATATACAATTGACTACATTATGTGGTATTATTCAATATATTTTTACATAAACTATTGTAGAAAATATGAAGTTTTAGATGAAGAATGAACTTAAATATGAACAGCAAATTATTGTTATTGAAATAATGAATTAACTACATTGAACGTGAATGAAAGGTAGGCAAATATTAGGAATAAAATCTAATTAAATGTTTAAAATAAAATTTTTAAATTATGAAAGCAGGATCGGTTTGTGTATTTCATACTTTCTTCTTCAATTTTGAAGTGTTTTATATTCAAGTTTAAAAAGCTTTTAATTATGAGAACAGTTTTTTAAAGGTTCTTAGTCTGATGAGGGAGTAACTATAGTCATTATGCACAATAGCCTGGCCTTCAGCCTTCCAAGGTGTTGAAATTTTTGACCATTCAGTTTAGCAACATGTAGTGAATAAGTGGCAACAAATTTTGTATTATAAAAAAATGTTAGTTAGGTTATCTTCACTGCATAAACTCTTATTGTAAGTTATTTTATTTTATACATATTGAAATTTATCACTTTATTCATTACTTTGCAGCTTGTTTTTTCTTCTGAAGAAGACACAAATAAGTGTCAAAATTTAGAGAATTTTAATGAATCAATGAGTTTTCAAACACTTCACTAGACCGATTATTTCCGTTATCTAAATTCTACTAAGTATCGCACGATCGAGAAATTACCTTTATATATATATATATATATATATATATATATATATATATATATATATATATATATATATATATATATATTGCTTTCATTTCAAGTTTCTGTAACTTACCGAATATCAACTACGCTCGATATATCATCTGTTAATCCACTGTAATCTTCTTTGCACAACCAATATGGCATACACACACAAAAACTATTTGTTTGGGTGGACTGGTTAACAGTTAATTCCGTTGTGATAGACATTCCGCTTATTGCATAAAAACACGAAAAATGAAATATGAAGAAAATTAACTTGTGCCCGCTCATTGTGGTGAATATTCACACGTTGTATATTCAACCGAAGAACATTGTGATTTGAACTGACTTTCAGACGTTTCAAATGGTGACCTGCAGAATTTCAGGAATTTCTACTAGAAGGTAAATGAGGTATGAAATAATTCTCAGGGCTAGTAAAATGCTATCGGATTATCGGAAAACTCGTCAGGGGGTTGATGAGGGTGAGCTTCAATTGCCGTTGTATAATTCTTTTCCTTGAATGCAAATTGTAAATTTAGGTATATGACGCATTGAATTTTCAGAATTAATTTGGTGCCTGTTCAAAATTATATAACATTTTAATATACAATTTTTATAGTTGTTTTCAATATTTTTTGCTGAAAATTTTAAAAATATAACTATCCCAAACAGGCAATAAATTAGTTTCGAAAAAGATATATAAAAAAGGGTTATATCTAGACAACACTGTTTTCGTTATGATTTTAATTTTGACATTGATTTAAATCAAGTAACGGCCGTTAATATTCAGACAATGCATTCTATGATCTTACTGAAGGATTACCTCGTTGTGACCCAAGCTGCCTTTTTTTACAGAAAATTGTAACAGAGACGAAAGAATTTTTCAGTTTTGAGGATTTTTTGACTAGTGGTGAGTCTTAATCTTAAGGTCGATGTCTACCAGGCTTCTATGAATTCTTTAGAGTGCCATACATATGTACCTACCTAACATTTTTTCCCTGCACATTTCAGAACTCTTTCTGAGTTCCTAGATCTTTGCTAGACCATTTCTGACCCTCAAATAACAGCTGATCGAGTACGTTGAAACATTATTTTCCACATCTATATCGCTGAAAATGACCAACGAGGATTTGAAGCAAACGACCGAAAATGGCGAGATCTAATTGAATATGACCTAATTGTCTAGAAATGGTTTGACAACATGAGTTTTATTTACAGGTTATAATAGCCAACATCATTTTACATTTTATACATATCTAAAAGACTAATGAAATGTACTTTCCTCAGAACTTACTTTCTTAAAGACTTAATTTTAATTTCTTCATAATTGTTTTCAATTCAAGTAAACACTATATGAAATAGTTGAGAAATTTGTGGCATAACATTTTACGAACTTATACAGATGTCATTTTCAATTAACTACTCATTCTGACGAAATGTTCAACTGATTTCAGATTCTGTTCTTTTTCATTCAAAAGTTTTTTTACCCTGCAGGTTGGCAATGATTTAGTTTCGATGAGACCAAAAGAACGAGGAAAGCAAGCCTGAAACTCATAGCAAGCCTGAATACTTTACCTACATATGATCTAATATGGGTGTTGGATCTCATATTCAACGTCCATTGCCAGAAGATTACTGATATTATCTATATCATATTTTGTATTCAGATGTTCCAAGGTGTATGGGTAGTAGCCGTAGACGACGTTGAATACCTGGACGAACAAACTTGGAAAATACTGGAAGATATGCACACATTCGACTTGTTCTTTCTAATTGTGAACAGCAATAGAGACCTTTCCCTCCGTTTGTCCGGTCGATCTACCTTCGCTGAAAATTCTAAAGTGACGACAGTCAAAATCGACGCGCTTAGTTCGAATTACTTTCGTGCTATAGCATGTCAAATTTCGAGGTATTGATTTGCTCATGTGATTTAGAATAGTGAGTAGAAGATGGAAAAAATATTAATAATTACATAATTAACGATAATTTTCTATGATTATATATATATATATATATATATATATATATATATATATATATATATATATATATATATATATATATATATATATATATATATATATATATATATATATATATATATATATATATATATATATATATGTATGTATATATATATATATATATATATATATATATATATATATATATATATATATATGTTCTCGTGACCTATTTCGCTGCCTATCCCATTTCTGTGAAAAATACTCAAACTATCATTTTATTTCTGATATCGGAGTCTTTTGAAATAAGTGAGTTAATTTCAAAAGGGATATTTCAATTTATAATACAACCTAATCGACATTATGGAGTTAATTTTCATTTTTGAAATTTCGAAATGCACATAGAATTTTTTCGATATTTCTTACATTCGCTTAATTCATTTGAAAGTTAATTTTGTGGCATTAATTTTCCAATTTTCAGTAGACAGCAGGCGATTAGATAGGCGCATCAGTTCATTTTTAAGCAATCTCAGCTGTTACTTGGTTGTATTTTGAAAATTACACATGATGCATTTTATTAACTTCAGAAAATTCCACTGTTTGTGACAAGACATGCTTCATTACAAATTCCGATAGGAAATATTTTAAGGGTAATAAATCGTACCCATAAGGTTATCGATTCGTTCATATACCTATTATATCTTATCCATTTTACTTCAATAAATATATTAATAATATATTACAATTATTCATTGAAAATCCCACAAACCCATCGTCGCCCTTGTGCCTTCTATGTCTAAAAATATTTTCGAATGAAGTAATGAAGCCTTCATTATATAATGACTGCAGGATCATTTGAATAAGATGCATCCAGATAAAAATGTAGCATACTTTCAAGACCCAGAAAAGAAGCATAATGCTTCTAAAAAGAGAATTGTTTGCATGTTACCGAACGTGTAGCAACTTGCGGCTGTTCTTGAGTAGGTAAATTGGAACCTGATATCAACAAACTCATTAAGGCTGCGGTTTAGTCCATTCAAAGAAACAAGTGTCAGGTTTCTTTGATAACATTTCTGAACGAAAACGAATTTTGTGAATCTAAAAACTGTTTTTGAATCTTGAACATTTTCTCCAGGGGGTAACATAATTTTAAAGTTGAAGAATTGCATCAATAGTTTGAAAAATCGAAGTTACAAATTACTCATTTTTTTCACGCATAAATTGTCCACATTTAGGAATCAATTAAAAATATTCACTCTCATATTGGACAATTTTAAAATATGTTAACCCCTAGAGAATTTATTCAACTTCAAATTGGTAAAGGATTGAAGCCCAATGATTAATTAGTTTAGAAATCTAATCAAAGAAACCGAGACTTCATCAAAATCGATCGGAAATTCAGAAATAAACGCGTTACTATGCAACTTTTCATACATCAATGATGTATGAAGTTGCTATGATGTAACATCATAGTTCACACGTTTTCCGCGACACAGACCAAGCGCTAATATAGATCTTGAAATAACAGATGATATGTGCTAAGGAACCGATAGGTGTCGTAGATGCAAGATTTATTATGTTATGATGATCGAGTGATAACATTGACACTCCAGAAAGAGAGAGAAGGCTGTAATATTTTCTCTCTCCATTTTTATTTCATGATCCCAAATTATAAAACATTTGTTGAATCTGGGCGAAAGTATCGTCTTGCAGACGGAAGACAAACCAAGGTCATGTCGAGCATCAGATTTATCCTTCACATTAGTTTTTATATAAGAATCAATTATGTTTGTTTTATTTTAAATGAAAGATACTCTATCTGAATGCTATAAAGTTGGTTTTCAATAATCATCCTCATTGGCAGGTGTAGCCTGTAAGAGTTAAATTGAGATCTGACCGCCGTTGTGTACTACCTACTCACCTCAGGTCTCAAGTTAACTCTTGCGAGTTATAAAAGCTGTTATAAAGAATATAAGAACTTATATAAGAATGATTGAGTATTTGTTAAGTGTTCAAAGGCTATCGAGTGCTGAGTGTAGTAATTTCTATAAGATAGGAAACTTTTCAACTATTTGCCGCGAAAAGTAAGAGATATTAAAGAATTCAGACTTTTCAAGAGAGAATTACCCACAATGTTAATTCAGTGTGAACCATATTCTGTACCTGAGTTCATAGACTTTTGTCGAAAATAGCATAGGGTGTATCTTAGATGTTTTTACAGTTATCAACAACGCTGCAAATGAGACTCTACATGAACTAAAGAAAAACAAAAAGGAGAATGGCTGGAATGACACGGAATGTGAGCAAATGACCGAGAGAAAAAAACAGGCTTACAAGATTATGATTGACAGACACCCCACACGAAATTCAGTAGAAAAATATAGGGATTTGAGAGGAGAAAAGAGAGGAGAAGAAAATGCATAGAAAGAAGGAAATAATTTACATGGAAGAGAACTACACTAACATAGAGAACTTGAAGACACAAACAGACGCACGTAAATTCTATCAATTGGTTAATGACGTTAGAAAGGACTTTAATTCTAGAGCAGTGACTCTTAGAAAGAGAAACGGTGAACTAACGTGCAACAGCGCAGAGACAATGGAAAGATGGCGTGAACATTTTAAAGAGGTTCTGTTTGGACGAGATGATCCACAAGAAGAAAATAATGTGGAATTATCTGATATCTATCCACAAACGCAAGAAGCTAATGTACCTACCTTAGGTGAATTGGAGTATACTTTGAGAAAACTGAACCGAAATAGAGCCCCTGGCCCAGATGGCATTAAAGCCGAACTTTTTGATGTGGGTGCGCCTGAGTTGAGCAGTGAACTTTTAAAGGTTATTTGTGATGTGTGGAGTCAAGAACGGATGGCCATTGAATGGGAAGAGGGTTTGATTTTCACCATACACAAGGGAGGAGACAAGCTGGACTGCTGCAATTACAAGGGCATTACACTTTTGAATGTGGCTTTTAAAACTTTTTCAAACATACTTTTTCGTAGACTCCTTCCCTATGTTTCAAAAATTATTGGTAAATACCAATGTGGTTTTTTGGAAGGAAAATCTACAATAGATCAAATACACTCACTTAGACAAATCCTTGAAAGAACAAAAGAATATGGAATTGATACTTACCATCTGTTCGTAGACTTCAAGGCAGCCTATGATTGCATTAATAGAAATAAACTGTTTGAGGCTATGTGTGAATTCGGAATACTTGCCAAACTTACTAATCTTGTCAAAATGACATTACGAAGTGTAAAATGTAGAGTTAAGCTCATGTCTGATGTATCAGAAGTTTTCTACACGGAGAGAGGTCTTAGGCAGGGAGACTCTCTGTCATGCATACTATTTAACATAGCGCTTGAAAAAGTGGTAAGAGACTCGGGGATCAATACTAAAGGCACCATCCTGCAGAGATATATACAACTGCTAGCTTATGCAGATGATATTGACATTGTTGGGCGAACAAAACAGGATGTGATTGAGGCTTTTACTGCCCTTGAGAATACTGCCAGAGATATGGGATTGGCAATAAACGAAGAAAAAACAAAATTTATGGTTGTAAGCCATAGAGCAAGTAATGTGCAGCCAATAAGAATTGGAGATTGTGTTTTTGAAGGAGCAACTCAGTTTAAATATCTGTACTATTATAACAAACAAAAATGAGTTAAAAGTAGAAGTAAAGAACCGACTTTTGATGGCAAATAGATGCTACTTTGGCCTGAAAAATCAATTGAAGTCAAAATTTATCTCTAATGGCACTAAAATAAACTTATACAAGACCCTAATAATATATAAGACCGATTATTCTGTATGGAAGTGAGACCTGGGCATTAAACAAGACAGAGGAGAATCGACTGCTTATCTTCGAAAAAAAATCCTTCGTTCAATTTTTGGGGCAATCAAAGAGAACGATGTTTGGAGAAGTTTGTATAACCATGAAGTATACAATCGATACAAACAACTGAATATACTAAGGGTTATAAAGCCATACAGGATCAGATGGCTGGGACATGTTTTTCGAGTGAAGACCTGGACCCAGTTAAAAAGCTGACTTTTTCGAAGATTTAGGGCACAAGGAGAAGAGGGAGACCAGCTACAAGGTGGTTGGACAATGTTGAGAGGGACCTAAAAGTGATGGGAATAACCAGATGGAGAAATCTGGCTGCAAGTCTGGAGACAGCAGACTGAGAAAGCCTTGGCCTGCACCAGGCTGTAGTGCTGTTAAAGAAGAAGAAGTATCTTAGAGTTGATGTAATGTGATGCATTCAATTGTTTGTAAAGAATTTTTTGACTAATTTTCATTTTGTTATGTGCAGTTCTGGAAATAAAAACCTATTATTATATTGATGATTGATGAGGCCGATAGTTGAAGAAAATTAATATCCATAATCGAACAATATTTATATTACAGAGCATGGATAATTGATATGGGAAGAACATTCTTTCGAACATTCAAGAACCAATATTGACCTTAGTTCCCGTAAGTGACAATATCCCGTTTTACTGACTTACCCGATTTATGACTTTTTTACCCGATCTTATTGACTTTATATCCCGAATTGCCTGATTCTGCCTAGTTTTGTGACATTATCATAGATTTAAAAGTAATATGTATGTGATAATCCTGCACTTATATTCTGTATTGTGCTGAAGCTCTTGTGATTTGAAGTTGTAGGTTCAACATTGGTAATTTCAACAGGAAATTCTATTTCAAATCGAATTTTCTGTAATTATTTTTGTTTGTTCTGGCGACATCTATAGCACAGGTCACGAAGATACTCGTTGACAATTTTATATGTATTGCCATTTTGTATTTTGAAAATTGTTGTGTTGATCTCGTTATGAATAAACATTATTATTATTATTATTATTAAGTTATAAACAAAAATTGAGACTAAAATTAAGTTAGTAACAGTCTCGTTTAGAATGAATGTTTCATCTTCGCTAATATAGCTCACGATAATTAATTCATTTTATTTGAAGTTATAGTAGTTTTAACGTAGGCGAAAAAATCGGGGCGCTAAAAAATAATTTATTCTGAAAGTGGCAGTAGACAAAATAAGTTTGGGAACCCCTACTTTAACGGAATTAAAGAAGTTTATGATAAAAATTAGCACCGATGAACATTTTGAGGAAATAGTAAATGATGCCATGAAAATTTAATGATTTAATTTATTGAATAATCAAAATTGTTTAGTGTTTAATTTTTTATTCAAACTAAGTGATGACCAAGATTTAAATCGATTAAGAAGTAGATGTCATCATTGGCAGAAAAAACTTTCTGCCAATGATTAATTGGACATTAACGCCGATTATTTGCGTGAAGAAATTGTTTCGTGTCAGTCATTTTTCAAAAAACTAAATGATGTAAAAATTTTTGAAATTATATATTTAAACACTTTCACAGCTGTTTGCCCTAACATCAACATAGATACATTACGAATTTTGCTAACTATGCCAGTTACTTTACCAAGCGCGGAAAGGAAGGTCCTTTTCGAAATTAAAACTTATAAAAAATTACCTGCGCTCAACAAAGAGCCAGGAAAGATTAACAAATTTAGCAACAATATCCATAGAGAAGGCCATATTAGCTCATATAAATTATTAGTGTAGACATACTCGTGATTATTAAGGATTTCGCAAACAGAAAAGCGAGAAGAGTGGAAATAATATAATTTAAGTATGTTTATATTCTTACATATTAACTCTTGTTTTTTCTTTAATATCATACGTAATAGCTAAATCAGTGTTACTAGAAGAGCTATTTTGTTATTAATATCTAATTATACTTGATGATTGATAAGGCCGATACTTAAATCGAAAATTAATATCCATAATGAAACAACATTTACAATTTTCTCATAATTTAATACAAATACGCATGACGACGTTTCGAAGTACTACTTCTTTATCATATGCTGAAATTGATTGTTGAATTGAACTAATTGAGTATTAATTCGGCATTTGATAAAGAAGTAGTACCTACTTCGAAACGTCGTCATGCGTATTTGTATTAAATTATGAGAAAATTCTAATTATTGTTTCATTATCTAAGTATACAGTTAGATATCATAAATAAAATATATAAAAATTAAATTCGTGTTTTGTTTTTCGCAGTAATTGGCAAACGGAAGCAAACTGATTTCACCTATTTAGGAAAATATTACATAAGTATATAAAACAGGAGAACATTTATTTCTGTCAAAATTAACAAATGATAAAAAACATAAGTTGAAACTAGATATGTGAAAAAAGAGGAGCTTCATAGGTTTCGCACACTGGCGCTGTGGGGGGCCGGCGTGGGCCTGTCCATACATCTTGTAATTAGAAAGAAACTTTTCTACGTTTTATGTTAGGAGTATAAATTTGTTCAAATCGAGGTTTTTAACTTTTCTTAGAATTAGTAAAATAAGAAGGTGAATTGGGAAATATATAATATACGCTTGGCACGGCGTTATTCTTTCTCGGTTTACCTCTAAGTCTATTCATTAGGTATACTTTCATATAACCGAGATATGTCTAGTTCTTGGAAATCAAGACAATCTTTTTAAGTATACCTTATAAGCTCTGGGAATAAACTTTTTCCACTTCTCAAATTATTCAGGCTCCTAAAAGAACGAATTTTACTTAAATATAGAATTTCACACAAAATAAACAAGTTTAGAGAAAAATCAGTATCTCACGAGTGGAGGACATTCATTACTACCTTTATAGTATCACTTACACGGAGCTTCATTTACCAATCTAACAGTCTTTAACCACAAAAATTGACAAAAATACTTTACGGTCCTTTAAATATGTTAAAAATTTGCGAGGACGGAAGAAGTTCTTTCTTCCTATAGAAGAAGGGCTTTCTGTCCTACATCTAAGAAATTCCTCCTACATTTCTCCGTAATCATGATATATTAGGATCACATAACATCGAGGAGATGTTTTCGAAAGTGTGTCTCTGATTATATATATTAATAATGGTATTAATCTATTAGAGACCGAATCTTATGCAACATAAAAAAGCGTTATGCATAAAACGCTTAAAATATGCATGAAATTTAGCAAAATCGAAAGAAATCATCAAATGATAAAAATTGAAAAGGGACCAGAAAAAGAGATGTAAGTCTTCATTTTTCATTTCAAAAGCATTTAAAATTAGTAAATTATTCTTTGATAGGCGATCATAGGTCTATATATATTTGTCTATTGCAGCAGTTTCTATTTTGTAGCAAACGCATGAATAAACACAACAAACACCCAGATCAATCAAGCTGGTTATAATGATGAATTATCTTGATGTATTAGGTAGGATGACATGAGATTGAGGAGATATTCGTGATAGTAGTATGTCGTTGATTATTTATTAATAGAAAGTATGTCTTTGATTATTATTTATTAGCAGAAAGTATGTCTTTGCTTATTGCATAAATTGCATGAAAAAGTTGAGACGGTCAGGTCAGCTGATTCCTCATACTTATTTAGCTCTCATACATAGCTCTCCGTAATCTTGTTGTATTAGGATCACATAAGATAACACGAGGAGATGTTTCCGAAAGTATGTCGTTGATTATATGTATTAATAATGGTTATTATTAGAGTCCGAAGTATATGCAACATAAAAAAGCTTTATGCATGAAACTGAAAATATTCCTGAAATTTTAGCAAAATATACGAATACAAATAAACTTAAAAAAAAAACAAAAGATAAACTTTAGGAACCCAAAAGAAAAAGGGAAGTAAGTCTTCATTTTTCATTTCAAAAGCATTTATATACATTATTCTTTGATAGGCTTATCAAATGATGAACCATGAAGAGAGATTAGTTTTTAAATTTGGATTGCCTATAACGCTACGAACAAAATCACAGATCACCTAGCTGGTTATTTATACGAAGCAATGATGATTATTATCTTGATGTTAGGATTACATGAGATTGAGGAGATATATAGTATCTGTAGTATGTTTTTTAGTTTGATTGTTTATGACTAGAAAGTATGTGTCACGACCACCTTTACTACAGGGGGTCGTGTATGTGTTTGATTGTATTCATAGTAAGTATGTCTGAGATTAATGCATAAAAAAAATCTGCGACATACTCTACACGCTCTCTTATATTAAAAGCCCTCCGTAATCTTGTTGTATTAGGATCACATAAGATCGAGGAGGTATTTCCGAAAGTATGTCGCTGATTATATATTGATAATGGTTATTAGTAGAGACCGAACTATATGCAACATAAAAAGCTTGTTACATGCCTGCATATATGCTTAAAATATTCATGAATTTAGCAAAATATGCAAAATCAAATGATAAATTTTAGTACCACAGAAAAAAGAAAAGTAAGTCTTCATTTTTCTTTCAAAAAGCATAAAATCAGTACATTATCATCATCCTTTGATGGGCGATAAAAGGTAACATTATATATATTCAGTAACATTAAACACATTAAAATCATTTAATATTTTATACCGCTAGGTCACTGAACATTCTAAAGTATTATTCCCAATTTTCATAGGTATGATTGTGTCTTCTTCTTATTCCATCGTTCAGAATAATTTTGTAAGTGGGTTCGGTCCACATCAACAGCTGTGTAACTATGCTGAATTTTTACATGGATGCTAAACTGCACTTAAAATTTCTGGAAAAGTTCGGCTGTTCCATCAATAAAACTATCTATTTCACACAAATGTTCAAAACCTGGATTATTCAATGTTTTCAAACCAAACTGACAATTATCATTATTCATTAGCCCTCATTTTGTGACTATTAAATTCGGTCGAATTCACGACCGAATTTTTTTTTTGCATTTCAGAATGTAGTAGAGAAAAATGTTTTAAATATACCGATAACATGGATTATAAATAACTTAGGTAAAATATGATATTACACCTCTGAGAATGGCTTATATAATATGCCAATGCATATACAAAAATGCAGATCCGACCCCTAGTTATAACATAATACATAACTGTGGGTATATAATAATAGGTAAGATTAATTAGTTAATATGGGTAGGTAATCTGTCATCAGAATTCGAACAGAAAAAAAAAGTTTTGAATCGAAAAAATATATAAAATCCATTAAAAAATTACAAAAAAATAATTTTATTACACTCAATATGACTAATATTTAATAAGACAATTTGACTATGTTTTTTTATTAATTAATGAATATTATGGCAATATTTGAATTGCAAGAGACACACAAAGTTCCTCTCTCTCTGTCTCTCTCTCTTTCTCTCTCTACCTAGTTATATTTACGAAGGAATGATAAATTTTATTTTCATGTATTGGTCATATGAATTGAGTAGCTCGCTATTTCTAAACGTATTATGTCGGTGAGTATGATGGTTATGGGATTGATTGGCCCTCTGATGTTTATGAATATCAATGATGAATTTAATCTTAATGTATTAGGATCACATGAGATTGAGAATATATTGTCTTTGATTATTTTACATAATGACATTGACATTTTACTTTGACATAATTTTACTGGAATTTTGAATTTGGCTACTCTAACTTTAAACGGCAGAGGAGGAGGTCAGCTGGTTTTATGAAATGATAAATTTTTATCTTAATGTATTAGGATCGCATAAGAATGAGGATGTATTCGTGAAAGTAAGTCTTTGATTATTATTTGTTATAGGAAAAAGTATGTCTTGGATTGTTGCATAATTTTAATAATGTAATTTGAGTTGTTGTTTAAAGGGGGCAGGGCAGGTCAGCTGGTTGTATTATGAAGAATATTATGAATGAATTTTTATCTTGATGTATTAGGATCACATAAGAGTGAGGAGGTTTTTGTGAAAGTAAGTCTTTGATTATTTGATACTGATGGAAAGTATGTCTTTGATTATTGCATAATTCCTTGTAATTTGAATGTCACAGGTTATGTAGTGCAAAGATGAATTTTTATCTTGACGTATTAGGATCACATAAGAGTGAGGAGGTATTTGTGAACGTAGGTCTTTGATTATTTGATATTAAATGAAAGTATGTCTTTGATTATTGCATAATTCCTTGTAATTTGAATGTCACAGGTTATGTAGAGCAATGATGAATTTTTATCTTGACGTATTAGGATCACATAAGAGTGAGGAGGTATTTGTGAAAGTAGGTCTTTGATTATTTGATATTAATGGAAAAGGTATGTATGTCTTTGATTATTGCATAATTCATTGTAATTTGAATTGCATAATGTTAAAAACATAAGGGGCAATTCACCAGGTTGCTATGTAGCAATGATGAATATTTTTTTATCTTGATATATTAGGATCGCTAAGAGTAAGAGGTGTCTTTGATTATTTACTTATTTATTAATGGAATATATATTATATCTTTTTTAATTGTTGCGGTTAACGTGGTCAGCTGGTTGTATATGAAGCAAAGAGAAATTTCATTTTACTGTATTAGGATCTCATGAAAGTGAGGAGGTATTTGTAAAAGTATGTCTTTGATTATTTATTTATTCATTAATGGAAGTATGTGGTTTGATTATTGCACAATTTAACAGTAATTTGAAATGTCACTCTTAAAATTCAAAACACAAGGGACAGGCAGGTTACCAAGCTGTTTATACGAAGCAATGATGAATTTTATCTTGGTAAAAGTATGTCTCATTATTTATAATTCATTTAATTTGGATTCCATAACGTTTTAAAAACACAAGGGAAGATCATCATTGATAACTGATAAATGGCTAGATAATTTGCATTAGAAAAAACTCATTATTTTTAATATTTGTATTTAAATATTTTTTTTATCGGTAGATTCTAAATCAGTATAAAATTTTCACTGAACAGGCTGCATAGGCGATCAGAATGTTTTTGGGTGGATCTATATTTTCATGGCTACATAGGCGATTTGCCGCTTCGGTTGAACCGCTAATGTGTATTAATTACATACAAAAGATAATGTTTATCATTCATTTGTATGAAAGAGCGAGGTAACTTTTCTCTTGTAACATAACACAGTTATTGTAGAATAAGACATTGCAACAGCGAACATGTTGTCTGCTGAAGGTATTTACACAAAATGAAAAGAATAAACAAAGTGATAAAAAAAGAATATATTTTCTACTGATGAAATGACCTTTATATGTTGTCTGTAACAGATGTGAAAATCAGTTTTCTTATTTCTAATAAATACCATTCAGTAACATCTTTTTTTCCAGATAATTGATTGCTTACTGCTGTATTCTATCACTTTTTGTTCCCCATTAAACAACATCTTATTACAATTGAGTTATATACACCACATTTGACTTATATCTAATTTAATATCCATTTCGTATAAGACTAGTACATTCATAACACTTGTATAAAAATAACTAAACAGTACAAGTACACTGGTTAAACACAACTCTCTTGTTGGTAACCCATTAGGGGCGCTCTTATGGTGACAACTTCTTTATGATGTTGCGTTGGTTTGTTCACAGGGAACATGGATGCTACAGGTGAGATCATTGGGGAGATGAGAGAAGGTTTGGAGGGTGGAATTCCTCTTCTGTCGTGGTCTATTTGTGCGTAAATTGTTTGGTCATCTCTTCTACGCAAAGAACCAAACTTGTTCAAGTCGTTTTTTGTATCTAACGTAGATGGGCGGACTAGGGCTAGTTCTGCGATGTTACTTCATCATTGGGCTGAAAGTAAGTAATGTTTGATGATGTTAGTAGCAAT
The DNA here is from genome assembly GCA_030704895.1 of Henosepilachna vigintioctopunctata. NCBI lineage: Eukaryota > Metazoa > Arthropoda > Insecta > Coleoptera > Coccinellidae > Henosepilachna > Henosepilachna vigintioctopunctata. Next base: position 8,769 of record JARQZJ010000001.1, on the reverse strand, counting down.
ATCAGTATGGACCATAGGTCAATCATTAGAATAAGAGAGCAGCTAATAGATTTCAAGAGATACAAAGAGATTTAAAAGTAACGTTGATGAGCTTAAAAAAATGGAGGAACAATAAATTGAAAACGTAATCAGAAAAAAATAATCTCAAGAAACAAACACAATGCACCTAAACCACAATAACTGTCGTAGTAACTGAAACTTTTTTGAATTATTTCATTTTAGTAATGCATGTGTTGGCTATGCTTAAGCATACGAATATCTTTTAGTCATTTCCACCAACTCCCTTAAGTTTAAGTCTCTACTCTTAAGTATCTGAATACTTAAAGAGTAGAGATGATCTTCACTTCAATCATTCGAGGATTATCTTCAAGATATAGCTTTCAAAAAAATACTTCTCTAAAGATGTCGCTCAAATATTAAGTAAGCACTATATGGGGGATATGGTCTTGGCTCTGATTGTTTTTGATTAGCAGTTGTCTGTATGAATGAAGGTACAAAAAGGTTAAAACTTTGTTGGAAAAAAATTTATTTCGTTCAAACTGCAAATCAACAAAACAATTGAGTATTATTCAAATTATTCAATTTTGATTTGAATTCACGAGAAATGGGTTCTTACCTCAATTTATGTTGTTAATTATAAATGAAAAGCGTTGAAATGAAATAAACTTACTGTGTAAAAAAAAGATAAGGAAATAGTTTAAATTAAACATATTTTCTATATGTAAACTTGAATGTTTCAAACTTACTCTATTAATTTCCAGTGTCCTGTCTCTTGCCAAAAACGCTTCCGTCAAAGGGGTGACAACATTTTGCTGAGGTGAAAGAACGTAAAAATTACAGGCATTTGAATCCAGTTGATGTTCGAATCTAGATATGGAGAAATATCTAAACATTAATATTTATTTTTGAGTCACACCGACAGTAAAAAAAAAAAAAATTATATTTAATGATAACACAATACACTTATTAATACATATAATAAAAATACCCAGTAAGTGCGCGGAGAATATCTCCTTTTTGTGAGATTGGATAGATATTTTGACTCGATATAAACAGGAACACATATTGAAATAAACAATTAACAACACTTGGATGTGAGTAATGACAGTGGAAAATAGTTGAATACTTGGTAAATAGTCGAATACTATGAATAAATTAAACAAAGAATATAACGAGAAAATTTTTTGAATATGTAACTGTTGTCAAAATTGATCCTTAACCCAGTAAATTGAGATACAAATAAGAATACAAAATAAGAAGATATATATATATATATATATATATATATATGTATATGAAAAAGGTTTTAAGTGGGAGGAAGTATAAACAAAAGTAGAAGTTATGGGTATAGCTGCAATTGACCAAAAGCGTTCACTTCTCTAGCAAGTCTTAATTTTTTCAAAAGATCTTTGGTACTCAAAATCTTAGTCATGAAATTGTCGAATCAAACAATAAAATAGGTTCTTAATATTTGGAATTTATCAGTGGTAAGTAGCAGACAGTTACATTTAAATTATACCTCCTCATAATTTATATCCAGAAAACATCCGCTCAGTACATATGGTATGGGTATACCAGGTATCTCTCCTAGTATGGGTATACCAGGAGATGATAAATGGAAAAACTTCACAGATTGTCAATTTTTTCAAGCATTAGTTTCAAATTGCAATAGTTTTCTTGTTCTTCAATATCAATATAAATATAAATCGGATTCAGGAGGAGAAACATTGAATCAGAGCAGAACTTTGATTGAAATATATTCCTTTACAGGGCTTCTCTCAATTTCATAGAGTTAAACTAAAATTGATACACCTGAACTTTGATTCACACTTCGTTGACAACATAGCGTGACGCGCTTCGTCGTTACAAATACACTTCTTTAGATGCTAACAGAATACTCAGAGATCTGGCAGAGTATTCTGTTAGCATCTGAAGAAGTCATTTGTAACGATAAAACAAGTCATGCTATGTTGTCAATGAAGTGTAAATCAGAAGTTCAAGTGTTTTAGTTTATATTTTAGTATATATTCAATTATACTGATTTACATCAAGTAAACTCCAACACTATTAAATAAAAAGAAATAATTTCATAAAGGAATATTTGGAATAGTGAGTTACAAGAACATGAAGAATTGGATCAAGCTTGAGAATGTCAATAAACTTCATCAAAACATTTGCAAATATATATTTCAGCCCATTTGTCCTCTTCAAATGAGGATTCATATTAATATTATTATGGAAGGACAAGAAAACCATTGAAATGTGTATATGCATATATATACATTTTCTTTTTCCTTTTTTCACATTATAAAAAATTAATACTGACCTCTGTAGGTGGGAATAAGATCTGGATTTTTCTCGTCCTTTTCAATGAACTCTTCATTCTCCGTTCCTTTCTGGTGTTGGATTTGGTTTTGAATTCACTGCTAAGAAGGCTGGCCTCAAAACACCTCTTCGAGAAGTTTTTCTTCTTCTATATGCCCTCATTTTGATATAAACTAGCGTAGCGATTGATAGCACGAAAGTCATCATGACGAATCCAACCAATATGCCTAATACAGGTGCAATTTCCAGTTGATTTTGAACGCCTAGTGATAACACTGAAAAATACCAATGAAAAGTGAAAATAGGTTGATGTAAAGGATAACGGGGGATAAGAAATGAAGATTCTATTTTTCCATAGAGAAAAAGGTTGCTTTAGTTTTTATGAAACATATTTTATGAAAAGTAAAGCCCCTTATCACCATATACATCAAAAAGCAATTGATACAATTATAATTGAACAATTTCAAAAAAAGATAAATAAATCAAAATTAAAAAAATCAAAGTAAATGAATTGTGAATTAAATTGAATATTTTTTTCAATTAACAGTGAAAAAGAAAAAATTAAGAAATTAAGAGTTAAAACTTTTGCTTCATTGACGCTCAGAGGAAAGAGTAATCTCTTCTGTAGCGTAACTACGAGGGGGTTTTCCGTGTTAGAATTCCCCTTTATTATGTGAACGATGTTATAAAACAAACGTGGTCTCAATAAATGAAACTAAGGTCAAAGAAAAAATAATACGTGTGAACAAAATAATGTTATGGAAAAGGTAAATACTCATTCACAAAAATATTTGAATTTTTCTAGGGCTCTATGTTCAAATCCATCGAAAGGGCTGATTATTTCAGTTCTTATCTTACTATGAAGACCTATTTTTCACTATTACGTAATTACGAATAACATATGAGATATTACACGTTTTTTCTGGCGTACTGCCTCGTATCGGACTTTTGCAATGAACACTTTCAAAAACGAAAGGTTTTTAGGCATCTAGAGACTAAATAGACTATCATCAAAACCTAAATCTCATTATTTTCTTCTTACCACTCTTAATGATAATATAAACCTGAAATATTGCATGTTGAGATCCTATTTTTTACTTATGCACTCAAAACTTCTGGAGATTGATTTAAGTCTGAGAAACAGGCTTTTTATATAAATTCAAGAGTTCGTGGGATAAAGAACTCTTAGTTTACGTGGAAGAAGCAGAGACGTTTTAAAGTAGGATGCAAATAACTTACCTGTTTGTTTTTCTGCGCCATTGAGTGTGTACCCTTCCAGAACAACAGGATCACTTCTTCCCTTGCATTCGCGGCGTATATCACAATTTTCAATAGTTTTCCAGCCTCCAAACCGTCAATTGTAAAAGAAGGAAACTTTGACGAAACATTGGCTTGTACAACGTCAGTAAGTTGGTCGTACACTTCTAAAACGGAAAACTGTGGAAGACCTCCATCAAATCCCTCCAGGCAATTGACCTCCAAGGAATCGCTTGTTGCATTTTGGATGGTGCAGTTGAATGGAGGATCGGGTTTGCCAGCAATAACTATGTGAAATATGCATGGTTCAAGCTGATTGCCAGCTATATTCATTGCCCAACACATCACACTACCTGGAATAAAGATTTATTTGATTGAAATTTATATTTCAGTATTGAATATTTATAGACAGAGTCATTTTTGAAGATATTTTGGATACCTAATTTCAAGAAAATCAAGTTACCACCTGCATGCATTATGTTATTTAGGGTATCAACATTTTGTAGATGGAAACAGTTTAATAATAATAATAATAATAATCTTTATTTGATCCTTTTTGACAATAAATAATGTATAGGACAAGTCAGAATAAGAATATAAGAATACATATAAAAATATAAGATTACAAATAAAAACATAAGAATACACGCAATTAAAAATCACACAAACTACTACATAAAATACCGACTTCAAATATCAAACCTATCCCCAAGGAACTCACCAACGCTGTAGTACCCTTTTCGCAATAGCTGCTTTCTTATCTTAATTTTGAAGAGAGGATACGGAAGAGATCTAACCTCAGGGGAAGGTGGTTATACAGTTTCCTACCCTGATAGAGGGGCGAGGACTCGAATCTGGAGGACCTATGTTTGGGCAACGCCATTAAATCACCATACCTAGTGAGATAACGATGACTGTCTGCAAGCCTAGGAAGTGAACACTCATTTTCTCTAATATACAGCAGGCATCGGAATATGTATAAACTAGGAGCAGTTAGCATGTTTTTATCAACAAACGATTTCTTACAAGATTCCCTAGGTCCCAAGTTGAACATCAATCTCACTACACGTTTTTGCGATAAGAAAACTCTGCCTACATCCACAGAATTACCCCACAATATAATATTATAGTCCATGTGGGCATAGAATAGTCCATAGTAAACACTAAGCAAGGTGTCCACTGGTAAACTTTTTTTTAATTCTATATATAGCATAGTATGCACTATTGAGCCTTCTGCAGAGTTGATCTACGTGATCGCACCACCTGAGACGACTGTCCACATATATACCCAGGAACCTTGTGTGTGGTTTAGATGTCAAATAACATCATCATAAACAAAGCTCAACACATCCCGATGAAGACTATTTGTGCTGAAATAAATACACTCTGTCTTATCAAGATTCAATAGTAAGGAATTTTTTCTGCACCACTCAATATAGTCTGTTATTAGAACTTTACATCTACTCGATAGCTCCTCATGAGAGGGTGCTGATATAGCAAACGAGGTGTCATCAGCAAAAATTATTATTCTTTCGGCTTTAACTTGTTCAGGTAGGTCATTAATAAACAACAAAAAGAGAAGCGGTCCAAGGACTGAGCCCTGAGGCACTCCAAGAGTCGACCCGTAATTTCCAGACAGACCATTCTGCACCCTAACAACCACAGATCGACCACCAATAAACGAACCCAACCAGTCATGAAAAATTCCCCTAAATCCAAGGTTATAAAGCTTATCCAGTATGAACCCAAACATAAGGCAGTCAAATGCTCGCGATTGATCGAAAAAAATCCCGCAACATGGAGACCAGCATCTAGGCACTCATGGACGTATCCCACTAGGGAAACAGCCGCCGTTTGGGTTGATCTTCCAGCTCTAAAGCCATGCTGGTTATTAGATATTATTTTATACTTGTTGAGATAATTGCTCACTCGATCAAATACAATTTTCTCTATTACCTTTGAAAAAACACTAAGTATAGACACAGGCCTATAATTACTAATAATATTAGGATCGTTCTTCTTATGTACTGGAATAACAGTTGCCACCTTCAGAACAGATGGGAACCTACCACTAGCTATCGATAAATTTATCAAATGAGCAAGATGTTCAGATACCAGCGCAGCAACATGCTTCAAAATCCTCGCAGTCATGTAATCAGTTCCTGTACATTTTTTATTCTTCAAGCCCTTAATTGTACTCAAAATTTCATTTCCCATAACAGGGAGAAAGAAGAAATTCTCGTTTCTCATTTTAGAGGATGTACATGACCGAGACAATGACCCACCATAATGCTCTTTAAGGCTCCTTGCTGCAACTTTGGAGAAGTACTCACCAAACGCATTTGCAACCTTACCCGGCTCAGAGCACTCATCTTCCCCCATACTCAATGTTATCTTATTCATCGCATTTTTCTTCCTACCAGTCTCCCCATTTACTATCTTCCATACTGATCTATTAATGTTAGTCGAATTGCTCAGTATTTTATCATTAAATTTCCTTTTGGCGTTGTTTATAAGAACCCTATAGGTCAACTTGAATGTCCTGTACTGTCTGAGACTATCCTGGTTTCAAGGATTCGGTGCAACCAATACAAATTTTTCAATTTGATGCTAGCATCTCTAACCTCTGAAGTAATCCATTGTTTTGATTTATTAGTCGAGTCATAACGCTTCATTGGACAACACATTTCAATGGAATGATTTAAAATATTTATAAATAGTTGAAAAGCAAGGTCAACATCATCCGCATAAATATATAGAGCTGAATTTGTGTAGTATAAGTATCTTTGAAAGGGGTCATTACCTTCATATATCAATTGATAATTGTTTGAGTCTCTATTCTCTACTCAATTCAATAAGAAAGCTGAAATACTGTAGTAATGATGGTCGAATTAATGTTTAGACTATAATGCGATCCAATGAAATTTTTGAAGAAGCATATTCAGTTATATTATATAGCTTTTATCGATACGAGTTCATACATCTGCTATTCATATATAGCTAACGAAGTAATATTACAATCATATGTATTTAAAATTATCACAGCAGTAGGTTCCACTGATTCATAAAAATAATGGAAATAATAAATAAATTTATAATGTTAACTTAATAAACAAAGAGATAAAAGGGTTCACAGAAGCTTTCTTCCACCCTGCCATGAATTAGAAGGCATGACACGGAATGGAAATCAATACAGAAATATATACAAAAGGAAAGAATAGGAGAATCTGAGTTAACACTCTCAGTAACTACTGCTTTAAGTTCTTGAAAATATTCTTACCAAGTCGGGAAAGAGACAACATCCGATTCACCGCACGATACTGAAAACTACCCTTATATTCAAAAGGACATCAATAGGCGGTTAAAAAAATATTAGATGTATATGACTATGTGACAATTTCTTTTGAGTAACATAATTACTGTCCAAATTTTTTACATAATTTTCAAGAAAATTAAAAAGCTTTCTATTGGTCTAAATTTTGAGTCAGTGTCAGAAAAAGTCGTGGTTGGGACAGTTGGTTCAGGAAGTGTGTTTTGTTTGTAGTGATATTGGACATGTTCGCATGAACACTGAAGCTCTTACCATAATCCATTTCAGTTATCGGGGGTGTAGGTTAAAGTCGAGGAAAACCTGTTGCTCTTCAGAATGATATCTGCTTTGAGGTACATCAATAGTTTCAGCTGAATTATTGAAAGACCACTTGAACTTATCTGGTGGAGGGTACGACTCTACTTCACATACAATATTGGCAGTTTCATGTTTTCCAACACCGTAAATCCGTTTTTGGTCACCGCGACAGATAGGTTTGTCTGAAATAAAAAAAGTTAAGTCAAGATTTGACGGAATAATTAGAAGTTATGTTGCATTTATCATAGAAGCCTGACTTTTGTTCTCAGTTTATTTCCAAATGTTGGTTTCTTAGGAATAGAGATTTTCCAATGGTCGCTTGCTTTGTGATTCTGTGGCTTTTTGGCTTTGACCCTAGACTAATTATACACATTTCTTCCCGTCTTACGTTGCATCTGTAGGATTGCTCCTACCTGAGAGGACTATATAATCAGCCCAACTGTGTTAAAAGTTCTGTGAAGAGTTGAAAGAGGCTACTACAGCAAGCGTTATATATTTGTGAATTATCAGGAACACAACTCCGTGGAGTTGTGAAATACTCTTGGGCTGTTGGAACAAAAACAATTTAATGTTCGTTTCCAGCAGAGACTTTGCAAAGAAAAATTTTTTTATGCGATGTTTCGTTCATTACATGAAGCGTTTCAGGTAAAAAAGGCATATATACCAAACTTCAGTTCAACTAACTCCATAATCCTGGTATATCACACAAAGTTCCACAAATTATTAGAAATTGTTGAAACAGTGTAGTAGTAGTAGTTTATTTCTGTAAATTTGATAACCACATTACAATGTAACATACAAATAGATATAAAAGCTATAAAACTGAATAAAACTTGCTCATGAAATTACCAACATTACATACAATATGTCACATGACAACACAAATTAAAATCTGAACAAAACCCACTTAAAACTAGTAGAAATAAGTTACATAGTTGTACTGTCGTACTGTTATATAAAATCAAAATTGAGAAATTCACTGAATGTGTAAAATGGATGTGGTATCAAAATCGCCCTCAGTCTTTTTTAGCACAATGGGCATAGACAGAGTGTTCATTCATCAGAGTTTGGAATTTATTTCAAAATTGATCATTTATTTTGGTTGTGGATAATTTCAGGAAATGAACTATGCATTTTCCTAAAGAAATTCACACATTAAAAAATGAAAAATTAAATGTGGCGATATACAAAAAAAAATTAATTAAGAAAAAAGGATCTCTTACACATTATTTTCAGATTCACATTGTTGCTAGTACCATCTCCTTCCACATTTGAAGCTACCACACGAATAATTTCCCATCTGGTTTTTCATTATTCCTTGAAGTACTAAATCGCTACTACTCATTATCACTCTACCTTTTTGATTATGCTGCATTATTTTATCCTGAAATGGCAAAGCCCTCATTATTGTGTATATGTATATACGAACAATGCAACAAAAAATGGTATAATATTGTATTCTTTGAATTATGTAGTATTATATAATATGTTGTTTATTTCACTGAATAAGTCAAATGTGTTAATTTTAATTTATTGTTTATTTTAATGTAAGTTCACTT